>BGNK01000169.1:179495-242105 GCA_003297005.1 Symbiodinium sp. clade A Y106
AAACCCCCTTTAAAGGGGAACCCCTAACCCTAAACCCTAAACCCCTAAACCCCCTTTAAAGGGGCCTAACCCTAAACCCTAAACCCTAAACCCCTAAACCCCCTTTAAAGGGGAACCCCTAAACCCTAAACCCCCAAAAACCCCTTTAAAGGGGAACCCCTAACCCTAAACCCTAAACCCCCTTTAAAGGGGCCTAACCCTAAACCCTAAACCCTAAACCCCTAAACCCCCTTTAAAGGGGCCTAACCCTAAACCCTAAACCCTAAACCCCCTTTAAAGGGGAACCCCTAAACCCTAAACCCCCAAAAACCCCCTTTAAAGGGAGCCCCGAACCCGACCTCCTCGGGCCGAACCCGACTCCGCATCTCGGGCGCGGAGGCGCGACGAGCCTGGCGGAGACGGAAGGCTCCAGAAAGGGCTTCTTTTAAATAGGGATCTATAAGGGTTCCTAGGGATCTATAAGGGTTCCTAGGGATCTATAAGGGTTCCTTTAAGGGCTCCTGTAAGGGATATCTATAAGGGTTCCTTTAAGGGCTCCTGTAAGGGATCTGTAGGGTTTAGGGTTTAGGAGTTTCCGAAAATTAGGGGTACCTTATTTTGGGGTCCTTATAATAAGGATCCTACTATTTGGGGTGCTATACTAGGGTCCCCTATTTTCGGAAACTCCCAAAGAGCTTACAGGGTCTGGGCTTTAGAGGGTGTGGGGTTTAGGGATACAGAAAGGGCTTATAGGGTTTGGGGTTTAGAGGGTTTGGGGATGTTTGGGGCTTTGTAGGGTTTGGGTGTTATGGGGTTTGGGGTTTTATAGGTTTTGGGTGTTATATGGGTGGTTGTCAAAATTATGGCCCCTTTTTGGGTACCCTAATTAATAGGTGCCGTATTACAATAGGGACCCAAAAAGGGACCATAATTTTGACAACCACCTAGGTTTTGGGTGTTACAGGGCTTAGGATCTTAGAGGGTTTGGGTGTAATAGGATTGGGGTTATACAGGGTTTGTGCTTTACACGGTTTGGGCCTTATGTTTAGGTTTTGGTTTTCAATAGGGTGTAGGGATTTACCGCGTTTAGGGAGGTTTAGGGTGAGGGTTCCGAGTTTGGGGCCGTAACCCGAGTTAGGCCAGTCATAGGGGTTGGAGTTGGAGCCACAGGCACAGTAATCTGCATTACCGGAAGTACTTTGAACTGTGCTGGCGTTGGTTCGTTCCTTCATCTGGACAGTGCTGGATTTGTCCATCGGCAGTATAAGGATCTGAACCAACACTACCTCAAGCCTCAACCCCAAAACTCTAACCCTAAAGCCTTACGCCCCAAAATCTTTAACCCTAAAACCCCGAAACCCTTACCCTAAACCCTCAAACTCCTAAACCTGTACTACTCTTAAAATCACCAAAAAAAACCCTACGCAACCCTAAACCCTAAACCCTCAAATTCCTAAGCCTTAAAACCACCAAAAAAACCCCGAGACGCACGACAAAAGCCAAGGCCAGAGCCGTCGGCGTGTCCCGGGAAGACGTCGCAGCCGCCTTCCTCAGCAAATTGCTGAGGTGTTTCGTTGCTTTGAGTTTATTAGGTGTTTGTTTTTGAACCCCTCTTTTCCACCTGCAGAGTCTGTAGCGGAAAGGTCGGATGACCAGGGGACAGGGACACACAGTTGTCCCCAGAGGAGCAGGCCGACACTTACGGTCCAGCCACTTCCCTCAAAACACACCAAGCTCACTCAGAGATTCCGCCATAGCCCTTTGTGTTTGGAGTACCCGTAACCCTGTGGAACCATATTAACAGTTTATTAGGGGTTTAGGGCAGTTTAGGGTTTAAGGCTTTGTGTTTGGGGTGGTGGGTTTAGGGTTTAGGGGTAAGTAGGCTTTAGGGTTACGGAGGCTTCGAGGTGGCAGGCACTCCAGTGTTCGGGTATGGTTTGTCAGTGTCAACATGGCTGACAATCTGATATTGTTGCCATGGCTATCGGCATGATTCTCCTGATTCTTCCTTCTGGGAATCTGCGGAGTGGATTTCGCACTGTGCCTGTAGATTGTAGTTCCTTTTTGGGGTTACCCTGTAGGGTCCTTATTATCTATTTGGATAAACCAAAAAAGAATTGCAATGGAGACGGTTCAGGGGTTTTTGCAAGCTTGAGGAGCGAGGATTAATGTCGTCCATGAGACCATCTGTCCTCAGTTCCCAGTGCCTCAACGTAAAGCAGTCCTATGACCTGTGTTGCGCACCTTGCTTTTAATGACAAGTATACCATTAGCAAACAGGCTCACGGCGATGATGAAGGCAATATTGATGGCTGCGAGTTAGGACGGTGGGACGCACGGGGTTGCTCGTGCTGACGAGGTGGGAAGACGACGGTGCACGTGATGAAAGCGAGGCCGACGATGATAACAGCAACATTATCGACATCGCCGTTTTCTACAACCGTTCATACGGTACAGATACGACAATTGTCTCCCGGGCAAGGTGGGTCTGAGCGCCTGGCGACTCTGATCGACAGCTGAGAATGCGAACCTGCGGCGTACGTTTGAGGACTCTGGATTCAGGGCCTTTAGGGTGTAGGACGCATGGTTTGTTTCAGACTGGAGAAATGCGATGTCGGCCTCACTGACGGTGCAGACTTGTGGTGGTGGTGTGTGGCAAGCAGCTTTCGTCGTCCTAGGAGCGGTATGGCTGTCGTCGGCGTCCTTGTCGTCGTCGTAGCAGCAGCAGTAGTAGGTACCGGTAGTGTACGTAGTGCCCTTCCTGCTCTTCCTCCTCATCGGCAGTGCCGGAGTGGAGTAGCAGCACTTGCCACTGAAGCAGAAGGAGAAA
This sequence comes from Symbiodinium sp. clade A Y106, assembly GCA_003297005.1. Taxonomy (NCBI): domain Eukaryota; class Dinophyceae; order Suessiales; family Symbiodiniaceae; genus Symbiodinium; species Symbiodinium sp. clade A. Next base: position 182,305 of record BGNK01000169.1, read on the forward strand.
CATCAGTAAATGCTCTTGTCGTCGTCGTTTGGCAGAGGCGACACTTAGGTAGAAACAGAATGGAAGTCGTAGTAGCACTGGTAGTAAGAAGACGGAGGAGCATCGCCACCGAAAACGAGGTAGGAGCTTTCCTGGAACAGCAGGAACGGCAGTAGCACTACCACCAGAAGCAGATGCCACTGTCCTCACCACCAGCACAACATCGGCAAAGATCAACGCATCTTCTTTGAAAGCCAGACCCCGCACCGACCTTGTCTCCGCAATCCCTGAGGTCCACCGCAGGCACGTACCAAGTCGACTCCAGGTCATGGAAGAGGACCATCGGTGTCTCGTTGTTCACCCTTGGAGCACGAGATGATACTGACTCGCCGCTCTCATGGTACATGTGAAACATCCAGGATGACGGGTTGACTGCGACCATCATTGTGCTGAATATAATAATGAATACAATAACGATGGATGAGGATGATGAAGACGAAGATGACGATAATGACGATGGTAAGGACTCTGCTGCAATGGAGCCTTTCGTTGAACACCCTTCCCAGTTCTATACCACCCGTGGCATTTTCAAAGCCAAACCTACACAAGACGGAGATCTCAAAAAGGGCCCAAACCGCAACAACCAACAAAATGTCAACCCCTCCGCCGGCCGAGTTTCACCCTAACAATGATGAGTGCTAAGCCCTCAAGCCCCCAAATCCCTGGGGCTCGCACCCGAACGCCAGGGTATGCTGGGAGCAGTCCATGACCTAAGGTCGACTTCACGGGAACGTACCACACATCTTTTCCCCCTAATATAGGGGCCTTAATAATTAGAATAGGGTTGCTTGAAAAGGGTTTATAAGGGATCCATAAGGGTACCATGCATCTTTTCCGATGTGTAACATAGCGCTTAATCATCAGTTTGGAATATTTTCAATAAGCATGTTGTCGACATGTATGCGCATCAGTTTATCACTAAGTGTAAAATCGACAGGTAGGAAATTCATATGTGCCTCTGTCTATCTATCTACCTATCTATCGGTCTACCTAGATGCATAAATACAAACACAAGTGTATGTATATGTGCATGTATACACGTACACACACAGACACACACATATACATATAAATATATATGTATATGTATATATACATATATGTATATTATGCACGTATTTATGTATTCATATAGATTTGCACAGCTGCATCGGCTCTCAGAGCAAGTTTGTTTGGCAAGGGTCCGTCGGGCTCCGGTGCATCCAGCCCAAGACGCATTGAAAGAAGAGGGTTGGAAACCCTAAGCCAAAACATCAAAACACGTATTTGACATAGCCAGAGAAGGTGGAAGGGTAAGGAGCTCAGCAGACTTGTGATGTCAGAGAAGCCCCCAACCCGAGAACACCTTTAATCCTAAACGCCCTACACATCAAACCCTAAACCCTAAGCCCTACATCACACCCTAAGTTCCCCAAAACCAAAACCCAAAGATCCCTAGTCATCATCATCCTAAACCCAGCACCCCAAGCCCTTCCGACGGGAAAACCCTAGTGGCCTAGTGGCTGTGCTTAATTAGCGCAGGAGGTCGGTGGTTCCACGGTTTAGGGTTTAGGGTTTAGGGTGGGAATACTGGCGATTAGTTTGAGGGGTTCGGTTGTAACAGTCTTGCGTGCAGCCGATCCAGAAGCCTAGCGCACATCGCAGGCCAAAGCCCAGCCCAAACCTCTGGTAAAGACTGCAGGCGAAGTCTCAAGCCCCCGACGGCCTAGGTCCTGCAAGCAGAACATGAAACACGCATAATTTTAATGCATTTGTACATGAAGCTGTGTGTATATATATACGCACAAAATATGTACATAATACATAGAAACACATACATACATACATACATACATACACACATACATGCATGTATATATGCATACATGCATGCATACATACATAAGAACAACCTATATAAGCGTGACATTTGCTTATGTATCCACACGGTGACTAAGCAAGTTTCTTGGAGAAGCCGTGGCCCCGGCAACTCGGATGCAATCGCCAGAGACGATCTTCCGGTCCCCGGAGGGATGATTTCGACCTCATGGAGTTGAGTTTAGGGTTTAGGGCTTAGGGCTTAGGGGTTTTTTTAAAGCTCCTTTTAGGGTTTAGGGTTTAGGGCTTAGGGCTTAGAGTTTTTTAAAGCTCCTTTTAGGGTTTAGGGCTTGGTTTAGGGCCGTATTGGCTGCAGGACGATCGGGTTGAACATTGATACGAATTAGGGTTTTGGTTCAGGCTGAAGGGTGTCGGGTTGAAGATGGATGGGCAGCAGGGTTTAGGTTGCAAGATTGATAGGGTCTGTAAGGTTTAGGTTTGGGTTTCAATCCGCTAGAGCCGTGACGACAACATAGGCAGGTTCATCGCTTCAATCGGGCTTTCGGATGCAGATAGACACATGGCAAGGTCGACGGATGAATAGATGGATCGACAGGTAAGTAAATTACCCTCGCGTGAACTAGCAGCATTGCTTCCCTGCTCCTATTTAGACACAAGAAATCCCAATACCCTCAAGCCAAAAAGAAACCACCGGAAACCTGAAACCCTGAAGCCCCAAACCAAATCCTAATACCCTGGAGGCCCCACAGTCTGGGGACCACCTGCAAAGCCAGAAAAAGCACTAAACCTCTAAAACCCGAAACCCGAAACCCCTAAACCCAAACCCTGAGAAGCCTAAGCCCCTAAACCCTAACCCGAAGCCCCTTACTTAGGTGGTGGCCGGAGCCCTGGTGAAAGCACCGGGTGTCGAGGCAATACAGCCTGCATAGAAACATGCGCACAACCATGCACTGCAGAGGTTCGGGTTTTGGGGTTCGGGGTTTAGGCTTTAGGGTAAGGGTGGAAGGAACATAGAGCGGGCTGCAGAGATTTAGGGCTTCTCTTTAGGGCTTCAACGAAACCTACACCGAGCCATTTCCGTAGCTGGTAAACACGCACATCCCTCATGCTGCTCAGGAGCAACAAATCCCATCACCACTGCGTCGGTTGGTTTGTGGGGTCGAAGGACCATAGGGTTCAAGGTTTTTTTAGGTAAGGGGCTTCAGAACAGTGTAGGGCGTGGGGAAACGATGCCTTTGTTGGCTTGCCAGACAGGCCCTTTGCACCATAGTCGTCTTAGCATCATATCCATTTCAGCCTGGACGGCGACTATTTCATATCATGACCGGTGCAGTCCACAGTCATTCTACGAAGTCTGCTCTAATTAGTTGCAGTTCCAGATGCTAAGCTGCGGACATGTGTCCACTCCCCCGCCAGGCCACGTCGCCGGGGTCATCGGCTTGAACCACACCCACCTCTCGGCTGTGTCTTACCCTGTATTACACCGTACTAAATTCAGCACCTGAGCATGCTCAGGAATAGTTTCATGGTTTCGGAGCACGTTCGATCCAGCAACACAGCAGCATGCCACATGCCCGGTGTGGCTAAGCATCCGGCAAAGATCCAGGAACTCTGAGTCTCTGTGATCTCCACAGTCCAGGAGAAGCAGCCGTGCCTTGAAGCCGGGGGCTTCGGGGTTTTAGGGGTTTAGGGGTTTTAGGGGTTTTTGGGGTTTGGGGGGTTTTAGGGGTTTTAGGGGTTTACAGTTTAGGAGGGTTCAGAGTTTAGAGTTTACAGTTTAGGGTTTAGGGTTTAGANGGTTTTAGGGGTTTTTGGGGTTTGGGGGGTTTTAGGGGTTTTAGGGGTTTAGGGGTTCAGGGGTTTAGGGGGTTTAGGGGTTTAGGGGTTTTGGGGGTTTAGGGGTTTTGGGGGTTTAGGGGTTTTGGGGGTTTAGGGGTTTTGGGGTTTTGGGGTTCAGGGGTTTAGGGGTTTAGGTTCAGGGTTCGGGTTCGGGGTACGGTCGGGCTTTCGTCAGTCAGTGTTCAGCCATCAGGACTTCTAGGGTTCAGGGCCTAGGGTTGAGGGTTTGGGGTTTAAGACTCGTAGGGATTTTAGGGTCTAGGGCGTCAGGCTTTAGGTTTTAGAACTGTCGGGCTTTCGGAAGTAAAAGGATCTGCCTTGCTTAAGGTCTACCTCTAAAGGGTCATAGCCTTTAGGATTTGGATATAATGGGGATCTCATACTTTGGGGTTCTAGCTAAGTGTCCCTTATTGAGGATCAGGTCTTTGGAAGCCTGAGAAACCCGCATCATGCGCCGATCGCCCCGGACGCCCGTGAAGCCATTCGATGAGGTGTGGCGTGCACTCTCCCGAAGGTCCTGCCGAACGGTGAGTGTTGAATATAGCGGCCATAATAATTAGAATAGGGTATTGGGGTAGATTCTACTATGAATCTAATAAGGAACCCCCACAATGGTATGGATACATATTTAGGCCCCTATATTAGGCCCCTGCTCCCCCGCCAATGTAGCCTCCTGTAGAAGCCCCTGCGTCCGCAACTCACACTCGATCTGAAATAGCACAGCAGTAGTACAGATGCCTCTATAAATAGAGCACGGCTTTTGAGGTAGGATATGCCCCCTAAAGACTATAAGGCGATACTAGTATGAATGATCCCTGGTCCCGCCTTGCCGATCCAGTATAGAAGCCTCAACCATTCTCTGCCAAAATTTATTCCGTAGTGTTCCTTATTGTGATATGTTCACGATAATCACTACAACACACCCCAAAACCCTTAAGGCCCTTGAATTACAGAGCCTCCGTTACCCTTATGCTAAAGTAGAAGCCAGAAAGTTGGAACATCATTCTCCTCCTGCCCTTCTGGTAAAGTAGGGATCCCAGCACTAATCATCCTAAACCCGTGTTCCAACTTTCTGGGATTCACTATAACCCTTGTAGAGCCCGTAAAGTTATGAAGGCCATTTCTATTTGCCGGCTCTTGGAGCAAGGCTCCGTCCTGGGTGCCTGACGGTTAAGGTTTAGGGTTTAGGGTTTAGGCTGTCAGGGGTGTAGGGTTCAAGGTTTGAGGGTTGAGATACGGTTTTTGGGATTTCAGGCTTTAGGGCTTAGGGCTTTAATTCGGGTCCAGGGCTTCTTTAGGGCATTAGGATTTTTAGGGTTTTAGCGGGTTTCGGGCTTTAAGGCTTAGGATTTAAGGCTTCCGATGGCGAGGTCAAGCTTTACACGGGCGCCTCAGGGGTTCGTGGCGGTGGCCGCCTTTGCGGTGTAGAGAGCCCCAAAAAAGCACCTAAGCAACAATAAGGATAGGGATGTCCCATATAAACCCCCTTATACTCAAGCCCAATAAGGTAGGGATATCCCATAAAAACCCCCTTATAATGAAGCCCAATAAGGTAGGGATATCCCCATAAAATGCTTATGCTTGTGCGCTTTTGGGGTCCCTAGTTTAAGGCTTCGGGATGTAAGCCCCCGAGCCGATGACATCTCCTTCCTTCCTCTGGATAGGTAAGGCCTGAACGGGTTTAGGGTTTAGGGTTACTCTAAACCCTACGGCTTAAAGTAGTCCCTAAGTAATGAACCCGACACCCTAAGATTAATCCCCCAAACCCCAAACGTTAAGCATGGCAGGCACACCCCGCTCACAGTCACCCGAGAAGTTGGAACCTTCGTCAGCAGATGAAGCGGCTCTCGTGCACGGCTAGTTTAGGGCTCTTGATACTTAACAAACTGCAAGCATGTTTCTTATATTCTAAAAAACAGATATGGACTACAAATTGTCAGCCAGGGACTACAAAGGAAGAGCGCCCTAAATGTGTACTTATTTCCATCCTACTATACGTTAGCATCCAAACAGTCGTGCTACTCTGACCAGGCACTACCCTAAACCCTGAACCCTAATGAAGCGAAACTTGTACCTGCAGCAAGCCCATGAGATTCGGACGTTCGGGGTTCAACTCATCGAACCCCGACATGACTCTCTACCCCAAAATTCCTAGGTAGTATAGTGGAGACCCCTTAAAGGGGACCCCTAATCCTAACTCCCCAAAATACCCTAAAAAGGAGACAAGACCAACTCCTGGGCCCATGGCCCATGAGAACAAAAGCGAGCCGGGGCGAGGCCTGAGAACCCGCAAGCCAGAAAACAAGGGGCTGTATATGTGCATGTATTCATTTATTTATCTATCTGTTTATTTAGCTATTTATTAACTTATGTATGTAAGTATGGGTTTATTTGGTTGTATGGCTTTGTATGTACACACACACACACATATATATATATGTATGTATGCATGTATGTGTGTATATGCTTACCTACTTACCAATTTCACCGCTTATTTCTTGCTTATGCTGTCTCACTACATGCTCCGTTTATTGCTGCAACTTGAACCAAATCAAGTAGAGCCTGAAGAACAGGAGCTCTTAAGCGTGCACGACGGTTGCGCTTGTCGCTTTAATCACGTGTTAGATTCTGCGAGTTGTTATTGAAACTCTCTGGCGACGGCTAACTCAAAACCCCAAACCGTAAATCCAAAATCTAACCCCAAAACCATGTTGATCTCGGGTCCTTGATATGGGTCTCACCCCGAACAGTGCAATCCTCAGCCTTCGAATGCTACAGTTAATGCAGGGGCCTTTAAATAATAATTGGAATAGGGTTTTGGGGCATAGTATGCCATAACTATAATAAGGAACGCTAAGGAATACGATTGGAAATCGGAAATTATTTAGGTCAGAAGATTGAAACATAGCTTGAGGTTGGTCAGTGCTGAGACTCCCTCTGGCTTACCATGAGGACACCAGGATCGTGATGTTCCGATTTTTCTGGATTCCACTGCACACCCCAGAGCCCTAAACACTAAACCCTATAGAACCCTTTGTCTCCAAACCCTAAATCCCTAAGCCGCAACTAGAACCCAAATAGTACGCGTAAAGCACCCTCACAGGAACCTGTAGAGGGCTGCTATCCTACACCACGCAGCGTAAAGCTCTTGTAAGCGAACCTGGTGATTCCTGCCGCTGCAGGCTGCGACGCTCTCAATCCTTTACCCGGGTTCTATAATGCTTCTAGAAGCGTGACTAAAAGGTTTGCTACAAGCGCTTGATGCTTCAAGGGTGTAAGGGTAGGATCTACAGTTGTTTGGTGGTTTAAAGCAACTAGGCTGAATTTCTGAAACTCCCAGGGGCCCGTAGATTGGGACAATAGGGTGATGTGGTATCTGAATTCTCCAGATGTCTTCGGGCATCGAAGCAGTAGGGTGGGTACCGGGTTCATGAGTCTGCTGATCTCGGTGGCCACGCATCGACGCGTGCATCGAGGCACAAGAGAAAATCTAAACCCTCGACCCCTACCAAGCCCACAAAAGGAGGAAGAGAGCTTCAACCGTAAACTTCGTGAGCACTAGTTCATGGCCATGAACCCTTAGTGACCCTACTACAGATACAGGACCTCAAAATCCCGAACCATGGAACCCTTATTGTAAGCCTACTAAAGATATGAAACCCCAAAATCCCGAAACACAGCGGCACCAGCTTCGGTATTCGCCCTCTCAGGCTGAGCACAAGGCCGGTGTCTCTGACTTGCCAGAGCCGTGCGCCTCTGGAAAAAATCTGCAGCTTTAAAGGGGAGGATTCAGGCCTTGGGGGTTTAGGCTTTCGGGTTCAGGGTTTGGGGTTTTCGGGGGTGTTAAACGCTGAACCACCCAAGCCCCAACAGCCTCAAGCCTTGTACATCCTCATACAAAACCAAATTACAAAAACAACAGCGTTATAAACCCTACCCATAAACCCCGTCTATGCAAAGCCCTTAAATAATCTATAAATCCAAGCAGCACCCCTTAATTAACCCTCTAAGATCCAGGCAAAACCCGAAACCGCAAGCCTTAAACACTAACTCACTAAATCCTTAAACCCTAAACCTAGACCCTGATCGAACCCTTGAAGAACTCTTATAAGTTCCATCATATAGAGCTTTTATGGAGCCCTTCAAGCCCTTAAAGCGCCCTCGTATTGTTTTTAAAGGGGCTTTAATGCGAAGCCCTCAACCCTAAACCCCTAAGCCTAAATCCTAAGCCACTGAACCCCCTAAACCCTAAAATCCTAAACCCTAAACCCCTAAACCCCCAAACCCTAAACCCCTAAACCCTAAACCCCTTGCCAGGACCCGGGCTCGGATAGGTCGGAGGCCCCTGCAGTCGCAGCGGAACCGCTTTGGGGGTTGGGGGAGGGCTGGGTTTCAGGGGTTTGGCGGCTTGCTTTGGGTTTACGGCTTCAGGCGCATAGGGTTTAGGGTTTATAGGGTTATATACAGCCCTTCTCTTCGGAAACTGTTTATGAACAAATCCCCGGGTGGGCGTTTATGACTGCTTAAGACTTCCATAGTCCGTCTTTGGAGCTCCATAAGTAAGCTTCGTTGCAGCTTAAGGTTCGCGCTTACGATCAAAGTCTATGAATCCAAACCCAAGGCCAGTGGGCACTCTATACAATGACACTCTAATTAGGCGTGTTCTTGTATTGGGGCTGAATTTTAGGGCCCCATGTTTCGAGAGCTTAAGCCCTAAACCCTGAACTTTAAACGAGCCCTAAGCCGCGTAAGACCTGAACCTTACCTTCTAGCATCGAAGAGGGACTACTGAAGAGGAGAGTTGGCGTTGGAACGTTCGGGCCTATGAGGGCTGAGGGTACTGGCTTGAGAGCACCCGGGCATGATGGTCATTTTGGGGTACTGGAGTGTAGTAACTAGGATTTAGCGTTGAGTATAGTAGGGCATTTTGGGCGGAAATTATGTTACACTATTTGATATCTTGTGATGTTATGTTATGTTATGTTATATTCTATTAGGTTATGTGATGTCATGCCATGTCATGTTGAATATTATGTTATGTCATATGTTGGTATGCTATAATTCTGTTATACTGTGCTATGTTATGCTATGCTATGGTATGGTATGTTGCGGTATGTGACAATATGATATGCTATATTATGTTACACGAGAACATGTTCCCCTGTATTACATTACCACATATTAGATTATGATGCACTGTATTATATTGTATTTTAAGATACTAAGATGTACTATATACGATGTGATATTTTATTCTATTTCTACCACACCATATCATGTAATATTTTGACATTGAGTTATGGTGAACTATTTTACGGTAGCTATATGGTAGCATATTGGTTCTATTATGGCCAGATATGTTTTTTCCACATTACATTACAACAACACTTTTTGTATTTTGTTATATTCTTTTCTATGTTCATGTAATATTGCGTTATATTGCATTATACTGTATTCAATTCTGTTATACTGTCGTATTATATGGTATTCTACGATTCTATACATATGCTCATATATATGTATATACTATATATATATATGTATACATATATTATATATATATATATATACATATTATGTCCGTAGATGTCCACTGTGAAAACATAACTTAAGTTTCCTAAACTGCCTTTGAACATCGTATCGGACTCCCATCACAAGAGAACACCATAAACACAGCTGCTGAAGGACTTAGCCGACTTAGCCCTGAACCCTAAGCCCTAAACTCTAGGAAACTCTACCGCCCTGGATCAACCCTGAACCCGAAACCGTACACCCCAGTCGATGGATGAACCTGTCTGAGTTCCCGGCCCTCCTCGCAGTCGTCCCGTTCCTCCTGCAGCTGCCATCGTTTTCCGGTGCAGACGTTTGTTCGGTTCTTGGGTTTACTCTTGCGTTTCTAGTGGTTAGGATATCGTATACTTGACCGTAAACCGGTAAACCACGTCAAACTCAAAAATGCCTATACACTACCGTTGGCAGCTGCTTCACATAATGCCGTAACCATCGCCATGAGCCTCACAGTGGGAGTGCGGGGTTCGGGCATGCAGGAACTTCAGCACCGGCAGTTTAGTTCATGTCATCGCCTCCACGTCCGTGCAGTTCAGCTTGAAGAACAAAGCCTTGGCTCACAGCGACTTCGACAGCTACAATCAACATCAGGCTTCCGATCTTGTGCTGCAATGTTGGGTTTACGACCCAGATGTAAATGAGGGTTCAGGTTGATTTCAGGTTTTAAATATCTGAGTCTTTTAGGATGGGCTCTTGTAAACGAAATGAACTGAAGCTACCTTGCTATGGGGGGGTGCAGTACTTATTGTACAGCCCCGTCATGCTTCCTTAACACATAGAGTTTCAAGTACCTTACTAGGGCCTACGAGCAGAGACAACTAAAGTTACTTTACTTGTAACCCTACTAACTAAGTCACCCAACCATTTAAGTAACTTGAGCTACGAAATGCTGACTTCCATGGCCGACAAACCAGCTATGCTTTCAACGATGGGAGCAACCGAAAGCCCCCAAAAGGCTAAAGGCTATCTACGCACCGAACATAGGAGACTGAATAATCAGAATAGCGTTTTGGGACATACTACTACATTACAAAACTCGAAGCCTTTGAGGAATAGTATACAGTATAACTACGTATCACTACTTTGAGGCGTAAACCCTAAACCTAGCTGCGAAGATCCAGAGTTCCCAAGGCAGATTGCCTCGAAGACCAAGTTGGTTGGTACTTCGGCAGTCGCGCTGAGCCTGCTCCGGTTTAGGGTTTAGGAAAGAAGCGGCGCCCGAGGGATGGAAAGCAGTGTTCATCCTCGGGATTTAGGGTCTTAATTAGGCACAACCCTGAACATAACATCGTGCAGCGAGCATGCTTCAATCGTCTTGACTATCCAATGCTCGGTGCTTAAAGGCAAGAGTTCAGCGTCCAGAGTCCAGAATCTCAAGTGCCCCAGGCTCCAGCCGCTCATTTTCCGACGAAGTCCTCAACACACTGAAATGTGCTGTATGTTTAGGACCTTCACCTCCAAGCTTTGCACAGTGATAAGGCCAAAAGCGAAGCACAAACCCGCGTGACCGGGTCTAAACTCACAAGATTGAACCCGTCAAAAGCGGCCTCTTCAGCTTCTCCACGGACATGTACGGGTATCGAAGGTGCTCCTGGCTCTAAAGACAGAACCGTTCCGGGTGTGGGGTTTAGGGGTCCGGGTTTAGGGTTCAGGGTTTGGATATAGAAATAACAGATGGCATACTGCAGCGACAACGCCACACACCAGCTGGTCGCTGACAATGGTAGGCTGCATGAACTCAAGCACAGGGTGGCTTCGGCTTGGGCAGACAAATGGCCTGTACATGGAGGGAGCCAGTGGACAACAGGTGTGCCCGAATGTCGCTATGTTCGACATGAAGCAGCAAGCTGCTGGCTCCAAAAGTATCAACCCAAGAAATGCATGATACTGGCCCAGATCGACCGTGTCATACAGGCAAATGGAGATCCATGCAAACAATGAAACCAATGAACAACACAAAGGCAAATGACAAGATATGACACAAAGCAGTTCTCGGCCGCTCCTGCTGCATAAGGATTATAAGCCCCCGAAATAGAGATCGATTCTCATTGCATGTCTGTTCCTTTGACACAATGCTTGAGCTTTAAGGTTTGACCGACCGAATCTCGAGCCCCAAACCCTAAACCCCGGCCATACACCGAAACCTGAAACCCTAAACCCTACACACCTTATCTGAAACCCTAAACCATAAACCCCCAAACCCTGAGCCCTAAACCCGAACCCAGCCGCCGCACCAGAAAAGGCTGCGAAAGTCGTCGCTTCTCTTCCTCGTCGCCGGCATTGGCGCCGGCCCAGCCTCGTCGCAAGTGTTGCGGGTGTAAAGGTTCTAGGTTTAAGGCTTATAGGGCTTTAGGGTTTTAGGGTGTAGGAGTTTAAGGTTTGGGGTTTTACGGTTTACGGTTTTAGGGTTTCGGGTTTTAGGGCTTACCTTTAGTCTCCATTGTAGTTCCTTTTTTTGGTTAACCAAATTCTCTGTTATAGGATCCCAACCATAAAACTGGTTGACCAGAAGAGGAACTACAATGGAGACTAAAGGTAGGGCCTTTAGAGGGCTTAGGAGGGCTGGGTGTTGAGCACCCAAGGGTTGTAAGTTTTATAAGGCTTTGTTGCTAAATCAACTCTTGGCTCTAGGGCGTTAAGCAAGCTAGCAGGAGTTTTCTAGAACCAGGACGTTAGAAAGGACAAGTAAAAGGAGTCGATTCATATAGGGGCCTTAACAATTAAAATAGGGTTTGGGGTATGCTATAACTATAGCATGGCTTAACATGGGTCTAAATCATGTGTGAAAACTCGTACTTAAAGTGCTCAGACCCCCATCTGCTACAATGTACCAGAAACGTTACAGAACATACACGCCACCTTAGGATACCGTCATGTAGAAGACCCCACGGGGGGCGATCTTGACTTCGTGATTTCCTGGTAAAGCCCAGAAATACCCAGAAAGTGGAGCCACTGACATTCCCAATAGCTCAAGGGACTGCTATGGTGTGGACTTTCAGCGACTCTGGAGCAACATGATGTAGGATCGGCAGCTGATGTTCTGGAGTCTGCATGTTTGGTCAGAGTTCAGCAGAGTCCTTGGATTATTATTAAGCAGGCCGGCAGACCCTCCAAGGATGTCTTAAAATCCTATGCTGAACCCTAAACCCTAAACCCTAAACCCCTAAACCCGAAACCCCGAACCTCTGAACGCTAGCTCACCCCTGGCCAGGGGCCAAGCGCCTGAGCAAAAATACGGATAAGGATATCCCATACAAACCCCCTTATAATGAAGCGCAATAAGGTAGGGATATCCCGATAGTTAGAATGCTTATGCTTGTGTCCTATTTCTTAGTTGCTGAGTTCATAAGCCCCCCAAAGTGTACACTTTTAGTTTTATAGTGGGTAATATTATCCCAAAAAGTGTAAAGTGTATACACTGAGCTACTAAGTTTTGGATCCCTAAACCCCTGGCCAGGTGCCAAGCGCATGAGCACGTCGTAGATACCATCCTCGTGAAGGTTCCAAGCGTCATGCTTGGCCTGGGAAGGATTCGAGTGGGGTTAGGGCTTAGGGGTTGAGGGTTTAGGGCATTGGGTTTTAGGGTTTGGGGGTTCAGGTTGTTTTTGTTTGTGCATTTCGTTGCCAGCAAGTAGAGCAACACTGACAGAATAACGAGACGAGACTGACACTAGCCACATTGACATCATGGAAGAAAGACAGATGTAGTGAAGGCGCCGTGAGTAAGGATTCCGGTAAGGATCCAACCATCTCCACCACAGCGGCTTGGGACAGCCCATTGAAATCCTGGAGTGGTCCGGACTTAAGCTGGTCCAATGCTGCAGGCTTGAGACAGTCACAACTCTAGGCTAAGGGGACCTAGTCCCGAATCCTCTTTGCATCCAATGTATTGCATTGGCAGGCTTGAAGGCAAAAATGCCAGGATATGGACGTTGCAAGTTGCAAGTGCGGCATCTCCTGTTCTTCAAAGCTGTGCGGCATGTGCTGCGCAAGGTTTCAGGATTTCCAGGATGATAGCTCGGCTGTGCTGAGAAGTTCATGCGGATGACCAATGTGCACTGTTTCGTCGTTGCTTTTGCTGACAAGCAGGCACTTGGACCCGAAACCCGCCCTAAACTTCCCCAAGCCCCATAAACCCCCTAAGCCCCTTCGCACCATAAACTTCCTTTAAACCCCATAAACCCTCCAACTCCCGGCCTTCGAGGGTGCTTTGAGGCTGAGAGCATCGAGATTGAAGGATGCGTGGGCTTCCATGTGCACGCGCGCAAGGCTTCGACGTAGTGTGGCTCAGGTTTTAGAGTGTGGGGGTTAGGGTTTTGGGGAACAAATATTAAGGCTTTTGGAGTTCGGAACTTAACGTCAGCCTTGGTACTTTCTTTGGGGAGAGGGACCGCTGACTCATGGATAAAATCCTGCAATACCTTGAGCATCATAAACTCCTAAACTATAGGAAAATTGCTGTATAAGCAGCAATGGACCTTGGCACCAGCAGTGCGGTGCTATCGTCGCACTGGCATAACTATGCACCTGAAAGTCTAAACCCAAAGCCCTACAACCAAAGTGACCGCGTCCTCTGAGTCGAGGATATGATCATCGGTGACCTAGAGACGCGGCGGAAAGCCCCAGGCCATGCAGATTAGTGCTGAACTGCAGTTCCTTTCGGGGTCCTTTCGGGAAAACAACTAGATCAACTAGATAAGTAAAGCATCGTCTATAGGGGCTTTTGACGGTTCCTTATTCTAGTTGTAGTCCCTATTCTAAATATAAATGCCCCTACAGCAAGACTATGAAAGCAGCTGCCGTAGGCCAAGGGAGCTCTGACGGTCGCAACTTTTTCGGGAAAGTAAATGCGGAGCCCTGCAGTTCTGCGTGTCCTCAACCCGAAGTGCGATAATAAGGACTTAAACGCGACGTCTCTGAGCCCTAAAGCGAAAAGCTGCAACCCCTCCTACCATACTCAAAGACCTAAAGCTAAACCCTCAACCCTGGAAAGGCGTCGGACCGAACCCTCATAAGTTATAGACCTGCGTCTCGAATCGTGCCGGGATCCGGGCAATGAGCTCGATGCACTTGTCTACCAGCCTGCGTTGGTTTTGCACCGGCAGCCCCGTTAACACCAACTAACTAACCATTAGAACCTCATCTACGCATATTGAAACCAAGATCTTCTTGATATCATAACTTCTGATTCTGACAACATTAGGCAAATACTTCTAGTGAAAATGTTCTCGAGAGCGGCCGAGAAGCTTGCAGAGACCGTACTGGACGCCCACCTGAACAGGAGACGCAGAGGCGCACCTCTAGACTAGGCGCAACTGAGAGGGAGTAAACATCGTAATGACGACTTGCGTATGCAGAATCATGACGTCAATGGTAGTATAACTTGTGAAGAGATCAGTCTCGTGGCAACACTTTTTCAAGCAATGGTCAACAAGAGACGCGCGTGAGCCTGGCAAGATCGTTCCGCATGGCACGACCGTTGCAATGAAGCTTTTGAAGCCATAAGCCACGCAACACCCCCTAGAAGCCTGGATAAGTAGATCGTAGACTACTGTACTTGTGTACAGCATATACATACATACATACATACATACATACACCTGTGTGTGTATAAATAAATATATATATATATGCATGGCAGAGTAATTGCCCCATTAGTTCGGTAACTTGGCTTCTAGGGCAGTGAATCTCTTCAGCTTAGTGAGACGCTGCTCCTTCAGGTTGCCATCGCTTAAGGGCCGTGGGGCTCGCAAGTTGCATGAGTATTAAGTTGTTTAGCTGTTGTCACCTTCACATCTTTAGAACTACAACCAGTGTCGTTTGCGAACTTGACCCTGCTAAGACAGTCCTGAGAGTGCACCGCTAGGCCTCGACCACGTATGGTTGGCCGAAACCGCACACCTTGAACCCCAAACCCTAACCGTAAACCCGAAAGAGATTAGGTTGTGGGGCGTAGAGTCTTCTAGGTTAACGCCCTGTGATATATGCCTCCTCGAAATTTGGGGAGTGGACGTGGCAGTCACCTTTGAAGCGGATTCTTCTGGAGCCAATGTTAGCCACACCCTTCGCCTTTCTCGGACCGAACTCAAAGGTTTAGGGCTCTGTAGTTTTAGGGTTCAGGGCTTAGTTTTTTTCTAAAACGCTATATACTATACTGCCATCTATGTGTATGTATATATATACACACATACATTTTACATTTAACGCAGAACAGGCAGGTGTGTTGAAGAGCGGAAGCTCGAGATCCTCTGCCCCAGAGGTCTCCCGAGGCCCAGGTAAGACAGGGGCCCTAATAATTAGAATAGTTAATAGGGTTTGGGGGGTATATTATACTATATAATCATAATGGACCCCCCAAGGGCCCTGTACTAGAGTCCTTATGGCCTTTACTTGTGGGTATTTCGGGTGTATACTAGAGAGTAGTTGGGGCTCTAGGAAGGGACCCCAAAATATTAATTGTTGGCAATTACGGATGATGATATAAATCCTGCATTACCCATAGTAAGGAATGTACCATAGTTCCCATAGTCTAGGGTCATTGAGGTAATGCAGGATCTATATCTTAGTTGCTGAGTTCATAAGCCCCAAAAAGTTTACACTTTCAGTTTTATAGTGGGTACTATTATCCCAACAAGTGTAAAGTGTATCCACTCAGCGCTACTAAGATATAAGGTATGGTTTATATTACTAATATCCCCATAATAAAACCCAATATATACACTCAGCAATATTCAGAAGGAGGCCTATCTACACTCACCAAAACGGTGATATAAACCCTACTTCATCCTAAACCCTAAACCCTAAACCCTAAATCCTAAACCCCTAAACCCTAAACCCAAAACCCTAAACCCTAATATTTCGGCCCCACGTACTGAAAATCAGGACCAGGGTCCGCAGACCTCGAGCTCCGCAGGCCCTGCCCCTCGGGCTCCGATGACTTAAACAAAACTTCGATGGTAGGTTGTTACCCACAGGCTCCATAGTAGTTCCTTTTTGGGGATTACCTTATAGGATTCTTTGTATGAACCCCCAAAAGGAATTACTTTGGAGCCTCTAGGTATATACGATTACAAACTTAGTATTGAAATCTTGTGATATTATAAGTAAAACAAGATACTATGTAACCTAGTAACTCGTTATTTGGGTAACTGGAGCCCGAGGATTAACCAAATCGACGGCTCATGCTTCAAGATGGGCGTGACATCCGAAGATCTTTAAGATCGTCGCCGACTGTATGTAGCTGGCGAATCTCAGGACGTGGAGATCAGAGTACACTGGGCCAGTGATGGACAGTGTCATGCAGAGTGTTGCAAGCGCTATCTGAAGAACGTGCCCAGTTCGTGCGGCCAAACACGCACCTTCGGTGCATCCCCAGCTCCAGTCATCTTCCAGGTTCAGAGCGGAGGTACGGCATCGCGAGCATGAGTCTTCGTATTGTCTTCATCCCATTCCAGATGTCCTGCACGGCGTCGCCTGCTGCAGCTCGTGGAGATCTGCGAGAACTTCAGGCAAGGCGCAGAAAGGCTGATGAACCTTCTCTTCACTTTCTTGCACGATATGACATGCCTCCACTGACCTCCACATCCAGAGTAGGTCTGCGGAAACTGGAGAAGGAGTCCTTTCGTCACATGTTCTGATGCATGAAGATGTTGGTGCGAGCCTTCGGATGCTCAGGAATACCACACCAGCACCTCAGCGCACAATTCTCGAGCTTCTGCTTATGGACCATGCTTCGAATAGAGAGCAGCAAGTAGTATGTTTTGGACTTAGAACAAGTGGGTACCATTTCGGTTGCCACGGTGCCAATGTTGTTGCTATCACACAGAACTTAAACCCTAAACCCTAACCCTTAAACTCCTTAAACCCTAAACCCTAACCCTTAAACTCCTTAAACGCTAAACCCACTTCGCACTCGTCTCGCGGGTCTTAAGGCCCAGGCCCTGTGGTTCAAGGTGTCCGCGACCGTGATGTTCTTGTTGATTCCCGAGTTCACGTGCAGGCCTCCCTAAACCCCCAGAGCCCCTAGAAACCCCTAAAAGCCCAGGAAAAAAACACCAAAACCCACCAAAACCACCAAAAAACACCCTAAAGACCCTAAAAACCCTGTTCACATGAAGGCCTCGCGCATCTGCAGCGAGACTTCGCCCTCTACTTATACTTCGATCCCTCGAGCTGTACCTGACAATACAATTCTTTCGGGCTAAAAGTATTTAAACGTATTTATGAAGAGGTACCTTTAAAAAGGGCCCTTAAAAATATTATGAATAGGTATCTCTATATTATGAACCATACAGGGAACTTAGAAAGTTTACCAGGTTGTAGTTCAGGGGCCCTTAAAAGTTCCTATTGAATAGGTATCTCTATATGAACCACAGCGGGGAAATTAGAAAGTGTGGTTTCCGAAGTGCCACCTAGAATAGTATGACCCATGCGCCTGAGCCCTAGCAGCTCTGACTTTCAAATCCCTGCGAACACCCTGAACCCTAAACCCTCGATGTTCTTGTTCAGTGGTTTTAGTAAGGGGTTAATAATTAGTAGTCTTGCGACATCTTGAGACGGTGGCTTCAGTTTCCGGTTCAGGAACTCAGATGGTGCAGGGACTATGCTGAGCACGCAAAAGGCTCTGAGTCACCCGCATGGCCTGAGGGACCCCAGAAGTGGTAGATGGGCGGATTGTCGTAGGACGGGTTCAATGCCTCCTGATTGCAAGGATTCGAGCTGGCAAAGCTCTTGGGTCTTTTGGGCTCCTACGTATGCTTTAACCTTACTTCCCACAGGATATGCGAATAGCCGTTAAGCCATGAGCATCAGGGTGCACCAAATTTATTTTTCTGTTTGTATTTTAACCTTGCCTTACTTCCTCCTGTTCTTCTTATCTACTGCTGCTACAGCCACTGCTCCTGCTCCTGCTGATGCTGCCGCTGCTGCTGTTACTGCCGCTGCTAGGGCTGCTGCTGCTACTACATGCTACTCCTGCTGCTGCTGCTACTACGACGACGACGACCACCACCACCACCACCACGACTACTACTACTACTACTGCTACTACTGCGAAGCCGACGACCACCACCCCACCACCAGCAGCGCCAGCAGCGACATCACCACCACCGGCAAAAAATCGACTTGCATGAACATTGGTATGAATTTGCTCAACACATGCTTTAGTTTCCATGCAGGTAAATGCGAAAGACCCCTGAGTTTGAGAAATGCAAGGGTTCTATCTTCTCTAGAGCTGCCATTGTTGGACATGGCGGAGGGTTTTATCACTATTACCCTGCGTGTACCATCTGTACAGCCTGAATACAAATCCTACTTCGCATGGAGCAGGGAGGTTAGGGTTCGGAGTGCACAAGCTGCATGCAGGGAAGGCTTTCAGCGTGTGGAGTGCCGGCTGTGGAGCAGGTCGGGATGATAATAGCAATGATTGTAGTAGGTATGAGGCGGTATGACTACCGATGTGAACAGAGGTAGTCGGCATTAATGTCCGAAGCATACAAACGCTGTGCTGGTAGTCCTGACATCAGCGTGGATGACAACAGCCGTAAGATGAACAAGATGGGAATGCTGCCAAAAGCCGAGCGCAATCGCCATGTTCATGACCCAAATACAGAACCCCGGCCATGGCACACACGGCGCTGATGTTCAGTATCCCTCTGTGCACTGAGACCCTAAACCCGATCAAAGGGAGAAGCGATGATGAGGTTACAGTACGTCCTCGTCGTCGGGATGTGGTCGCGGCGGATCGTGCACCCCACCCTGCATGTCTCGTGAACTCAACAACGGATCTTCAGGGTAGTGTAGACTACAAAGTGTCGTCTGTCTTGTGATGGACCTCGGGGGCATCAGGGTAAATGAGACTCTGCCTGCTCAGGTGGCCGCCGGTGTTGCCGACTTGCAGAGTAGGATCTGGAGAGTAGGGTGAAGTAAGTAGTCGAGGTTGGTCGAAGTAGTACATTCGCCAACTTCTTAGAGATTGAAGACCCTACCGCCCCCACGCCCGTCTTCTCGCCCCACTTATAAACCTAAACCCTAAACATCATTAGGACCTAATATACGGGCCTTAATAACTAGAATGGGGTTTTGGGCTATATTATACTATAGCTATAGCAAGGAACCCCCAAAATAATACTACGTAATTATTAAGGCCTCTATAGTACAGCCCAAGCTCCCAACCTCGATACAAGGGTCGATGTAGCTCGGGTTCTCCAGGCATCCCCCAGCCGCCACGGACGTGCTGCCATCGGACTCCCGGACTTTTGCCACCTGGAATGCCATTCGATTGTCATTCGGGAGTTTCCTTTGTGGGGGACCCGAATATAGTACCCTAAATAGTAGGATCCTCATCAAAAGGGCCCCAAACTAAAGGTACCATTCAGGAACTTGAGATTTAGACTTTACGGTTTACCTTAACCCTGAATAACCTACCTCTTTGGGGTTCCTAATTATGATTTCCTTATATAAGTCCTTAAAACGGTAGGTTATTCCGGGTGAAGGTAGGGTCACTTCAAGAATTTATAGGGGTTTCGGGCTCCTTGTGGCTGAGTCGGTATGTGAGGGTTTTGTGCCTGTCCAGGGCTGCCTTGAAGGTACATGCTTGACTTAGTTGCTGAGCTCATAAGCCCCAAAAAGTGCACACTTCTAGTTTTTTTGTGGGTAATATCATCCCAAAAAGTGTAAGGTGTATCGACTCAGCTACTAAGGTGACAGGGACTTGCAGTCATCAGCAACACTAGGACCGTAGTGGGGTTTTAGCATGTCTACAGTAAACCCCATAAAGTTGGAAACCGGATTAAGGCCAAATAGTGCTGGGATTCCCTATACATTACTCTTATGGAATGAGGCTATTGGGTTTCCAACTTTTTGGCTTCTACTGTGACCCTTATATTCTTTAACCCTTAATCAAAGGTGTCCTTTACCATGCTGCTTCGGCTGCGTGCTGCTTCGTTAAGCGTGCTGTCTCAGCTTTTGTTAAACGGGCACTGCAGCATGCAGAAGCGAGGCAGAATGCCTTTGAGACAGCATGCTATGGGCCGGCTGTGACTTAACCTTGCGTCTGGAACCCTGAATGTTATTCAGCCGAAGGCAACGAACACAGAAAGCATGATGACATTGTAGGAGCCTCCTTGTGATGGTCCCCAAAAGTTGGTATCTGGGCACCTGCAGGCTTAGTCCTTTGCACTCGACATTTCCCGGATTGCAGGGGAAGAAACCCTCTACAGCCTCTGGATAGAAGACAACCTGAACAACCCTAAACCCCAAACGCTGAACCATTTATTAGTCGTCATTTACTGTAGGGGGCTGAAAAATGACTTATGGTTATATTTAATAGTGTATCCCCAACATCTGAAATCTCAGAAACCTATGTTAATTATTAGGGCCCATATATAAGCCCTAGATTGGACTTCCTTTCTATCGGGGCAGTGGCGTCGCGTTTCCTCTTCTGCTTCATATGCAGCTTCTGACACACGGGACAGTTCTATAGCACGACGTTCCACGCAGAAAGCAGCTTCTTCGTAGTGAGGAGCGATTGCTCGCGATACGGGGCATAGAGAACAAAACCCCTCGCAACCTTTGCGTTACGGGTTCTAGCCGGGGATTCTACCAAGTAGGGGCCTTAAAGAAGAGGGTGTTGGGCTTCCGAAGTGGAGAACGGCCCCAAACCACTCTTGTTTGTCGTGTTCTCGATTTGGAACGAAACATATGTAATGGCTACTTGGGATTCACAGGGTCGCACAAGGCCTTGAAAGCATCAAAGGCCCGGAGCCCCGAAAAGGTGTAAGGCCGCCACGCGGTGATTGTCCGTATCGACGATGTAGATGTTTCTAATGGGGACTCCCCCCACCTGAAGTGATTCAACGATTTGTGGCTCAGGGGTTTGGTGTTTACCTAGACGCCCCTAACTACCGTCGATAAAACCCCAGATACCCTCTATTGAAGACCATAAGGGCTCCATTAAAGGGCACTTGGGGGGTCCTGCTACAAGGGTTCAGGGCTTGGGTTTCGTCGGGTTTTCAGTCTGACGCAGGGTTGGGGCCTCCAAAACCTTCGTGCAAAGGAGCTCCCTACCCATCCGAATACTGGTGAGCCTGATTTTGGGATTTTCAAGCGTGCAACCCTCCAATAGGGCAGAAGCACACTTCTGGCGGAGCTTTGATAGCTTACGTGTGTTATCACGTTATCGATCCACGATGTACTGCTGCATGAGGCATTCGGGCTTTGATTGCTGCAACAAGCTAGATTCCTCAGCAGCGCCTGAAACAAAGGATTCACCATGTCCTGTTGCGCGACTCATAAAAACAAAAACTGCAAAACACACACACACACACTCTGGCTACTGGGATACCTGGCAAAAGGACAAACAAGAAAAAGCAACCGCAGATCCTCTAAACCCAGACAGACACCCTAAAGACCCATAAACCCTACAAGCCCTAAGTACACACGACACTAACTAAACATCCACAAACCCTGAAAGCCCTACACACTGAAGCCCTGGACCGGAAAGCCCCTGTGCCTGTTCACTGTCATCCACGTAGATCGCAGAAGGGCTCGAAGTTTGGTCAAGAGCAGTGCCGATGCCATTGCCACCAGCCTTTAAGGCCAAGCATTACCCTAAGGACCCAATAATTAGATACTTGGGTTTAGGATAGTAGTTATGTAGCTCAATAATTAAGAGAGTATATGATTATTAGGTACTCGGACCCCTAGGGTTAGGGCGCAGGGCTCATAGGGTCTGAGTTTCAGAAGGCTGGGGGCTGCTCTGAGTTGACGGCTTAACGATTCGCTTCTTCTGGGATTTAGAGAGACCCTAGGGTTTAGGGTTTAGGGTTTATATTTCTTTCTGAACCCCCCTACGCCCCGAAACAAGCGGTGGATCTCAACAACTGCGGCCCTTCCTTGACACACGCACGGAAACCAAAACAAATGGGACATTGACCGAGTGTCTAGCCGACAACGGAGTCTGAGCTCGAAGGCCCCTCTGCAAGTAAAGTTTGCCGGTTCATGGGCAAGGGCTGATAGCGGTTCGAGCTTGAGGGGTAAGTTTAAAAATAGAGAAACCGTACATTAGAATAGGGTTTTTGGAATAGGGTTTTGGTGCCCATTATACTATATTATACTAAGGAACCAACAAAATAGTATAGGTAATCATGAAGGCCCCTATAGAAACTCAATGCATGCTGGGTGCCACCACGACTCCCGAGCCGCCTGCAAGTGGATACTTCACCACGCGATGTTGCCCAGTGTCAGCTACATAGACGAAAGAGTCCGTCGTGGTGAAGACAGCCTCCACACTTGACCGAGTTTATTGCAAACGGCAGTCTGATGATGATGATGATGAGGATGACGACCACGATGACGACTGTGATGTTGAGGACGATGGTGGTGGTGGTGGTGGTGGTGGTGGTGGTGGTGGTGGTGATGGTGGTGGTGGTGGTGAGACTTATGCGGCACTACTGAGGTCGAAGGAAAAGGTAGCCCGTGGTTAGTAACGCAAGAAACCCCAGGCTGTAGACGTCAAGCCCAGACTGTTCCAACGCCGGAAAAACCGTGAACGCCCAAGCCGCATGAGCCCCACTCAAAACCCTAAACCCGGTCTGTGAACCAGGCCGTCTAGCCAGCTTTAGCTCAAGGGATGAAACCTAGAGGATCTGGTTTAAGGCTTAAGGGGACGGGCTACTATCAATGAATACGCAGTAGAACGATTGTTGGGGCCCCTAAACCCTAAACCCTAAACCCGCGTTGAGCTAGCAAGGCACACAGTGAGACGAATCCACTCACCCCGTGGCTACATAGAACCTCTAAGTCTCCTTGCCTGTATTCGGTTTAGGGTTTAGGGTTTAGGGTTTCGTATTCTAGTAAAATTACGACTCGATTACAATGCTTGCTGATGTTTATGGCTGGCATTCCTAAGCCGCCATCAGCTCAACCCCCATCTAACACTGAATCTTTCGGTCGCCTTACATCTCAAACCCCTGACACAGGTCCGAAAGGCTGCAGTATGGTTTAGGGTTACACCTTGAAGCTTAAGACTTCGACGCCGTCTTTG
Source organism: Symbiodinium sp. clade A Y106 (assembly GCA_003297005.1). Lineage (NCBI taxonomy): Eukaryota > Dinophyceae > Suessiales > Symbiodiniaceae > Symbiodinium > Symbiodinium sp. clade A. The sequence continues at coordinate 205,613 of BGNK01000169.1, forward strand.
CAAAACGGCCCAACCTCCTACGTGCCACAGCATCTTGAAATCTTGATCCGACTTTCGACGGAGGGCCTCCGGTCGGATGAGGTCACCTGACAGTAGTGACTCTGTTCAGGGTATAGGGTTGAGGCTTCGACAGCTTAAACAAATGCAGATGACTCCCTTCGCCCCGTTAAGGTTCAGGGCTTGCCACTTAAGCTCGGGTGTTTAGAGAAGTTTGGAGCTGCCTTTGTGTGCCTTCCGGATGTTTAGCGTTCATGATGGACCATGATATACCTTTAGTTGCCTTCATTATTGCCCTACTTACAAAATCGCTTGACCCTCTATTGAGTAAGGTCTAAGCAGAGCTTGGAATTTACGCAGGAGGAACTTCGGTTGGTCATGCAGGGCCCTGTCTGCATATGCACGTGTCGGTACTGACATGCATATACCTATCTATACAAACATATGAATGATTACGAATGTACATGAGCGCTTATCGATCTGCTATGCTATCACGATGCATCAGCTAGGGGCTTGATTCAGAGATTTAGGTGAAATGCTTCTATCACGATGCATCAGCTAGGCCTTGATTCAGAGATTTAGCTTACAGACCTTTGCATCAAAGGCTTCGAGGATGCTCGAGGTTTGACAAGGATTCGTAGGTCAGTTGCTTCCAACACATTTTGCCAAAAGACGTCCCCGGGTTCAGGCCTAGAAAGAAGGCCATAAGCACCCGGTGCTCTGCCAGCCCCGGGACCCCATGTTCTATGACGTAGGGGCGTTTACAATTAGATTAGTGTTTTGCGTCCTTATTATGATTATGGTATAATATACCCCCAAGCCCTATTCTAATCGTTAAGGCCCCTACAGTAAGCTTCCAGCACCTCGTCAAAGGCGCTGGAACCAAATGCTCGAAACACATGTAGGGTTTATGGCAGGAGCAGGAGAGTCCATATACCTCTCAGCGAGATTTCTCGACAGCTCGCATGAGGATCTGTGATGTACCGTTTTACAAGGGTGAGAGTGCGGGCAATACTGCAGATTTGATTGAAAGGTGACGATTTCTCGTGGCAACTCCACCCCATGTTGATACTTCTGATCTTCCTGGCCTGCAATGGTGGTGGTCGCCGCACCAACGACCCACTGGACGCGATTGTTCCCAGTGTCCTTGTTGCACCGCAGATCCACTTCGACTGTTTCAGGACACCCTTCCGTGTGCCGGTAGAGAGGATGCGCATGAGAGTCAACAGCGAAGCGTTAATGGAAAACAGCTGAACATGTCTAGTAAAGGTCACATCGCACCCTAAACCCTAAACCCTAAACACCCCACCAAAGCAAGCGTCAGCAATGAACACCTCGCCGGCCAAGTTCACGAACACCCCGTGCGGATCCAAAAGTTGATCGAGACCTGGCCAGTGTACCCTCGACCCATGGCCCCAGATCTGATTCTCATCACTTCGGGCTCTAAAAAAACATATATGTATGGAATATCTATCTATCTATCTATCTATATATATATATTGATTGACTTTTCTATTTAATAAAAATAAATATATATATATATACACATATATATATAACATATATTCTTTCTCAGACTTCCATTCCTTTTGAGCTCTGCACGAGCTGAGGATCACTGCGGGCTTCTAATGTCTGAGGTCCGAGGCAGAGTCGTATATACCCTAAGCTATGGCTATACACGGACAATAGTAACCTGCTGATTACATAATTAGTAACATATTGGGAGAAAAAATTGTTCCCCAATATGATAGTATCTCGGCTTCGTCTGGGCTTCGAGGGAGTAGGAGCCAGGTGCTACTGCTAACCCTAAACCCTAAACCCTAAACCGATCCTGATATCTTCTGATTGGGGAGAGGGGGCACTGCTCAGGCGATGAATCATCCGGGGACTTGAGAGGACACGTGGATCCGAACTGTGATTAAGAACCCTACACCACCTTAAACCCCAAACCCTAAATCCCGCAACCCTAAACCCTAAACCCACAAACACTACATAAACCTTAAACCCCAAACCCTAAATCCCGAAACCCTAAACCCTAAACCCACAAACACTACATAAACCTTAAACCCCAAACCCTAAATCCCGAAACCCTAAACCAAGCCGTACTCATGCTTGGCAGGCAGCGCCTGGACCCCCGCGGCAGCAAGTGGCTTCGTATCCACGGATCTGTCCCTGCCGATCCTGGGTCTCTGAGTCGGGATTTCGCATATCACAGGTTCAGCAAATAGATAAATAGGTGTATGTATGTATCCATAAGGGATACTATAGAGATGTTACTAATTATGAGGGCTACTGTAAGCGTTTTGATGTAGGGCCTTGATCATTGGAGTAGGCTTCTGGGATATGTGCATTACAACCTATTTTCACACGGATATCACCACTAATTATCCAGACCTCTACATGCTCCGGGCTAAGAGCATCTGGAGCTGCAGATCAACCCACCTCTCACACAGACCCACCCCCCGCATGCTGTAGAATCGGGGGCAAGAGGGTGTAGGTTTCGGGAGCTTAAGGTTTAATTGAAGGTTTAGGGTGTCCGGGGCTTTAGGGCGAGGGTTGAAGATTCAGTGCTTGGGCTTGGGGTGAGCATGGAAATGTAGGAGCCTGATTAACGAGGAGTACCCGGTCAAATGCAGGAACCCATTCAGAAGCCACAGATGAGGCAGATTTGTTTTGAAACCTCGATCCGGCTCGCCAAAACCCCGAACAGAGCCTCAATAACTAGCACAAGGCTTTCGGGTGTACTTGAAATACTATAGCATAACTAAAGTAAGGAACTGAATATTGCTAACTATCCAGGCGCCTAAAGTAAACCACACCTGGAGTTAGTTTAGGTAACCTTGAACCCCTCTACACTCCACGAGTTTGAGCCCGGACTCGTAGAGGACACCAAGCTCTCCAGCCACCAGCACTCCAGACGAAGCCCCTGGCACCAGCGTAGTGTGGGGGTCTACCAGCCCTCACAAAAGCAGAAAAATTTTGCTGCCGCTCAGGGATTATCGTAACCGAAACTTAACGGTTGCTTCAAAGCACCCCTGAGTTATGAGAACCCTAAACCCTGAACTCCATCCGACACCTGCTCCAACATCCCAGCGGACGACGCGGTGGTTTCCGCTGTCAGCCACGAAGAGGCCTTTTGGCAGCCAGTAGGCTTTAGGGTTTTAGGGGTTTGAGGTTAGGGTTTATGGTTCAGGTTGAGGGTTATATAATAGGTTTTTTAGGGTTTAGGGTTCAAGTTGTCAAGGTCTTGCTCGCTGGTCTGTTTGGTTTAGGGGTTTACGGGGTTGATTGTTTTGTCTACGACCCCCTAAACCCTAAACCCTAAACGCTAAACCCTAAAGAGTCTACGACTACGAGCTTTAACTGGGAGTGTGCACTCAGGGCATTTACGTTTTGGGGAGTCGGGCCATCCTGGTGTAGGCTTCCATTCTAGAGGCCTGACATGGGAGTTTCCGAAAATAGGGGGTACCTTTAAGGGTTCCTTTAAGGGTTCTGTAGGGGATCTATAAGGGCTTGGGGTTTAGGGGTACCTCATTTTGGGGTCCTTACAACAAGGATCCTACTATTTGGGGTGCTCTATTCGCCCCCTATTTTCGGAAACTCCCACATGAAGCCCACCCCTGCAAATACAGAAGAGGACTAAACGGTCAGAACGATTCCCTCAAACGTCCACAGGAAGGTTGCGTTGTGCTTTCGACGTTTGGCTCTTTTCAATTGTTCCTTTGGGCTGCTGTGTGCTTCAAGGCTCTTGCGTGGTGTTTTCAAGATGTTGGTCTCTCTTAGGGTCCTCATTGCATTGTACCCTGTTTAACAAACCCGCTACCTGAAAAGGCTTGAAGGAGGTGCGCTGTTTCATTTGGACAGCCTGACAGCCTGCCAGGGCTGTCAAAATTCTCTCACCCCCTGGATACACCTACTACAGCCTAAATCCTGGCCCCCAACACCTGAGCCCTATGAAGCCTAACCCTGAACCCTATACGCCCTATATCCAAACCCAAGCCAGAAGTCTCAATAAACCTTGCAGGACATGTCCGGTTTCGTTGAGGGCGGAGCGTTTCGTTGAGGGCGGAGCCAGAGAAGTCTTTCCAAAGGGCTTCTCTGTGTCTAGGGTCCAAAGGACCCAGTAATTGGGTACCGGTCTAAAATCGTAGCAATATAGGTTAGTATTTGCGGGAGTGTATAGTTTGGTAATTAGTTCTCCAATTTCTTCACCAGTCCAAATTTTATGGCTCTCACTTTCGAATGTGACGGTGTCCTTAAGAATTAGGGTTTCTGTTTCGGTCTATAGTGGACTTGAAACCCACGACCCTAAACTCTGCTGGTAATACCTCTTCCCCAGAAAGTCCGAGCTGCGTCCGGTGGTGTCCAAGAAGATTCCGCGAGGGAATCTGAGTTCATCAAGGCCTGCGAATCTATGCTTTAGGGCTTGGGGTTTAGCGTTTCGGGGTTTAGGGTTTAGCGTATCGGGGTTTGGGGATTTAAGGTTTTAGTTTTAGGGTTTAGGGTTGAGCGTTCTTGGGGGGTTTAGGGTTTGGGGTCCAGGGGTAATTTTTCAGATGCGTGGGAACATTACACAGGCACCTGCTGGTCTCCACTGTAGTCTCCCTGGTGCTAAGTAGAGCATGGGGGAATGGATATTGGGGACTAGTATTGGGGATTATATAGGGGCTACTACAGGGATCCATTCCCCCATTCCCTACTAAGAACCAGACAGTAGTTCCTTGTTTGGGGGTTACCGCTGAGGATCCTTAATTAATGCAATTTTGGTTAAGCCAACAAAACAGGAACCACCTAGACCCTATAAAACCTTCCTTTTCAAGGTTCCCTATTATGATTCCCTTATAGACCTTAGAAAGGTAGGTTTTTGGGGGTTGTTCGGTACAATGGGGACTATACTTGGCTGACTTCTGAACCCCTTTTAAGAGTTAAACCTTTAGCCCTCTTATTATAGTTAATATAGAAACCCAAAAAGTTGAAGTCCTAAGAGCCAACCAGAGGAACGCCAAGCACAGGTATGTCGATCTTTGTATCGCTCCTGCAGATATCGCTCAAGGTCCGAGTCCTGGTCGTGGCCGCGTGATCGCAGCTTCATACCAGAAGCCTCAACCCTAAACCCCAAACCTCCTAAACCCTACAGTAATACAAACCGTAAACCCTAAAGTAGTAGGTGGTTCTTGAGATGAGCATGACTAGTGCCGTTATGAGTTCTGAACGAAGGCGATAATGATGCTGATGATGGCCCTGGCCCTTACTATTTCTGAGACACTCACGAGCACACATGCCTCAAATGCCTGAGACCTCACAGAAACCCCAGAGAGGACCAAGCAACGACCTGTCTGTACGGTCAAGCACAGGGATCGAACCTTGCTCAGGACATACGTACGTAACTACATGGCAGTCTGGAGCATGCTATGGGGGCCTGAATAATTACGTATACTATTTTTGGGGGCTCCTTGTGATATTTATAGTACAGTATAGTGGGCCCGAAGACCCTATTCTAATTATTATGGCCCCTATATTATAGTACCCTTACAGATCCCTTATAGTAGCACTTGAAGGAACCCTTTAAAGGGAACCTATTCTAATTATCATGGCCCCTATATTCATTACCCTCGTCCGGAAAGAGTAAACTCTCCGTCAGCCCCAAAGCCGGGCGCCATGATCCCTAGAACCAAACCCACCTACAGTAAACCCTACCTTAACCCTGAATAACCTAACTTTTTGGGGTTCCTTATTATGATTTCCTTATATAAGTCCTAAAGCAGGTAGGTTATTCAGGGTTAAGGTAAACCCTAAGCCCCTAAACGGCTTAGGACCTAAACCCTCAAGCACGAAGCCATGAACTCTTTAGCTGCCTTCGTCCTGATCCCCCAAAAATCCAGCACCGTAGTATCAGCATTATCCGTATTAGTGTTGGTGTTGTTCTTCTTCCTCTTGTTCTTATAAAAACAGGCCAAACTTTTAACCCTGCCCATGGGCTCCGTTGTAGTTACCATTTTGGGTTTGACCAGATGTTTTTTTAAAGAACCCCAAAAGGCAACCCCAAAAAGGAACTCCGATGGAGACTACAGGTAAAGTCCTTAACCCTGCATTGACGCTAAATCCCACGGCTAGAAACCCTGAACACCAAACCTGCTGCAATCCAAGGGTTTCGGTTTAGAAACTCGTATAATGGCAAGTCCAAGAAACGCGGGGTGAGCGGGGAGAGGAGTTGCAAATAGCGCAGATTCGGAGCCCGCAACATGATCCTATTCTGGGTACCCTACATACTGAAAACCCTCCTTGCCAAATCCCTACATAAACCCTTACAAAAACCCCAAACGGCCTGATACTGCCTGTATAGAAACCTAAATCCCTGTTTGCCGCCCCCTTGTGGCTTCCCAAAGCCCCATCGCGAGCCCGAAAAGGGCCTGGCCTGAACCAGCGCGGAGACCACCGGCAACAGTTTCCACCACTTGGGAACCGGGCATCCACTTCCTGAGATCGGTTTCGGGTTTAGGGCCAGTTTAGGTTTAGGGTTTAGGGTTTAAGGCTTAGGGTTTAGGGTTTGGGGCTAAGGCTTAGGGTGTAGGGCTTAAGGGTTAGGGTTTAAGGTCTAGGGCTTAGGGTTTAGGGATAGGTCTTTTAGGGTTCAGGGTGAAGCTCACCACTCAGGGCTTCGAGCTAAAAACTGTCGTGTTGACAGCTTGGGGCTCAAGGCGTCAAGATGAGGGTTGATTCGGAAACTTAAACTCATGCATCCAGCTCTGATCGAGGCTGCAAGCAGCTTGCAGAAATTCCGCTAAAATTCCTAAATCCTAAACCCCCACACTGTAAAACTCCCCAAATCCTCAAGTATCTAACACCCTTCATTGTCCGGGCCGAAAACTTTGCAAGGACTCTGAACCCTCGAGAAGTGAACCTTCACAACAATCACTGCCAAGGCTATGTCTGATGATGCTGTCAGATTCTAGTCTTTTTAGTAGCCTGTAGCTTAGCCCTTCTTGATGCTGCTCCGTTTCTTTGCAAGGACTGACAGTAGCTCCATGATGTTGGCGATGTTGAAGCAGTTCTGCTGGCTCTTACTATGCTTCTTGCTTCTTCAATATGGCAGGTAAGCCTGCCTGCTTGAAAGGAGCAGAACTGTCCATCTCAATGCCGCAGGTGCTCTGGATGCGATGGTTCATCGTATCTGACACGTACGTGGCACCTGTGGTCTCGTCGCGTACCACCTTGGGCTTAGGGCTTAAGGTTCGGAGTCTGCTTGGAGGACCGGAGACCCTTAGCTAAAGCTGCGGGGTCTCGTTTCGATTTCTGTAGACGCCTACGCATTTTAAACAACTCCCTCTAAGGGCCTTAGTATGATCTGGGATCTCGATTCCCGATGATAACCCTCATGACGGAGGGGACATTTTAATCCACACTCACACTTAGCAGTACTCTAAACCCTAAACCCCTAAACCCCTGAACCCTAAACCCCTAAACCCCTAAACCCTAAACCCTAAACCCCTAAACCCTAAACCCTAAAACTCTAAAACCCTAAAACCCTAAAACCCTAAAACCCAAAAGCCCCTAAAACCCCTGAAGCCCTAAACCCAATAGCACTGCCTCCTGACGTGCAGCAAAGCTGCCCCGTAGGGCCGCGAGAGCTGCTGATCGGCGCTGCCTCGTTCCAAGCTCGAGATAAGAGGACCCTTAGGGTTTAGGGTTTAGGGGTTTAGGGTTCAGGGTTTAGGGTTTAGGGATCCTAGACCCGAAATAGCCCGAAACCTTAAACCCTGAACCCTAACTCCTTCCCAAACTTATGAGCCGAAAGCTTGGGGTTTTCGGCGGTGGGGACCCGTCCTAGACCCGACATGGCCATATGAACCCTAAGACCCATAAACCTTAAACATTCAACCCGTCCTGAGTGATTTGTGGCTTAGGGTTCGGCGTTTACCGAGACCCCCACCCCCCAATTACCGCAATTACCTTCCGTTATACCCCAAATGCCTGTATTCAGGACCATAAAGTGCTCCAGTAAAGGGCTAGACCCGAAACTTAAGTAGAACAGGGCTTGGGGGTAAAATGTACAATAGTTACAATAAGGCACCCCCGAAGCTTAAGGACCCTATAAGTTTAGGGTTAGGAGCTCGGGGCTTGGGGTTTTGGGGTTAGAGATTTAGAGGTTTGGGCTTAACGTTTGGGGTTTGAGCTCTAAACCCCAGAGACAAGCCCCATCCTCATCCACAACCTTAAACTGTAGATCCTGAGCCCTATACGACAGGGGACTTAACACTTCGACTTGGGTTGGGGGTCTATTATCGCACACCTATAAGAAGGAACCCTACGAAATGATATTATGCCAATTATGCCGACCCCTGTATTACATTCTGCTACCTGTATCCTAAGTCCTACGTGCTAGTCGGATCCTTCATAATATAAGATCCCATCAAGTTGAAGACAAGCCCCAAACCCTAAACCCGTAAACCCTAAACCCTGAAGAAATGCCCTTGCCTTGGCGCCAGCCCCCTGCCAGCAACTCGATCGGATAGACTGTCTTCCTTGGAGAGTAAAGCTTTTTCACAGGGTCATAAAAGGCTATGCAGGGATTCGCTGCATCTTCCTTGGGTAGTTTAGGTTTTCAAAGGGTCTTAAAGGCCTCCCTGGATAATGAAGGGCTTGGATGAAGATTTCATCAGGTTTGTAGGGTATTGTAAGGGTATATAGGCTGACACCTTACAAGTATCGCCAATATAGCAATAAAAAGACAAGGACACTCATCAAGCTTCAACAGGAGCCCTATATACACATCCCGGTCTCCCTGAACATTTAAGTTTACGGCGTCTTAGGCTTGAGAGCGCTTGAGCCGTAGGGCTCAGGGGTTTTGGCTCAGGGTTTGTTGATCAAGCTTGGGGAGCTAGGCTGTTGAGCTGCAGCCGCTAGTAAGGTAACGAGAGACCAGCCTAAACCGTACAAGCCCTAAGCCCTAAAACCCTAGAGCCCTAAACCCTAAAACCCTAAAGCCCTTAAGCCCTAAACCCTAAGCCCTAAACCCTAGAGCCCTAAACCCTAAACCCTAAAACCCTAAAGCCCTTGAGGCCTAAACCCCCACCCCAAGGAGCTTCGTAGGGCTGCAACGTGATTCTGGAAGCGGTTTAGTTTAGGAAGGGATAGAGCTCTTAATGATGCTTTGCTTGTTCAACCTATGGTAGTCGTATGATTTTCATGCATCAAAAAACCCTAAACCCTCATCCCTAAACTATCATTCTTGGTACTACTGTTCTGTTCGCAGAGATCGGAGATCGGCCAGCTGCTGCCCAGTCACTTCTGCAAGCTTAGCTGACGGGCTTTGTGCCTCAGCTTCCTAAAAGGAAGTTTCCGAAAATAGGGGACCCTAATATAGTACCCTAAATAGTAGGATCCTGATTATAAGGACCCCAAAGTGAGGTATCCCTAATTTTCGGAAACTCCTAAATCTCAAATCCAGAGCCAAATTCTGAGAATGTAGGTACGGTTTGGAGTGCGTGGTGCGGGAGCTCAGCTTCAAACCGGTAGCCCCTTTTGGTGAAAGTTTAGGTGTTTTAGTGTATAAAATACTGGGGTGTGGGACTCTCAATGGACGGCTCTTTCGGAGCCTTGGTGTTTCGGGTTTTAGAGCTTGCCTCACTACACAGACCAAGTTGTAGGCTGCAAGACCTTCAGTAACAGACTGCTCAAGCTCCGCCCTCGGAAGCTCGCAAAAAAATGGCTTATGCCAAGATCAGTATCGCCTGCTCCTCCTTGTTCAAGTTAGGCTTACATCGAGCGGCCCAGACTTTGGCCAAACCCTGGGACCCTAAACCCTAAACCTTGGACCCTAAACCCTAAACCTTAAGCCCTAGTCACAACTCTACATATCAACGCATTTCTGCATAGAGAAAGCAGGCTCCAGTCGCCGGGTGGGGGGGGGGCTCTAGGAGGTGCCGCCTAGCCCTCAATCCAAATCTCCGGACCCGAAACCTTGTCTTTATAGACTAACCCTAAACCCCTAAACCCTAAACCGCTAAACCCTAAACCCTAAACCCTAAACCCCTAAACCCCTAAACCCTAAACATCATAGCCCCAATTAGGATCCTCCTTAAAGGGACTTAGAAGTCTAGAAGTCTACAATAGGCTTAGAGCTTAGGGTTTAGGGGATCCGGCCCGGAAACCTTGAACTCCAGAGCCTCTCCTCTGACCTTCACACCAGTTAGGGTTTAGGGTTTAGGGGTTTAGGGTTTAGGGTTTAGGGGTTTAGGGTTTAGGGTTTAGGGTTAGGCACCGAATTCACACCCTGAGCCTCAGACAGATACGCCTCTCCCTCGTCTTCGCCCTCCTCCGCCAGCAATGTCACCGTCGACTCCTTCTGAGGGGCCTTAATGGGTTTGGGGTCAGGGGGGTGGGGAAAGTGGATTAAAAACTTCAGGTTCAGAAGAGTCTGGAGTCTAAATTTCAGCTTTCGGTTATTCAAGCCTCTGGGCTTCAGGGCTCAGGCATACTGATCCAGAATATAGGACTTTACGGAGGTGCTTCGGGCTTCAAGCGTTTCGGACATCATCTTGCGACGTGGGTTGGATGTTCTGCATTCAGGGCTTATAAGGCTTTAATGGGTCAGAGTATTGCGTTGCGGGAGATTACCAAACAATTTACCCTAATCCTCAAGCCATAAACCCTAAATCCTGAACCCTCAGCCCTAAACCCTAAACTTGGTTCAAGGCCAGGGTTAGACCGTTAGCCAGGAAACGACAAAAATCGGATGCAGCGGCTGCGTTTGCATGATATTGTAGATGCATGGCAATGTGGGGGTAAGTAGAGGTGCTAACTCAAGCTACTACAGTCTTTTTGCTCGTCATGGGCTTGACGGCAGAGGCTTCTTTCCGGGATGCTGGTTGATACGTATAGGGGCTTTGTGGTTAGGAAGCTTTCTTTGTCTGGGGCTGTACGTCAAGGGCCGGGTGACGCGAAAACCTAAACTCCAGGAATCCAAACCCAATAATCCCTTGAGCCCTGAAGCCGGCTACTGAATCAAACCACACGTGACCTTCCCGAAGCTCGTCTCGAAGAAACTATACAAGTAGGTCGGGTACTGCCCCGACCCGGTAGCAGTCTACATTAAGGAAATATTCAGGGCTAGAGAGAGTACATTGCAAGTTTAGACAGCTGTTACAGAGTGGGTGCAGTACTCAAATCATAAGGCCCTTGTTGGTTGAACCAGTTATATATTAAGGATCCTAAAAGGTAACCCCCAAAAGGATTTACAACAGAGACTACAGGATTAATAGTAATCATGGGGCAAGCTCCTCGGGCATTGCGCTGTCACGACCGTCTCCGGTCTCTGCCAGCTCTGAGGCTACCTGGAGGTCGACCGTTACCGCCTCTCAGGTGTTAGAGAGTCCAGGGTTTAGGGTTTACCTACGGTCCCAATGGTTCAGTGCCATGGACTTGGGTTCAGGGATATGGGTTCATATAAGAGCCTCTATACCTAGAATGCTTTTTTGGGGGGAGGTCCTGTAGTCTCATGATAACAAGGAATCCTAGGAAATAATATGCCAGCCTTCAGGCATCTGTATCCCCATATTCGCGGGCCCTAAACCTCAAAAACAACAGCAACGCCAAAAAACAAAAAGACATCATGACCAAGCTTTCAATTAATGATTAATGCAGCTTCCCTCAAGCGCCAAGCCCTAGTGCTCCGAGCTACAGTTTAGGGCGCCGGATGTTTTATGGCTTCTAGGTCCGATCCCTAAGCCGGAAACCCCAAACCCTGAACCCTAAGACTCTAAACCACTGAACCCCAAACCCCTACACCCCGCAGCCTAAACCCAATCCTAAACCCTAGACCCCTAAGCCCAGTGTAGCCTTGTGCACTTGGGCTTCGGGCTCCGTGGCATCTACAGATTACAGTAGAAGCCAGAAAGTTGGAACATGGCTTTATTAGGAGGATTAATGCTAGGATCCCTTATACTTTACCTTAAGGGCATGAGGATAATGATGTTCCAACTTTCTGGCTTCTACTGTAGCATTTGGGGCTTGAGGGGTTTAGGGGTTTTTGGGTTTAGGGTAGGGTCATAGGGTCTGTAGGGGTTAGAAGGCTTCTGGGATTTAGGACTTCAGATTTAGGGTCGAGGGCATTAGGGTTTAGGGCATTAGGGTTTAGGGTTTAGGGTTTAGGGTCGAGGGCATATTCAGTGTTTAGGGGGCGTATGTCGGATAACCCTCAAGCCTACACCTCAAAGATCCCCTGGTAGTGGCAGTACCGCTAACGAATCTGCAAAGAGCCCGAGCGGTCCTTCGATTTCGTAGCCGGGTCTTCTCGCTTCTCGTGCTGCCTTGGCGACCAAGCTTTGATTTGGTATCAGTCTTAGGGATTTAGGGTTTAGGGCTTTGGGGTTTAGGGATTAGTATATAGATTAATTCTCGCAGGAGTAAGAACCACACAAATTTAAAGGCGTAAGTCCCCATGTCCCGTTGGCATTGGTTTACTACTCTGTGGCGCTCCTTTGGAACAAGGACTTCGGTCTTCGTCTAACAAGAATGGAGGACTAGTGCTTGCTTGCTCGGGTCATGGTGGAGCTTTATAGAGTTTGGGGCTCAGGAAGGGTAGCCAGTTTCGATGGAAAAGCGATTTTCTTAGGGCTCAGGCTTGATCTAGCGTACTATTCACTTTTTGTGCTTATGGGTCACATCCAAGTTTGGAGGTTATGAAGGATCCTACCTTACAGCAGCTGTGCGTCGTCCCTATTCGATTTGAGACCCTGGCCACCCCAGGTCGCCGTCGAGAGGAGGCTCTGGTTCCACCACCTCTTCCCGGACATGGGATTCCCCGAGCGTCTCGAGCAGGTCCTTGGGTCACTGGCCACAAACCCTAAACCCAAACTCTAAACTCTAAACCCAAACCCTAAAGCAAATCCAAATCCCGGAAGTGACAGCCGAGGTCTAGCATTTATAGACCGACCATGGGGTCGACAGGGCTTTGCAATGCAGAGTCTAGCGCTCTTGACTTGGGTTTGACAGGGTCCGGGGCTTAGGGTTTAAGGTTCAGGGTTTAAAGTCTAGTTGAGTTGAGGCAAGGTTCCCGACGTTGCTAACAACTTATATTTGAAGCCCAAGATACTAAACCCCGCATTCTGAATTCCCGAAACCGTAAGATCAACAATATAACGACTCCTCAATTCAGAAGCCATAGAAGACCCTTGCAACCCTAGAAGCCCTTGTAATTCAAGGAGGACTGGACAGTTTTTCATTCATCTCCCTGCACTCTATCCTAATTCTGAATTATAGAACTCTTACAGGTATAGAAACCTTTCGAACCCTGATAAGAAACCCATACAAAAAAAGCGGACGGCCACCAGATGAGAGCTCAGGCTCCCGGAGCAAGGCGTCCGGATCCCTGCCCTCATCTGCCCCTGCAAATGATTTTGGGATCTGGGGTTTAGGGTTTTCGGTTTGAGGGTTTAGGATTGTTGTAAGGGGTGCTACTATGGTGGGCTACTAGTGGACCTTAAGGATGTTCTACTGATCCCTGCCAAGGGGGTTCACATGTTCGTCTATCGCCCACATCCTTCACTGACGAAGCCCAAGCCCGTAAGTGTACACTCTTCAAGATGATGCTCGTTCGGGGGTGTTTCTTCCGAACTCCGAATACCTTATCTTCACGATCGTCGGTATAAAAATCCGCCCTGGTGCACCCGGGCCTGGCCCGTGCGATGGTTCCGCGATGTTGGCCTGCACTTTGTGGTACACTCATCTCGCTGTGTCGATGATGCTGCTGTTTCTGGTGGTGGTGCCTTTGGCTGTGCCCTCCTAGCGTCAGGCTATGCTGACACGTTCGGGCTTGCGGCTCGTAAAGGTGTTAGGGTTCCATGCATAGGCTTCAGGAAGCTAAGAGCTTTGGAACCGCCTGCAAAAGAGGACCCTAAACCCTAAACCCTACCTTAACCCTTAATATCCTACGTTTTTGTGGTTCCTGATTATGATTTCCTTATATAAGTCCTAAAAGAGGTAGGTTATTCCGGGTTAAGGTAAAGCCTAAGTTTGACGAAATGGAAAACCATCAGTCGTTGTTGTGACATTTCATGACCACAAAACCATCCAAATCCGCCACAGATCAAAGCCATGGTGATGAGATCCACATCACAACTACCTCAGGCATACAATTATGATGATGATTCTCACGGATACTTAGAGGTTCAGGGAACGTAGCAAGAATACGGTTATATGTGCCACAACTGCGGTTACTAAATTCTTAACCAGATGTAACTGCAGTTCCGATCCTGAGCCAGGTGTCGATTTCAACAGTCCCCAGAATTACTTCTAAGAAACGCTCTATGTTGAATATGTTGAACAACGAAGGAGTTCTACAAACATATCCGCTGGACTCCCAACTACCACAAGCCAGTCCTGGTTCGCGACGGGGTCGATAGGTTCAGTGAACCTTGCGCACCCCAAAACTGCTGCAAGGGTTTGGTTTGACAGGGTGGTTGCTTTTCTTTTTATGGTCTTATGACATCAAAGATCAGGGGTGCTGGCTCAGAACTCAAGAGCAAGGTGACATGAGCACTCAGACTGAAGTTCTGCGATCTGTGGATATCTCCTTACTGGGTGTCACCGGTCTTTAGACTTTGGCACATGCACCTGGATAGATAGAACTGAAGACTCGCAATGCTTTCGGCACACCAAAGGGATTGGCCACTCTGGGCCGAAGAAACTACAAGTCATGTGGGAGCCTTTGAAACATTGATCCCTAATATGGACCGCTAAGTTTCGGATCCCTACTTCCAAGACACCCGGTAAGGAAGGTCTGATATAGGGCCCTATTAATTAGAATAGGGTTTTGAAGGTATATTATACCGTACTTGTAACAAGGAACCCTAAGGAATATCATTATTTGGGCCCGTATACCAGTCTTAAGCAGCCCTGTGGCTTGTCTTTTTCTGCAGCACTGCGTCGAGAACTTCTGGGTTCTTGCTAAAGAATTTAGTTTAAGTTGCCATAATCGGGATCTATAGTAATAAGGCTTCTTACTTTATTGTGGTAACTTAAACCCTTAAACCCTACACCCCCAAAGAACCCCTATAGATCCCTTAAAGGAAGCCTTTTAAATCCCTTAACGAGAACCCAGACTTCTGTGATGGGGCCCAGACTCTGGAGGAAACACTGGAACGGGTGGCGGCGCAGGAGCTGCCTTCTACAAACAGTGGCCCTAAACCCTAGACCCCTAAACCCTAAACCGTGTCTACCAGAACAGAGGGTGCTGGGGTAGAGTGGTTTGGGCTTTTGGAGGCTCGTTTTGTTGGGGTCTCAGGGTAGTTGTGGATCTGGGGTGGATCCTCCGGGCCAGGGGATCTACATCACTTGCAACGGATGGTGCATAGACGTCAACTAGCTACTTGTACTAAGCTATGAGACCAAGGGCCAGGGCAACAGGAAGTGTGAAATGATTCTCAAGTACAACAACTCTTGGTATCTATCCGCAGAAGAAGAGCCAGGTGGGTGATATAGAAGGCTGGCTACACCTGGTTGACCAATTGCCTGGACCCCATAATTTCTAAGTTTGGGCTTGGCTTTGAAGCCATCGACGAGCCAGGTCGACCCAACAAAAAGGCGACTGGGCCAAAGCCTCTGGCTTCAAAACCCCGGCAACTTGGGGCTTAGGGCATGCCTTAACCCGGAATAGGAATAACCTGCCTTTTTTAGGACTTATATACGGAAATCATACTAAGGAACCCCAAAACGGTAGGTTATTCAGGGTTAAGGTGAGGTTTAGCACCAGTTTGGGGTTTCGGAGGCTGCGCAGCTTGGTGGTTTTAAAAGGCTTGGGACGTAGAGGTTTAGATATGCCTCCTCCAGCGCAGCGGAGTGCCTGGCAGACGGCAGGAGGGCAAGCATATTTGGGTTTTGTGTAAGGTTAAGGGTTTTAAGGTTTAGTGTTTGGGGCCCTCAATAGAGCTAAACTCGGCCGGAACTCAATAATGGTCCCCTCAATAGAGCTAAACTCGGCCTGCACGTAATAATAAACCCCCCCTCAATAGTCCTAAAACCCGTCCCGGTGTTAATTTTTTAAAGGTTTAGGTAAATAAGCACTCCTACTACACAGTGACGCCTTCTGTACTACTACTGTACTACCACTGTGCTACTGTACTACTACTGCACTACTGTACTACTGTACTACTACTGTACTGCTGCTGTACTACTACTGTACTACTGTACTACTGTATTACTGAAAGCCCGGCCGACAAACAACTTCGACCCCGGCCCCCCAAACAACTGAAGATGATCCGTCAGGCGGCCCCCCCCCCCAAAGCACAGAACTATTTCGAGTTTTGGTTGTTTGGGGGGGGGGTTACTAATCAGGAGACCACATTATCTTCTAGTATTATAGTTACAAGGTGTATCTTTAGTCTCTCTTGTAGTTCCTTGTTTCGGGCTGCCTCCTTCTTTTGTTGTAGTTTCCCAACCACCCATAGACTAGGTTAGCCAAAACTCAAAAGGAGGAGCTACATGGAGATGGAGACTATCGGTAGGGTCTAAGGGCTTAACATGTCTGTGTTTACCGTCTAAGCTCAGGGTGTCACTGCTTGTGACTGTGCCCCGCAAAGACTACTTGAAACCACTACCAGTGCAGCCTCTGCCGCTGGAACTTCTGTGCATCCCAAAACAAACTCTCCTGTCTGGTTCTTTTTAGGGAATGGGAGAATGGATCCAGTCTCAGCAGAAGCAGTGAGCCAGACGCTCTGATACGAAACTCAAAGCCCTGAGTCCACTTTCCGGTTTGAAAGTACCCTGAACTGCAAAACAACCTGAAATTCTAACCTTGGTGACAATTCCCTCTACGCCCAAACCCGGGTACCCAATACGTAGGCTGAATGTGTAGGCGATGGTTTGGGGTTAACTGGCATACTTGTATAGAAACATTAGGCAGGTAATTTGTCGATTTATTTCGTCCTCTACTAAAACAGTAGCAACAACAAGGCTAGTCAAGTATTAACACAGATTGCATCGTCATAAATATGACCGTAGCATAAGGGCCCTAAACAACCAGACTAGTGTTATGAGAATAACGTTTGACGTCAATCATCTAGATCTTACCACTCATTAAGAAGTCGGAAACGGTGGTACTAACATCTCCTTGCAGCAACTCTAGTACCTTTACAGCTTCACAGCAGTATGACCGATAAGACTATGGTTTAAATCAACCCTCAAGGCCCCTATGCCATGCTCCTTGCGCAGCCGCCATATTTGGGAGTTTCTGAAATTAGGGATACCTTGTTTTGGGCTCCTTATAATAAGGAGCCTACTAATTAGGGTATTATATTAGGGTCCCCTATTTTCGGAAACTCCCATTTATCATGAGAACTCTTCCTGGGAGCATGATGAAACCGTCCAACTGGCGGTCCTACTAAACCCTAAACCGTGCCTGCTAGCCGACAGCACCAAAATGATCCAAGCTCCGACCATGGCAGGCCAGGCAGGCTGCTGTAGAAAGTTTGGGTAATGTAGGAACCTGATTAAAAAGCCTTGGGCCTTTATCAGGGTTCTCTATATGAACCCTACTGTTTTGGGGTTATAGGCCCAGGGTTTCTTAATCAGGTTCCTACGTTAGTTTGGGTTTAGGCTTAGCATTCAGGATGGTAGTTCGAGTTTGCTGAGGGGCGTATGCTTGCAGGAGTTTGGGCAGCTTCAATGTTCAGGCTCTTGCATGGATGGCCGCTTCGCGACTGGTGGAAAAACGCTGGACATTTAAGAGCTTCAAACCTGCGATCCTTCGTGTGCGTCGCCTCCTTTGTACAACCCCGTGCGCAGAGCCGCAAAGCTTCGATGCTGAAGTTATTGTTACTTCTGTTTCTACATGTGCTTTGCTCTGCGGAATCGAGCCAAGGCCCTAAATCGCCAGAGCAGCAGAACATTCCAGAATGGCCAAGCGAGAGAACAAGCACTTACTCTTTCCCCTCTGTACTTGTTGTGAATCTGTGTAGCTAAAACACTGATCAGACATGCCATTGCTTGTCCTCTGACTTAGTTGCTGGCACCACTGCTGGCTCCTCCTTTACTTCCAGCCCGCTACCTTTCCTGCTTAGGGTTCCATCTCACCAGCATCACCTTTCTCGATCACACAATACTATCGTTACAGTAGCCTGTCCCTACTTGCACGGACGGTTTAGGGTTTGTGGCACACTGTCCGCCTCCAGCATGCGGCAGGCATGTTCACTCGTAGCATGGTTCTGCAAGAACTGAACCTGGCAGACGGATTGAGGTCATGTTCGGCCTTATTGTCTGGGGGCAAAGGTTTGCGATGCTAGGGCCTGTAAAGGGTCTGGGGTTTTGGGGTTGGATTCAGCCTTTGAAACACGGATGGCTTTTACTGTCTGCTTTCGGGATTCAACAAAATCTTAAAGCTGGCGTCTGAACAATGGTACACGATGACAGCACCCGAAAAAAGCAAGAAACAACACCTGCTAAGAAACATGCATAAGACTGTGTTGCCACACCTTTGGAAACATGGAAGGATGTAAGATTTAGGGAGTTTGAGTTTGGCTACAGCCGAAAACTAAAAATCCATCTACGTGCCTGGCTTTACGCCCTTCATCCGAAAAGCTTAATCCTCAATCCTTATAGATGTTTAAATCTCCGCGTGCAGTGTGGACCATAACAATAACTTCGAGCCTTAAAAAACCCGTGTCTGAGAAAACGCTGTCTACAATACAAAACAACCCCATAAAAACAATATGGCAAACTTTGTTCAACCACTCTAAACCTGACTCTAAACTCCAAGCCCCAATACCTAAACCCCAAACCCGTAAGAGTTCAAGCCTAGCTGGGTCTCCCGGCGCTGAACTGCACCAGCGGCGCCACGTCGAAACGCACGGAGACGTCAAGGATGGCCTACTCGAGCTTAGGCACCGTCAACCCTGGGACTTAAAACCTTTACTTAAACCCTGAAAGTGCTAGTACAAGGGCTCGAGAAAGTCTACTAATTTGGGATTCCAAAGGTTTATGGGGTTTAGGGTTTGGGTCTCAGGGCATACAGTGTAGGGTTTGGGATTTTGGGTTGAAGCGTTTAGGGCTTCGGGCTTGGGTAGCTTGCGGTATTCTTGAACAACACTGAGGACTTAGTGTTTGAGGCCTGGAGGTGTGAGGAGTGTTTTGGACTCAAGGTCTGCCGCAGGTTCGAGGAGTGAGGGTCTACTCCCAAGACCGACCAAAATATCTGTCACAGGTGTCAAGTGTCTGTCATTCCTTACTAGCACCTGCAATCGACGAAGAACAACCCTATTCGTGCAAAGATATTTTCCAAAATGACATTGGGCATAAACTGTCAATAAGTTGAACAAGGCGTTGGAGGTGAATATCTGGCAAAGGGGCCAACACCGTCTCCGCTGTAATCTCCGCAGTGCCCGTGTAGATGAGTTTCCTGGCACGCTGCACGCGCGTCTTTAACCATAAACTTAAAATCAAACTCGATGCACTGAAAGCCGATGCACCTAAAGCTGCGGTTTCAAGGTTTTGTGAAGGCTTCAAATCACAGCTCGGGAATGGGACACTGAAAGAGCTGGAGCACTACTGGGGCTCCCACTTGAAGGAGTTGGCCATTGTTGAGCTTGCATTTAGCTAATTGTTGTGAAACCTTATCTCGATGATGACTCGAGACGACCAGTGGTGCTCATGCTGCTCCTGCTTCTCGGCCCAGAATGCCGTTGGGATCTTTGCGAATGGAAGCATATGTCTTGCTCGGCATTTAGGTTTTGGCTAAATCGCGCACATGCTTGTGCTTTAGATCTCCATCGTCCGCACGGTACCTGATACAATCCTGAAGCCTGCTTCCTCATGCGATTACGGGAACTATAGTATAGCGGCCGGCCCATTGCTCAACACGCTATACATCACTCTTACAACGTTAATGTCAACACCCCAAAAAGCATGAACAAATCCTTGCAACACACCAAAAAGCAGATACAATATCCAAAGAAGCCAACTCCATTGAAAAAACACTATAGCATGCATCACCCCAAAACCTGTGAACTTCTCAAAACATATCGAACCTGGCAGCACTACGTACAAACACAACACCTTCTAGAAAAGTCAGGTTAAGACCCCAAAGGTTGCGTCCGTCCGAAATAGAACTCAGAAAAGCCAAAGCCCAAGCCCAAAACCCCCGCAAACCACAAACCGTTGAACTTTGATCCGATTGTCTTTGCTCCTCCTTTCCCCCCTTTCATGAAACACACTCTAACCCCAGTTGTAAAACCAATTGTCGGAAAACCCTACTGGAATCATCTCCGCCGTTTAGCCTCATTTGCATTTTACAGAACAAGAGCAGGAACAGGAGCAAGCGCAATGGCAGAGCAAGAGCAAGAGCAGGAGGAGCAAGAACAAGAAAAGGAGCAAGAGCGAGAGCAGGAGCAAGAGCGAGAGCAAGAACAGGAGTTGGAGCACGAGCAGGAGGAAGAGCAAGAGCAAAAGCAGAACAAGGCACAAACAACTCCGAAACTCTGGCTAAAACCTCTGGTGACACCAACCTCCTAAACCCATCTTGCTGAAACCCTGAACTCGCATTTCGAAGCCCTGAGGTACCATCCCTGAGTTGCGCAACGCGAAACACGACCTCCAAACTTTAAGCCCCTGGACTAAGCTTTCGGTCGCGCACGGCTTCCAAATACACTTGGACCGTTTATTTTTGCCAGGGCAGAGTCTAAACTGTAAGTGCATGTTTGAATTGTGATCCTCGCAATAGCTCCGGGATGATTAGCACAACCTTCGTTTGCAGGTTAGTCGCGGAAATAGCTCGCCACAGCAATGCTGCCTTGTCCAACCTATTTAGCTGCGTATGAAACTGCAGGCCAGTTGATCCTCCTGGCCCTGGTGTTTCGCGATTTGGTGTGCGTTGTTAAACGATGAACAGATCCAATCCTTGTGCTAGAGCGAGCAGAACCCCAGAAGGATGGAATCCCTCATCTGAACGAGGCAAACTGATCGGAGCGTAGAGGTCCCAGCAGACCAAACTCGCAACAGGTGTGCTTCCGTCTGTATTGTTGTCATGAACAGCAGCAACCACACCAACAGATGATGTCCGCCGGTACGTTGGTAAACTCCTGCTGTTCAGAAGCAGGTAGCCGTGAAGGCCTCACGACAGCTTTTCTCGAAGCCCAATCTGAGACCCTAGATGTCCTAGACATAGGAACCTAACTCTAAACCCCTATCTGCTAAGACATCACCATAGAACACTTAACACCTTCAACACCGCACTCCCTAAACACTCAAAGCCCTTAAACAAGGTCACGTGCTGATGAAAACCTGGTGTTTTGAGGCTTCCATGCAAGCGTGTAGAGGCCAGATCTACTGTAAATTACGGTATGTTTGATCTTAGGTTGTATTGTCCGTCTACATGGGTGCACACGTCAAATCTCGTTCTACTACCTCAACTTGCACAGCTCCTTCTTCAAGTCTACTCTACAGGGAGATGATACCTCCAAACGAAGGCATGCATGTACCGGATCAATTTCTCATTCCACGCACGTATAGAGCTGGACTTCCCCATGTCGCTGGACCCCTGCTTCAACAGCATTACAGGGATGAGCACATGCTGCTGCATGTACATAAATATGTGTGAGAATATCTATATGTATATATGTATATGTACATACATATACATACTTACATATATATATATATATATAAGTACAAATATGTAATGTAAGTATGTAAATATATGCATATCTATAGGTACTATCTATATATCTGTATATATATATATATATATATCTCTACAAATCAGGCGTGTGTGTGTATGTATATATATAGGTATACATATATGTATACATATATACACTATCTTTGTATATATATATAACCATAGGTCTTATATACATACATACACATAGAGATAATAAATATATATATATATATACGTACATAGTTATAGTGTGTATATACATATATATGTATGTAGGTAGATAGATAGTAAAGACATAAAGAATATCACCAGGTTTTTGTTATGAACACGCCTCCTTAAACAACGGCTCAGCCAAACCCCTAGCTAGACACTTAAATACCAAGCGTCCAGAAGCCAAAACCATAAACCCCCAACACTAAACTTGAAGAAACCCGCTGGCACCCTTTGCAGCCCCCAAACCACATAATAATCCGAAGAACCCAAGTCTAGCCAGGGCCACAGCATCACCTCAAATGCCGCGGGCTCGACATCCAGGAGCCTCACCTCACTGGATTCTCTGAAAGGTTTCCTGTCGCTTTGAAAAAAAATTTCGAAGGGGTTTCTAGAAGGGGTGCATAAGGATTTACGATCAGGTTTTATTCGTGTTATAGGTTTGTCATGAGGCTGTAGTAGGTCTGAAACAATTGTTGCATAAGTTTTGGAGGCTCTTGGGGTGGTTTGTATTTTGTCCCTTCAGGGTGAAGAATCTAGTAGCCCTTATAGTAACCCTTATACCTACCTTAGAACCCTTTAAAGGAACCCGATTGTAATTATAAAAGCCCCTATCTCAGGGTTTAGGGCTCAAGGTTTGTATTTTGGGGGTTCAGGGTTTGGGTAGGCATATTGCAGGGTTTGACCATGTTTTGACCCTCAAAACTTCAGGGCTCAGTAACCCCCCCCCCCCTGCGGATGTCTTGGGGGTTTCTCCAGATCGTTTAACAACAGTTTCAACATCTTCTCTCGGCTGAGTATTGGTACTTTCAGGACGTTGGACTGCTCGGTTCAGTTTAAAAGGCTTGAACCCTAAACCCTATAAACCTTAAACCCCCTAAACCCTAAACCCCCAAACGCCTAAACCCTAAACCCCTAAACCCTAAACCTTAAACCCTAAACGCCTAAACCCTAAACCCCTAAACCCTAAACCTTAAACCCTAAACCCCTAGACCCTAAACCTTAAACCATAACCCGCAGGACCCCGGCCCGAGCCAAACAAGCAAGTCACCGTCTCAGGAAGCCTTGGACCTGAAACCATGCGGCCGTACTGTTCATGGACAAAAACCTGCGTGACCCCAAGGACCCTAAACTATGGGAATTATGGTATATTCCTTATAATGGACCCTAAACTATGGGAATTATGGTATATTCCTTTTAATGGACCCTAAACTATGGGAATTATGGTATATTCCTTATAATGGGTGATGCAGGATTTTGTCCATCAACAGTACGACATCCTAGCAACCCATAGGCTGCATAGTAGTTCCTTTTAGGGGGGTCATATTTAGAGTCAGACTTCTATAAGGTAATCCCAAAAAGGAACCACTATGGGGCCTATGGGTATCGTATCCATTGTAGTTCCTTTCTTTGGTTGAACCGGCTGTCATATTTATGTTCCCAATCCTAAAAGGTAAGCCGAAAAGATCCTACAGTGAAGACTACGGGTAGCTAGTAAACAACGTGATCGACCGGCGACCCCAAAACACTGAACAAAGCACCGACCCTGAAGCCTGGACCCCGAAACCATGACGTAATAGAGGGGCCTTAATAATTAGAAAAGGGTTTTGGTGCGCATTGTACTATAGCTATTCTAAGGAACCCCCCCAAAATGATATATGTAATTATTAAGGCCCCTGTAGTAGAGAGTTTACCAGGGCCAGCCAAATGGCCTTTCACAGAGCCCTTGTGGTCCTTTATAGAGGGTATTCGGGGTAGAATGGGTAGTTGGGGGGTCCAGGTAGAGCGAGCTATGCCACCTTCCGAAAACCGCCCTTCCTCCATCTTCAACGGAAGTAGAAATAAGGTACAAAGGGGCTGAAAGAGCACCTCCCCCAAAGAACGAAGAGAGGACCCATAGGCGCCAAATCTTCAGACAGTAACACCGATGAAGGGCGGCTCAACACGTCCCGCTGCTTGAAGAAAGCTCACTACAACATATGGGGGGAAGTCAACGAAGTGTCAGCAAGCTCAGGAAACATGCGAGGTGGCCAGGTTCCAGGCTATCCTGTCTGCCGTCTGCCGTACTGGCACCCTGACGAACCAACTCTCCGAAACCTCTGAAGCCAGCTCCCTAATCCAGAGTCCAAAGGGCTTGGGTTTAGGGTTCAGGGTTTAGGCTATTTGGTTTTGTGTTAATAGCTGTAGCTTAGCTCCCGGCCTCCCTAGAGGATCCTTCTACGAAGTTGCCGCAGAGCATGGACTGCAGTGGCTGAGACCACGCTGCGACGATGCCTCGTCGGTCTTTGGGTGTAACGTGGATTTGAGGTTTAGGGCATAGGCTGTGGGGTTTATGGTTTCAGGGTGACTTAGGGATTTGGTTCGTGCGCCCGGAAAACAACGTCTTGGGAGGCCCCCCAACAGACAGGAAATCGAAAGGTGTACAGGTTCTCACCTTGAAACTCCGGTATGCCCAGAAGCAAGAATATGATGTCCCGCAATGTACGGCGTTTGTTGCGCGCATTCCAAACCAAGAATACACAGTCACCAATGCAATCCTAAAGGGTCCTACATATTCCAAACCCGCTTCAATCGTGTAGAAAACATGAGCTCTACTACCATCTAAACCCCCTTCCCTGGTATACCGCACTCCTTAACCCCGCCCTGAACCCTAAACCGCGATTCCACTCAGTCGGGAGTGGACCCCAAACCTCGTATAACACCCAAACCCTAAACCCTAAACCCTACGTAAGCCCGCAGCCCTAAAGCCTAAAGCGTTAAGCGCCAGGCTCCGGTGTGCTGGAAAGCGCCTAGGAGAAGACTCCTTCCCGGAGACAGCGTTGAGGGTGTAGGGTTTGGGGACTTAGGGTTTTGGGGATCCGGCATTTTGGGGTCTAAGCTTCATGCATTTAGGGTTTAATTAAGGTTTCAGGGCTCCAAAATCCCTTGCTGGAGGGCTTCCCTCTTCTTTTGCTTTAGGCTCTTCCGGCTTCGTCTTTCGAGGCCCAAAGTCTTTGGGGCAATATGAGGCTGCTAATGAAGACCTACTTTTGGGAATATCCCTGCCGTAGCTTTCCATGGTAAGAAACCTTATCATAGGGACCATTGTATGGAATTTATCGGAAAGATTTTGTACCTAAGGGATGGAAGAGTCACTGGATACCAGATACTTAGGGATCTTCGGGGCTGAGTACCCTAGCCCCCAAAAAAGGTTAACCTCTTGAATTATAGCATGATTATATTAACCCCAAAGGTTAAAGGTTACCTACTCGGCCGGGGAGGATAATCAATACCACAAACTTCAGAAGCATAGGACAATTCGTCCGTGGGGAGCCGGATGTGCAGCGAGACACTCTTGCAGTAGATGATGGCCGTGATGAAAGATGACGAAAATGTTGCTGCTGCTCTTTCTGGCGACGATGATGAATGTGGTGATGATGATGATGACCCTTCAACATGCTCATTACTCTTCGTGTACTTGCATCATAATATAACTTGAAGCACTGCCGAGGGTTTTGCGGTTTGGGAATGTCTTATCCCCTGCTACACACAGCCAGGTTACAAACGATCTTCGTTCCTACTAGACTGCAGGCTCCGGGTATCTGGCTACTTCAGCAAGTTGCCAGCAATTTCGGTGTGCTTTTCCCGAAACCAAGGCATAAATACCGCAATGAGCCGAAGTATCCCAGACCCCAAATCCTACAGATCATCAAACCCTAAACTCGAAACCCTATACACCCTAAACCGCCCTAATTACTCAACCCTACAGCCTAAACTCTGCAAGCCCGCAAGCTCCAGTCTGAAGTCCCCACCCCGAGACCTGTAAGCGCTGATCGCCAAGGAGCCGACCGAGAAGCCCAAAGCCTATCTTAGTTGCTGAGTTCATAAGCCCCCAAAGCGTACACTTTTTGTTTTATAGTGGGTGATACTATCCCCAGAAGTGTAAAGTGTATCCACTCAGCTACTAAGTTATGAAGTGCTCGTACACCTCTTATGTGAGCCCCAAGCAAAAGTCCCACTGCCCCTCCCCTCCCTCGTGCAAATCGCGCAGCCTCAGAAAGCACGATAACATTCAAATTCGACGGAGAGCCCAAAAACTCCAAACCCTACACCCTGGCTGCTTAATCCTAAACCCTAAACCAAAAAAACCCAAAGTTAGACAAAGGTCCTCGTCCCTCTGCACCACGAATGTCACGTCTGAGAGAAGTTCCTCACTTCTCCGAAACCCTCTCCCCGAGGTTCCGAGTTTCACTGGCTGGTTTAGGGTTTAGGGTATAGGCTTGATTCCTAATGTACCTTGGGCTTAGTTTTTTTCGGGTGTAGCAGCTAGGCTTAGGGTGAGAGCTAAAGGTGCACACGCACGCGAACACACACCACATGACCCAGCAATGCCCCTAAGGGTCCATGTACCCAAATAGTGTATACTTGGGCCTTAAAGTAGTCCCGATATAGGTACTTTGGGCCCACAGGACAAACAATTTGGGCACATGGACCCTCAGGGTGCGAGCTCCTCTCCATAGAGACGACCGATGCGTAGAACCACCTCATCAGGGCCTTGCATGGCGTCTTCGATCCCTTCAACTTCCGGGAGTTTGGGGTTTCAGGTTCAGTGTTTAAAGGGTTTATAGGGCTCTTAACTTGAGGTGGGTGGGGTCTTAAGATTTCGGGGCGGGTTGTAGGGTTTAGTGCTGAGGGCTGTTGCGGTTTGGGGTTCGTGAAGGCTGCCTGTGGTCTCCATTCCTGTTGTGGCTTAAGCACATATATTTTCAGGATCCTAAAAGGTAACCCCAACAAGGAACTACAATGGAGACTACAGGTGGCTTCCGATTTGGGGATTTTGGCTCAGCGCGCCCGGGTTTCGGTCGGAGCGACCCTTCACGGCGAAACTCGCAAAGGCGTAAAGCCCCAATACCCTAAGACCCTCCACCAAAAGCCCTAAACCACACGCCCTGAATCTTCGTGATAACGGCTCAGGATCGACGGGCCTCAGGTGCTAAATGGTGCGGGTTGCAAGGCTTGTCACTGGTTCTGGCAGGCAAACCGTGAAGAGACTTGGCGTGCCCCTTGCTTAACTCTGAACCGCTGAATCTGCAACCCTAAACCTCTAAAGTCGCCCTAACGAGGATGCTCCTTGTACCCTCAATTGGGCGGGTCCCTGGTTTTTAATGTCAGGTACTTTTGGTCGAATAGAGGGTAGAAGGAAGTCCAGGAATTCCATCACCCACAGGATCTTAAGTAATTACCTATACGGCTATACTCGGCTTTACGATATGGGGGGATACATACCCGAACCATGATCACATAGCAGTTAAAGCCTGGTATAGAAACCCTACTTTCGTTTTTGTAGGTCTGTACTTAGAGCCCCATAGGTCAAACAAAGAAGCTGAGGTGCCCTAAAACAACCTTAAACCCCATAATCCCTAAACCCTACAATCCCTAAACTCTAAACCCTGATCTCTAAACCCTAATCCCTAAACCCTATAATCCCTAAACTCGAAACCCTAACCCCCAAAAACCCCCAATCCCTAAACCCCCAGCACTTCAAACGTCGAGCTTGGCCGGGCCCCACACATGAAAACGTCAGAGGCCCGAGGGGTTCGGCGGAAGTGCTGGCTTTGGCCTCGGGGGGTCTTGCGGTTTTTTGTGGGTTTTCTTTGGGAGTTTTGGTGTTTAGGGTCTTAGGGCTTTGAAGGCTCCAGGGTTTAAGGTTTCGGGGGTTCTTGGGGTTTTTGTGGGGTTTAGGGTATTAGAGTTTAGGGCTTTAGGGTTTTTGGGGGGTTTAGGGCTTTAGGGTTTCAGTGTGCAGGGTTAGGACGGTTAGGGCTTAGGGTTTAGGGTTCAGGGTTTAGGGGTTTAGGGTTTCAGTGTTCAGGGTTACGGGTTAGGGCGTGTTGATGTCTTACAAGGTTTCTCGGGCAAGTTCTTACAGTGCAATGATAGGGTTTCTATAGGAATATGCAAGGGCTGCTTCAACCGGTTCCTGTAAGGCTTCCATGAAGCTTACTATCTAGGGGTTATCACCAGGGTGACGTTGGCCCTTTACAGCCTTTACACACTGTTACAATCCGAAAAAAAAGAGATCCTACAAGGTCCAATAAGAGAAAACATAACATGTCCCCAAGGCCCACCTAGGGAATAGGAAAACCGAAACATCGGGGCATTCTCGGCTGCAGACCTGCGTGTCCTTGGTGGCAGACCTGGGCTCGAAAAATATGGAAACTACGGCCAGCTCTCTGCAATGGAGTAGTGTCCCTCATATCGGCCAGAAGGCTTTTCGTTGGACTTGGG
The DNA here is from genome assembly GCA_003297005.1 of Symbiodinium sp. clade A Y106. Taxonomy (NCBI): domain Eukaryota; class Dinophyceae; order Suessiales; family Symbiodiniaceae; genus Symbiodinium; species Symbiodinium sp. clade A. Next base: position 233,736 of record BGNK01000169.1, read on the forward strand.
CGTTGCATAACCCGAAAACCTTGCTCCAAAAATCTTTACTCTGCTGTCTTCAACCCAAAGCTTCCTGGAGGTCGTCTGCTTCGCGGTTAATATAGCCTTAATAGCTAGAACAGGTTTTTATTGTAACTACAATAAGGAAGCCCCAAAGTGGTATAGGTAATTATAAAGGCCCCTATAGGATAGTGCTTCACGCGTTCGAGATGATAAGGTTGCTTTGTTGCTTCGGGCAGACGGCGTTGAACCTCTCGTGCCCGATATCTCCGGATACTGGCCTTGATCACAGGAAGATGGTTTTAGGGTATAACATACTGTATAGATAGTATCGGAACCCTGAAGAAAACGTTGTCCAAGTAGGTACTGAAGTCCATACAGTGGCGACGATAACTAATTTTTGATTATGAGCACGTTTGCTTACGATGGCGACTCATATGACGAGTCGGGCGATAAGGATGATGGTGACGTCGATGGTGGCGATCGTGATCGCGAAGTTGAGGATTACGAAGAGCTTAACAATCAGAACAGCGTTCGTAGGTATGGCCCAGCACTGCTATAAGGAACCTTAAGGAATAAATTGATAACTTATTTAGGCTTCTATCCCTCAACTATTGTTGTGGTTGAACGGTATTGCTATAAATGACTGTTATTACGTCGTTACTACGAATATCATCGCTATTACTTTTTATCTATTCATTTATAGTAGTAGTAGTAGTAGTAGTAGTAGTAGTAGTAGTAGTAGCAGCAGGAGTAGTAGTAGTAGTAGTCGTCGTCCTCGTCAAAGTAATACTAGCAGCAGCAGGAGGAGTAGTAAGAGCAGTAGTAGCAGTAGTAGTAGCGGTGGTGTATGGCTCACCTGCCCTGCCGGCATTTCAGGGCTCCTCTGAAGAGCCACTGGAGAACCAAAAGGAAAGTGTCAGTCTCGACGAGTTTTGCGAAGCGGCAGGTTCTGGGAGGATTACATCCAGAGCTATTCCAGGATGCTCCTGGATTCAGTAAGATAGAGCGTGGTGGTTGGTGGTCTTAGTACCATGAATGTATTTGGGAACACCATGGAGAACGGGCTGGGGTCCTGGGTTTGTGGCGCAGGATCAGAGATATTGTAGGCTTTAGTTAAGGCTTCGTGCTCAGAGTCAGGCGGAAGACTGATGTCGGGGAAAGGGTGCAGTGTTCAGAGTTGCGGTTATACAGAGTTGAGGGCTTAGACGGTTTATTGGGCTTTGGGGGTTTTGCGGATGAAGGGTTTAGGGTTTCTAGGCCTATAGATTCTAGGCATAGGCATGATGAGGATTGACTCGGTTTGTCATAGCTTTATGGGGCTTCTGGCATGTAGGGCTTAGGGTTTGTAGGTCTTATACTCTTTCCATGAGACAAAGTCCGGCTGCTGCACGGAGCACGGAGCTCAGATGCATTACGGGTGCAATTAAAAGACGACAACCCGCAATGCTGCGCAGCGCTGGACCCAAGTGAAGAATTCTTATTTGAGGCATTCGGCTTGGGGAAAATGCCGGTGATATTTCTGCATTGTAGTGCATAAGTACATACATATACTACACATATATACATGCATACATGCAGGCACCGATGGACAGGTAGGCAGGCAGACAGGCAGCCAGGCATACAGACAAACATGCAAACATACTCATATACACCATAGGCCCATACACAACTATGTGATACATATATATATATATACACACTCGCATATACATATATATATATATGTGTATACATATGTATATACATATATGTATATCTGTATATACATACACACACGCTCGTATGCATATGAGAGTGAGAGAGAGGGAGCGCAAGACCGCACACAAACGGACATACACCCACATGCATATGCAGAAAGCCACTTGGAAATGCCAGCAGGCAGCACGTTGTTCTGTATATACCTGAACAAGATGCTGTATCGGAAGAACCATTCCGCTTGTCAAGGCTGTAGCACAGGGCCACTGCTGTCAGCATCGCGCCGAGGGACGCCAGCGCGACAAGCGCAAAGATGTGCTAAGCCACGGCGCTTTCGTGTGGCCAAGCTTTAAAGTTAAAGTCTTCTGGGGGTTTCAAGAAACCCTCTGGAAAATACAGTATGACTCTCTCCACACCTGCAGCTACACACCAATGTGTGTGCATGCGTATGTGTGTGTATGTGTAATTACATACACTTACATACAGCACATACATCAACTGATACATGCCGTATACGTAATGTGCAGAGAGCGGACATCCTTTCCCCTAAGGCTCCATGTACCCATATAGTAGAAACTTAGGCCTTAAAGTACCTATATAGGGACCCCTTTAATGCTTAAGTATCTACTATGAAGGTACATGAGGCCTTTGGGTTCAGCAGAGCAGCTGCAGGAACGCATTTCAGCCTTCCGACAGCAGATCGAGAGCTTTTGCCTAAAGGTTGAGGTTCAGGGAACGGAAGCTCCAAACTATCAACAAAACACATGTGGGAGTTTCCGAAAATTAGGGGTACCTAATTTCCGGGGTCCTTATAATAAGGATCCTACTATTTAGGGTACTATATGTGGGTCCCCTATTCTCGGAAACTCCCATGTTAATGCTTCATGTATATGGAGTGTACATGGATATACATGTATCAAGTTAGTTACACAGGCATGATGGGCTTGTGCACACCTGATGCTTGCACTCTCGCTATCCGGAGCTCTGGTGACATTTGGCTTTTTGTTCTCGAGGATCCACACCTACAGGCCGAGAATCATCCATCCGTGATCCTCTGTGTCAGGGTTCACGTGTATCCAGCCATCTTCACGACACAAATCAACCCAGTCCTCCTCGTCGGCATTCAAGCCATCTGCGGAGCTCACATCGACCCAATCCTCGACTTCGATGGTTGCACCTTCGTGAATCAAACCGCGATCGCCCACCTGTGTGCTGAGGCTCTCTTCCTTGGCAGTACTCGGGTACTCCACCAGCACCTAGCAATCTCCAGTCGTCACCGACTTTACCTTTACCGATTCGCACACATCGCTCTTGGCACTGGTTTGATGTACTGGAGCTCCTTTGCGAGACTTCGCCTCCTTAGGATGATGGATCTTCGCCTCCATTGGATCCTCGCGAAGGAAACTGCGCTCAGGGAACGAGGAAAGTGTCACATTGCAAGTGGTCAGCAAACTGACGACTGCACCCTTGCAGGTCTGACTCTGTGCTTCTGCCCCTGTGCATTCATTCAACGGGCTGCCATTCTGGACGCCTGCTTTGCCTTCAGGAGAACAGGAGGCTGCATAGGAAAATACAGCACATGCTGTGAGGACTGCAAGCATGCTCATCACCTCCCGGGGGAGGAAGCACCATGAGACAGCAAATGTGGGCGCCTCGTTCATGCTAAGCCCATAACTGCAACCGATACTCAGAAACAAGATCGTTCCAGCCCAAAGTGCTTCAAGCAACATTGCATCAGCCGCAGACTTGCTCCAGCCGCATGATTTTCCCGCTTGAAGCTCGCTTGCGAGCCATCCACACTGGCCACCCATCATGCCGAAAGCACGTACTGTCTTACGAACGCGTACGTGCCGTGCACTGTTGAAGTAGCTCAAGATATCTAGATCCCCTGCTTGCATATCACATGCATGTCGAGGCTTCGTCTATTTGCACCTGTGCCCATATACGAACATGATGTGGGTCTGTAAATAAATAAATAAGTATATATATATGTGTAATATGTATAACATATCTGTACAGGCACACAGTTAAAACACACACAGAGACACACTTACTTGTGTATACAGACAGATGAAACTGCTACTGATCGCACGTAGAAGAATGGAAAGAAACAAAGCGATACAACCTACGCACCCGCACTCTTTTGCCTGTTGTTGCCTGGCCTCCTGTAACTGCGAGGCAATGGCTCCGGAAGTTAAAGTGCGGCCTGGGTTTCGGGTTTGGGGATCGCGAGGCTATAGGGTTCGTGGCTCGAGAATGGCTTCGGGTTTGGGATTCTGCGGTTTAGGCCTGGAATTTATTCCTTGATTTTTGGAGGGGGGTGGGAGATGGGGGTAGATTATACTCTAAGTACATTCGGGACGCTACAGTAAGGGGATTCTATTCCGACCCCTACGTCTTCCTACATTACTCCACACCAAGACTTTGCGCAGTCCGCCAACCATAATCCGATCTCTGATCCTAAAAGCTCCTTCATTAGGGCCCTGCTACTATAGGGGCCTTAATGATTAGAATAGGGTCCCTTTTGAAGGGTTCCTTTAAAGGGTGCTATAAGGGATCTATAGTAGGGTAATATAATATAGGGGCCTTTAAAATTAGAATAGGGTTCTGGGACCCATTATACTATAACTATAATAAGGAACCCCCAAAATGATGTAGGCAATTATTTAAGCCCCTATATTATTGGGTTTACGGCTTAAGGACCACCCAAAATCGACCTACCTAAAGCCCACACACCCTAACCTTCCAGCACCCTCCGTGCTGCGCTAAAGCCCCATAAATCCTAAATTCTGAAAGCCGTTGCTAAACCTAAAACCCACAGTGCGTTTATGGTTTATATAGGGGTTTAGGGTCTGCAAACACTAAAGCACTCAGGCCCGTGAGGCCCTTCAGCAATCCGTGGCTCGGGCTTTGTGCCGCCAAGAAGAGGGCGATGCTGTGTCCGGTACATGGTGGCTTTAGACTTCGGAGAGATCTTGTGCAATATACTCGCGGTGGCTATGCGACCCTTAACGCAAAACTCCCAAATCGTTGAGCCCTACTGCATGTATTGTCGAGCTTGGAGTGTCTGCTGGCTGCCTTATAAAGACTGACGGCTGCTCTGAAATGGTCGCGCTGATTACGGTAATATAGGGACCTTAATAATTAGAACAGGATTCTGCTATAAACATATAATAAGGAATCCCAAAGTAATATTGGAAACTACTTAGGCCCTCATATTACCCAATGCTAGTTCGCTGTAAACGGTCCAAGGTGGGAAACGATGACCTAGAACAAACCTAAACTGAACGTTGCTCGGTGCCGGGACGGAAACCAGATGTCGGAGCTGGACATCCTTCGTTTCCTACTTGTCGGGTATCATGGGGAACCAAAGGTGAACCTTTTTCATAATATAAGGATTATATAGGGATTATACTACACCAAAAGGTTAAAGGTTACCTACTCTACTACTAGGGTTTTTAGTCTTTAGGGCAGAAGGCTCAAAGGTTTGAGGTTATAGACAATATGAAAAATCTTAACCCTACGCGGGGATAGGACTGGCTCTTGATGCAAACGCTTGCTGCTCATCCTCTGGTAGGTAGTTGTGCTTTCGCATGCGCATCTCAAGATGAAGCATTCCATGGAGACTCATTTCCAGCATTCAAACAGTGTGCTCGTCCCTAAACCCTAAACCCACACCGTCGTCTATGCGCCTGGTAAGCTACATCAGAATCATCACTAGCTCAACCCAGACAGCCCTGGACCCAACCCGAAAGACCCCAACCCTGAACCCTAAACCCTAAACCCTACCTTAACCCGGAATAACCTACCATTTTAAAAGGACTCATATAAGGAAATCATAATAAGGAACCCCAAAAAGGTAGGTTATTCAGGGGTAAGGTAAGCCCTGGCCATGAAATGCTCTATTTCTGGACACTCAGAGCCGATCCATGTTCATCCGAGCTGCAAGCGATCATGAAGCTGAGATGTTTCTGGGTTTAGGGTTAGGGGGTTCACCCATAAGCCCCATAGTAGTTCCTTTTTGGGATTCCCTTCTACGATTCTAAATATGAACTTCCCCAAAAAGGAACTACTATGGGGCCTACTTGGAGGCCCTTTTGACTTAGTAAGTCGACTTAGTATCCCCTAGAAACCATATTATAATCCCCCATAACCCACCTTACTAACCCTACTTACTAAGTCAAAAGGGCCTCCAAGTATGGGGCCTATGGGCAGGCTTTAGGGCTGACGGGATCAAAAAACTGGCTGAGGCTTGTTCAGGGTTTAGGGGCCAGGGGCTCGGGGGGGTGAAGGTATATAGGGCTGAGGGGTTCGGGATTTAGGGTTCAGGGTTTAGGGTAGTATATAGGGTTAAGGGGTTCAGGATTTAGGGTTCAGGGTTTAGGTTTTAGGGTAGTAGATAGCGTTGAGGGGTTCAGGATTTAGGGTTCAGGGTTTCATTCTTGAGGGTTAGGGGTCCCAGGATTAGGCATCCAGGCGTTTAGGGCCCAGAGGCTTGGAGGTTGCATGAACTAGGAAGGTCCGGGTAGGTTTTGTGACTTCGGCTAGTCGGCGTCATTCGCCAAGGCCACTGATAGCCGCAGGCATTAGTGACAGTTTGGATCACAACTACAAAACGCTTGAGAAGACAATTGATAGCAGCTAATCATCGTCTCCGGAGCTCTGCTGCAACCGCATCAAGGTTGCTGGAGGGCGTTGATGCAGGTGGGGTCCACAGAGCCCAGCTACAAATTATGTGTATATATATATATGTATATGCATGTGTATATATATATATATATGTATATGTATATGTGTGTGTGTATGTGCTGCAACGACCACAGCACTTAGCTCTAAACGCTCTAAACACGAACCCGAAGAAGCGGAGTCATGAACTGGACAAGAAAAGCCGAAGCCAGACGTTTTCAAGCAACTAGACCCAAGGTCCGTTTCACGCGCCCCGGCATGTCCAATGTGCATACAGCTGCATGCATGCATACATCCATACATATATGCACACATACATCAAGGCATGGATGCATGTATGCTTATGTATGAAATGAGCGAAAGCATGCGAAAGCCATCCTTAAGCACGCTTTGGCACCTCTGGCGCCAAGTCATAGAGGTCCTCTCCGAAGATCTGGCAGGCTGGCAGAAGACAGCATGGTCATTCGAGGCAACGTTACGGGTCCGTCATGTAAGGGAAGTGGCGGCATGTCGTCGCATGTCGGCTGCATGAGCAGCAAGCCGGGGCGGGCTTTCGAATCATCAATCATTAACCTCGCTAAACCGCTGTAGCGCACCGCAGACCATGACTTAGAAAGATGTTGAACGCAAGCCCTCGCCTCAAGCCAAAACCCAAACTCCAATCCTCAGCTTATCAAAACTTACAACCCAGAACCCGGCCTGAGAACACATGCCCTGGGGCATTCCGAAACCTTTCGCAGTCGCGCATCCGAACCCCGGTCTACCCATGGTGTGCTTTCCGTTTCCCGGGAACACCTGAGAGAACCATCCCACAGCATGAGCCCAGGCACCGTTGTTTCGAGACTAAGGCCAGGCTTTCCGCTAAACTGCCCACACGACCCAGCTAAAACGCCTTGGGTATGTCAAAGTCATCAAGCAATCGCTTCCGGTCGCCTGACAAGTGAGCGGGAAGAAACCTTTTCGAATGTTTGGAGCAGGAAAACCCTAAATCGTCCAAACTTCAGGAAAGGGACGGCGGACGACAAGAAATAGATTCAAGACCTTCGTAGCTGACCAAAGCTCAACACCAGGCTATACTGTCAAAAAGAAATGAACGACTAAGAAGGCAGATACAATCAGCAAGGATAGTGAGAAGAGCACTTGTCACAGCAATATCTAGCATAACTGCCGAGGATCGTCATAACGATCATAGTAGTCAGACAGCTGCAAGGTTGAACACATAGCAACAACAGTGAGAGCCACCCCACGAACGATACGCCGAAGCACTCAACGAGAACTCCTGGGGTACTCCATCTTCTGGCCTCAGGTTGAAGGTTCCCCCCAAGTTGATAGTAATTACAATTGTATGTGCATGTACGTACGTATGTATGTGAGGGTGGATGGATGGATGGACGGACGGACGGACGGATATATGTATATACCCTCTATGTACATGTGTATATGTTTAAACATGTGTATACCTCAGGCACTACCACTACCTCTACGACTATCACCACCACTACCCCTACCCCCAACCCCCAACCCCCAACCCCCAACTGCTAGCCATGGGGCACAATAGTAAAATTGGGTACCCTTATCTCCCAGCGCGAGAACCGCGGGGACGGGAGGTGCTACAGAGAGCTTGGCGAGCGACCCTGGCGGGGATGGCAGGCGACTCCGGCGGGGACGGCGGACGACGCTGGCAGGGACTTGGTGGACGACTCTGGTGGGGACTCCAAAAAGAGCATGGCGGACGACTCTGGCAAGGACGGTGGACGACCCTGGCGGGGACTTGGCTGATGCAGACTCCAAAAACGACCCTGGGGACGGCGGAACGACCCTGGTGGGGATGGCGGAGGACTGGCGGGGATGGCGGGCGCGCCAGGGACGGACGACGCCATAGCATGGCGGACGACCCCCAACCCCCCCCTGCCCCTCCCCCACCCCTACCCCTCCCCCACACCTACCCCCACTCTTGCCCACCCCTGCCTGCCCCTCCCTGCCCTTGCCCCTGCC
>BGNK01000169.1:242279-255283 GCA_003297005.1 Symbiodinium sp. clade A Y106
CTGCCCCTGCCCTGCCCTGCCCCTGCCCCCCCCTGCCCTGCTCGTAGTAGTAGTAGTAGTAGTAGTAGTAGTAGTAGTACTACTACCACTACGACAACTACTACTACTACTACAACTACTACAACAACTACTACTACAACTACTACAACTACTACTACTGCTACTACTACTACTACTACTACTACTGCTACTACTGCTGCAACTGCTACTGCCACTGCTACTGCAACTACTACTGCTGCTGCTACTACTACTGCTACTGCTACTGCTACTGCTACTGCTACTGCCACTGCCACTGCCACTGCCACTGCTACTACCACTACGACTACGACTACTACGACGACTACTACTACTACTACCACTACTACTACTACTACCACCACTACTACTACTACTCCTGCTGCTACTACTACTACTACTACTACCACTACCACTACCACTACCACTACCACCACTACTACCACTAGTACTACTACTACTACTACTACTACTACTACTACTACTACGTAAGCGACGTCGCAACAAGGCCTCTAATTGGGAACTGATGAAGGTGTGCACCTGTGAAGTTGCGCTCCCACACGTAGAAAGGCCAGTCCACCTGTGGTGCAGGCTTATCAGCAGCTCTATATCAACATTCTTGCTGAATGTATTCAGGCAACTCATGTTCGGCGTGTCCTGAACCCTTTTTCCAACCAGAGCCCGGGAACAAAGTGTCGGGAGTGGCTCTCTCTTTTCGGGCTGGGAGTACGACCGCAACCCGCCCAAGTGTAGGGCCTGTCTCGTGCATGACCGGGAACAAGACAGTTGCTTGCTCAACGAAAGGGGAAATGGGCAAATTCAATTTAAGCACAATCTAAACAGTAAACTCACAACAAGAGTTAGAGGACTTCGATCGATGCCTCAAAACTGTCACCGCTTCTGGGTGTCAGGAGGGTGGCGGAAACTGAGTCAAGGAGCTTGGGCTCTGACACTGTGCTCCACTCGCCCCTCCGGCAAGAATCAGCAAGATAGTCGGCTTGTTGTAAGCCGGTTCTTTGCTCAGGCAAGGTCTGGGGCCTGGGTGTCAACAGCCGCAGACTTCCGGAGACCAAAACAGCGCTCGAAGTCCAAGATCTTGGACCGCGGTGCCTCGGATCCCTCGGATGCATAGAACTCGGAAAACGCGTGTGCGAAGTCGTTGATGTTCTCACGGCCTGTCTTCTGCAGGCGGCTTGGGGGCGAGCCGGTGATCCAAAGGTAGACGGCCTCGGGCCAAGACAGGTTCAGAGCCTTCTTGGCCAGCCATGGGTTCAGAGGCCCCAGGCCGGACACGAAGGCGAAGACGGACATGGCAAGTAGCGCTGCCACGAATTGGCCTCCGATGTAGAGCCCAACGACGTCTTTGCCACACTGGAAGACCGCCATTGGTCCCAGCACTCGAGCTGGGTTCAGTGCTGCACCGGTGTACTGGCCACCAGAGCCCGCGCACGCCAGCAGCGCGAGGCCCACAGCGAAGGGCGTGTGGCTGCCATGCCCGGGTTTTGCCACACCGCAGGCATAGACGCAGGAGATGAGGGTGAAGGTCATCACCTTGGTGAACTCAAGAAAACAAGCACCTGTTTATTCCGTATCCCTATACTATACTAATTGAATCCAAGTGCATGCATCAATAAGAACCCAGTCACACACTCCCAGCCGAAGACCTGTTCGTCGGTGATGCCCTCGTGGATCGTGCCACGGTCAAAGCATCCGGGGCCGCTGGCACCCGTGCCGATGAGGCCGCCTGCTCCGGGAACCAGTCCTGACGAGACCCATGCTCCCACGATTGCACCGATGATCTGGAGAGCAATGTAGATCACCTGGGCAAAGTCTATACAGTCTACAGTAAAACAGCTCTTGAACCCACTTTCCGTTTTGAAACGATGGAGGAAACCTAGCGAAAACCTGTTCCTGCTGGCCCCAGGGACCGTGTGAATCACCGGGTAGAAGCCACAAACGGCAGTGCTGAAGCTCACCGCGGGGTTCAGGTGACCACCACTGATGTTAGCAGCAACATAGATCCACACGGCCAGTGCAAAGCCGTTCACAAAGGGAGCGTATTCTTTGGCAGAAGTGCCTCCAAGAATCTGGAAGAACATCACACCCACGAACTCCACGGCCAAGGAAACGGCAAACTGGCGCGAGAACACGGACTTGTAGTTCGCGAAGACACTTTCCTTGTCTACGGTGTCGCCTCCAGCGCCCATGGTGACTGTGGTACCGCAGTCAGGGGTCTTCTATGGCCTTTGCCTTCGCTACGCTGTGTTCGAGTCGCCCTGCTGCCATTCAAACAAAGCGTGGCATGAAGGAGCTGTCCCAGCTCGACATAACACTGTAATCAGCATGCACGTATCGATGCATGTATACTGCATTCACGCAAGTTGGAACTAAGGCCGCAAACCCCAAAGCCCAAACCTTAACGCTCCATCCGGAAGGTGCCCTGCAACGATCGTGGTGCTCCGGCGGGCTTGCTCCCAAACAGTGTATACAGGAAACAACCCCTTGGGCATTGTTCAGACTTAGCGACCCAGGGATCCTTTTCGGCCAGTGCAGTAAAGCAAGTGTAGCAGCAAACTCCTCTTCCTAGACCCCCCAACTACCCTCTAATACACCCCAAATACCTACTTTTAAGGGCCATTAGGGCTCCATTAAAGGGCCATTGGGGGGTCTTGGTTGTTACCGAAGGTACGGGACCGAGCCCGTAATTTAGAATAGCCTGGCTCGAACAGTCAAGTCGAACCTTGTTGTCCCGGGCATAGCTGACGTACTCATCCAAAGACAGCTCCTGGGTCAGCAAGAAAAGTTCTAAAAGAGCCAAGGCGGTTTAGACCTAAACCCTTAAACCCTGAACCACAGGGAAGAGTACTCAGCACGCCCGTTGTCCTCCAAACGATAAACCGCAGGAGACCAGCACACCCTAGCAATATCCTCTATGATTACATCAACGCCAGGTTCCGAAATGCCTGGACCCAAAAAGGTTTTCAGCAGTGAGCTCCGTATGTCCATGCAGGTTTTCCCTCTCCTGCCCAGTTGGGGTTTTGGTCTAACCCTGAAGCCGCAGCCCCAAACACCTCAAGCGCAGAGGTCCGAACAGTTCGCAATGGTATCCACTTGGGGCACTGTTGACCGGACAGGAACAAGACTGGTATCCACTTGTAGTCCCTGTATAAACATACATGATTATATATATACTCTAAACTCTAAACCCTATTAAAGGCCCCTACGTTAGACTGCATCCGCTAAACCCTAAACCCTAAACCGGCAAAGCGAAATCCCAAAGAAACAGCTGGGAGGCCCCACTACACGGAGTGGCTTGCCGAGGCCGTGCAGCGAACCCATCTCCTCACGCGCGAAAAGATAGGGTTTAGGGTTCAGGGTTCCGGATTTAGGGTACTTTAGAACTATCATGAAAGCACACACGATCTCCATGTGCGTCCTAACTATGCCTAACTATGCATGTCCTGCATGCTTCTGTTGCTGTCTTGCTTGTTGACATCTGCAGTCTTGCTGAATAGCACTCGCAGGCTATACCTTATGTGGCAGTCGTAAGAAAACGCCTGTCAACTGTCACAATGGAGTCCAGGAAAGATTGCAAAGTAGCACGAATGTCTGATACCCTACACCCTGTCTCTTTGTCAACTTTCTTTCGTCTATATAAGGAAACTTAGGTTGCCAAGTCGATATCTTTCATCTGCTGGGGAGGGGGTCGGGCTTTGGAGTTTGATTAAGGCCTACAGTATAGTACTCAGTATAGGCTTCAGTTCGGTTTTGGGTTTAGGGTTTAGGGTTTGGGGTTTAGGGTTTAGGGTTTGGGGTTTAGGGTTTAGGGGGGCACTGGAAACATGTGCAAAGTTTCAAGCGCTGTCACCAGCTCTACGAGGAGGGCTCCGTCACTTGCACTCGGAGATGGCCATAGTGCTCCAGGAACTGCGCCTCACGGCTTGCCGACTTCGTCACGCACTTTCTTCACAGGAGAAGCATAGCTCGTGAAGTACTTCCAAGAACAATCAGGGCTATACATCTATCTAAACACTAAACTATCACTACACTGCAGACACATATCCATATATATATATATAGATAGATACACATATAGAGATATATATACACACACACGTATGTACATACTAACATGAATTAAATAGTTGCATTACATACAGACATACATACATACTTACATACATACCAACATGCATACCCAACAAACATACATACACATACACAAACACATACGCATACACATGCACATACACACATATACACATATACACATACACATATACACATACAGATACATATACATACATGTATACATACATACATACATACAGACATACATACATACCTACATACATATACGCAGACATGCATACATCCACACAAACACCCATACATAAATGCATGGACACCTAGATACATACACTACACCACATTACAATCGATTACAAATTACCCTCCATTACATTCCTTTTTGTAGCAATGCACTGCGTTACATGACATTACATTACACGACATACCTACATACGGTACGTACGTACATACATACATACATACATACGACACATCTCTCTCTCTCTCTGCCACATGGGAACGGCATAAAACTGCCGGAATAAAAGTCGGGAAACATGCTGCAGCTACAGACTGAGGCACAAAGCGTGGGCTAGCACCACCGCTGTCAGGATGTATAAAGGCTTGAGGTTGTCGGTTTAGGCCTTAGGGTGTAGGCACGGACACTGCTATCCTGGAACTGTAATTCGAAATACGCCCTAAATCCTAAACCTTCAGCGCAAAATCTTCAATAAACGTAAACCCAAATTCCAATGCCCCAAACCCTAAGATGATTCTTTTGATGGATAACCTGAGTTGACTCACGGCAGTGAGGTTGGGCCCATGTAGTCCTGGCTAGAGCTACTATCTAGATATTGCTAGTATTATCATTGTTTATGGTATTTCTATTAAAATATATTGAAAAATTTCTTCAGTAGTACGGTTAAAGGTATCATGCGAACCTGGCTCAAACTTGAATACTACTGTGACGATGGCTACGAAGTACGACTGTAATGCTCTTTCCGTTCTCTCGTTAACTGTCAACAAGAGTAGGCTCTCAGGGAAACGGCCGAATCCAGCGCCGTTGTGCGGGGCCTGGTTCGCCCAGCGCGTCTGGGCGCTCCAGGCATCAGCGGCTGGCACACCCTTCCTGGCCACAGATAAGGGTCAGGTTCCTGGGCTCGGGGTTTAGAGTTTAAGCTGAAGCTCTGCTACGGTTTTTTCGGGCATGGGGGTCAGGGATCAGGGTTTGGGGGGTATGAGGGTTAGGACTGCCGTTCCGTCCTTTGCCGTGTTGGTGAACAGTCTCGTAGAAATGAGGCATTCGCGTTCGGATTTCATGCCCCTGAGAGAATAGAAACCCTAAACCCGAAACCCTAAGCGATTCAAGAAGGATTGGATCCAGGCGTAGAGTGTCAAGTTCAGAGCTTTGTTGAAGGAGGCCGCTCGCCCACAACATCCCCAAACCCCAAACCCTAAAGTGCCCGGAAGACCTCGGTCTAAAGCAAACGCTTGTGACCCCTAGGTCTTATGGTTTCTCAGGGCGTTTCCCTTAACAAGAAGCACACTAGGGATCCTAATGCTGAGGCCCTAAGAGCAGGAGGCTCACTTTCGACACCGAGTCTTCCTCAAACTGGGCTGGCTCCTATTGCAGAGGCCTTATGATGGGTAGAATGATGGGGCTCGGGGAGATCATGATGTATTCGATTATCATCGAGGACCGCAGGGCGATAGTCTTGGTACCTATTCAGGCCCCGATATTAGCTCTCTTGCGATGCGACCCCTGCCAGGGCTGGGAACACGATCCGGTGAGGGGTCACTATACGGGCACTTTAAAAGATACGATGTGGGCTCTCGCAAGGGTTTAGGGTGTAGGACTTCCAAGGTTTAGTTGAGGGTTTCTAAATCTCTGCTGGGACGCACATTGTGAGAGCTTTGTTTCACCAAGCACGTGCTAGTCCAATTGCACAGATCTGCGCAGGGAAGCGTTGTCGCGCAGGGTGTTCAAAGGAAGGCCTCGCGGGACGGGTTTCAAGGTTTAGCGCTTAGGGTTTAGGGTGCTCCTCATGGTTACTTGTTTCAATCACTGTCACAGTCCCGACCAAAGCCCTCATCTTTAAGAGCAAAGACGAGAAACTCCAATCCCTTAAATACCCTAAAAGCCCGAAAAATCGCAAACCCTGAACTTGAACCTCCAACCTTAAACCTTCAAGCCTTGACTATGGATCAATGCCGAGATCCCTAATTGACATGGGAGTTTCCGAAAATTAGGGGTTCCTTATTTTGGGGATTATAATAAGGATCCTACTGCTTAGGGACTATATTAGGGTCCCCTATTTTCGGAAAGTCCCACATGGAGCCGAAAGAGCATGGTCTCTGGGCTTCGCGGCACGACGGCTGGCCGACCGGGCCCCGCGGCGAAGCGCCGCAAGAAGTCCTCTGCATCGGGTTACGGCTTCGAGAGATGGGAGGGAGGGGTTCGGGGCTTTGGGGGATTTCCGGATTTTGGAACTTAACCCTAAACCCTAAGCCCTAAACCTTAACCCTTAGGTTCTAAGGGTTCCAGGGTTGATGCCATTGGTTCTTGCTTCTTCGCGCTCTTCTCCGTCTCCGTCCGTAGGGAGAACGTGAAAGGTTGAGGCTCCTGAGCTCCGGGCCCAAATTCACATCGCTGTGGGGTTTAGGGTATAGGTTTGTGTATGCAGTTTAGGGGTTAGGGCTGGGGTTCAACGCTGCAAGAATGGAGATCTGGGATATGATCGCGGAATCGAAGTTGGAATTGTGATTGACTACATTAGGAGTTGTTTTGCTACTTTGGCCGCATTTTAGCTACACTACACTAGACTATACTATGCTGCCGCCTTTGTTTCAGGCTTCGTCTGCCCTTCGGGAGAGCTCGATCTTTTCAATGCGCTTACTACCATGATGAGAGGATGGTAGGGGCGTCGTAGCCCTCAGCCCTGAACCCAAATACGCCTTTGCATCAGTTCCGGGCTTGGACCCCGGCAGTCGGGGAGCCTACGCTTGTACAACAACATGCCGTCAAAGACATGGACATGTGGTGCCGGTCCCGTTTCGGAAGTTTCAAGCTTTGAGGCTTAGGGGGTTTAAGTCTTACACGATGTCGGCACCGAGCAAAAGGAATAGACTGTTCAGCGCATGCCAGAAAAAAGCATCACAATCAGTCCTCGGAAGGAAGTGCCGCACCTCAGGCACGATGGAAACATGTTCCTACATGCTTGTGGGATCAAAAGACGCAGACTGACATACAGTGGCGGCTATCAAGCAGCCCAGGCCGTGTCGCAACTAACGTCTCTTCTCTGGGATCCGATAGGGGAAGCTTCCGGCACCGGATGTTGTTCAACCAATGAGTGCGACGCGTTCTCCGATCGCAGGCCGGGTTGGGACCCACTAGAACAGCTGGATGGGTCTGTGGTATCCCCGATCTGCTTCGGAGATCTTTGCAGCAATCGGCACTTGTGTCCGCCATCTTATGACACGTTTGTCGAGGTCATTCAGTCAGTGCTCCACACAGCACCAGGCTTGCAACTGTTTTCAGAAATTGCCTTTCAAACGGAGCGCTCTCCAACATGCATTGCCAGTCGGGTGAAGCAGCAGTTCAGTACAAGACTCAGGGTGTCCTTACCATCGGAACTCTCATCTAGGTTCCCCAGTAGCCCCTTAATAATAAGGGTACCCTTTTTCCTACTATCGGTTTTAATAGGGGAACCCAAAAAGAAAAAGGGCAAAAGGGTACTACTGGAGAACCTAGTCATTGAAAGTAGCCTCATCTCTGACGCTCCGAATAGTGGATGCATTTCTAAGCCCTGCAACCTCCCAAACCCGTAAATCCTAAACACTGAAGGGGTTTACAGTAGAAGCCCAAAAGTTGGAAACCTCATAGCCTCAATCCTTAAGATTAATGTATAGGGAATCCCAGCCTCCCAGCACTATTTGGCCTTAATCCGGTTTCCAACTTTAGGGGGTTTACTGTAGGGTTTACCTAAACCCCCCAAAGTAGGTAAACAAAATGGACCAATACCTAGCAAAGGCTATTGTGGTCCAGGTAGGGTTTAGACTGAAGCCGACAAACAGAAAATATGTCAACTAGCGGAAGCGAGCAGCTAGCAAGGCATGTGGACATGGCTCCAGGCATGCGGCATGCACTCCGGACTAGGTGGCCGGCACCCAGCTTCTCTTCATAAAAACGGACTTGACGCCCTAAACCCCGAGCATGTTTCTAGAACCTGTCCCTGATTCCCTAGGGCTCCAAGCATACATGCAAATAGTACCTACTTTCGGTTCTAAAGTCTATAACTACCAAATACCTACTTGACTTTGGGCTATGGAGCCCCAGGGATAAAACCTTCAGAGACATCCTCAAACCCTCAGCCGGGCAACTCTGACTTCAAAGGGGCCCCGGGCGGAGCCCGAACTGGACAGGCCAGATTTCCGTTCAAAGCTGTGCGGGCTTCGGCCCAGAAGCTGTAGGAGCTATACCTTAACCTGCCAAAACCTACTTTTCGGTAGGGTCTCTATAAATTCCGTATTCGGGTTTATACTAAGAACGCGCAAAAAAGTAGGGCTTGGTAGTTTAAGGTAAGTAATAGAAGGGCCCTTAAGAATTAGAGTCTGGTTTTGGGGCCCATGATACTATAGTTATGATAAGGGAAACCCGAAAATAGTATAGGTAATTGTTTATAGGCCGTACAAGCCTTACCGATGTTGATGTGAGTTTAGGGCCTGGGGTTAGGTTGCAGGCTTCAGGACTTTAAAAGGCTACTCTCGGGGGCTGCCGGGTTGGAGCCATGAGCTTCAGGGCTTGAGGGCTTTAAGTTCTAGTCGTTGGCGTTTTGAGCTTTTTAGTTCTAGGGTGTTTGGAATTAGGTGCAGGCTACTGCCTTCACTCCTGTCCATCCTGAAGCTTCCCACAAGTAGCGCTGCTACTCTTGCCTAGTGGTTTATCTACAAAGGTGTTGCGATTGGGATCACTACGACTAGCAGAAGGGGCAGCAAAGAGAGCAGTGATGGTCTCGCAGTCGTACTCGTCAAGAAGGATGACGGCAGGTGGGGGAATCCAAATCAAGTATTCTCAGAAACAGCATCCTTACTCGTACCTACCTTCATCCACACCCTCATACCGCAGAAATTATCGCAGCAGCGCCGAGTAGCGACCGGAGCTGTATTAGTGGCAATCGTAGTCGTAGTCGTATGGTAGTGGTGGTGAGGCTGTAGTAGGTAGTAGCCGTAGCGGTGGTAGTGGTAGCGGTGGTAATGGTAACGGTGGTTTGGTGGCAGCATCGGTGGTAGTGGTGGCGGTTGTAGTGGTAGCAGTGGTAGTGGCAGCGGTGCTAGTGGTAGCGGTGGCAGTTGTCATAATAATAACAGTGTCGTCGTCGCCGTAGTTGTAGTAGTAGCAGTGGCAGCAGTAGTAGCTGTAGTAGCAGTAGTCCTTGTACTAGTACTGGTAGGAGGAGGAGCAGTAGTAGGGGGTAATCGTAGTACGTAGTAGTGGCAGCCGTGGTAGACGTATGCATCGTACTAGTAGTACACGACTAGTGTCATCCTCTGTTGCACTCCTGTAGCTTTTGGGCCGGCTGGCGTCTCAAGACGCGATATAGCGTGAGCCAAATCGAACCCTTTCAAGAAGGAGCGACACCACGGGTAGACCCTTAGAAAACCTGGAAACGCTGGTAACCTGCACCTTTCGAAATGGCTCATGCGGCGCAGCTCGCAGGCAGGCTTCGGATTCGTCAGGGGTTTTCGTCTGAATCCAAAACCAAAGCGCTATTCCTTCAGAACGCTAGCAGTGGATCCCGACAAGTACCTCCTTTGAGGGTCCCATGTCTGTTGCTTTCGAGCTGAATCCGAATCCCTAAACCCCAAAATCCCAACCGCAGCAAAGGAGCAGAGAGTGGAAACCGCCTGCAAGCAGCCGCAGCGCGGAAACTGGACAGCGAAGAAACAAGCTCTTTGCCACCTCGACGAGGCTGAAGAAGCCCTCAAACCTGCTTTATGGCCGTAAGCTCCCAGCTTCGGGTACATGACTTCTGGGACTGACTCATGGCAGGCTGTATGTAATGCTGAGCTCGACAAAAAAGCCCAGTTCTGGTGTGCAGCCTGTTGATTTTTCGAAGTTGGGAATGGAGTCAACGCCAGTGCAGAAGACTTCTAATGCCACAAGTTTGGCAGGACAAAGTCCCAAATTGAGTCATTAACACTTGGACGACTAGGGTTTGGGGGCATGGTGCTAGCTATTCATGATCTTACACTGCGCCTCTGCCTGAAGGCACACCCATCGAGGTGAACTGCTCGGCTTTAGTTGGAAACCAGAACAAGCTGTGCAAACTTTGACAAGCCTCGCAACACAGGCTTAATCTGCGCAACAGCCAGCCCTGCCACCTATACGGCTCTGAAGAACAATCGGCTCAGCTTCCCCTAGACTGCGAGAGTGGACTGCCAACCAGGCCCATGCAAAGGAAAGATTAACACCGAACCCCTATCCGAAACAGAAGGCTGTTAAGCAAAACTCTGCGGCTCTAGGTAAACTTACCATGCACATCATAGTGTATAGTACGGACATCTGCGAGCGCAAGTTGCAGGGCCGACTGCATACGAGTCTTGTAGGCACTTGGCATGGCGGGAACGATGGCCTCAGAAGAACAGTGGTTCGGAGTTGATATGGGGCGCTTCGTGGAGGCCCTGTGCACGCCGCAACCCTTGCTCCTGTTCGAAAAAGGCACTAGACTAAAACTAATTGAAAACTGGCCGCAAGAATCGCCCAAAACTAATTGAATACTGTCCTCAAGAATCGCCCAAGGCAGCGTTCGATTCTAAAATGAAGCACCTGCTTGTCTCGAGGAGGATATGGTGATATCAAAGGCTTGTCGCCATCAATTACGAAGGAGGGAGGTTCCCATGACAGGGGATGAGGACCAGAGGTGCAATGTAACTCCTTAAACCCTAAACCTTGGCTACCTTGATGGGTGGCGGTGTATACCCATAGGCCCCATAGTTGTTCCTTTTTGGGATTACCTTTAGGGTTCTACATATGAACCCCAAAAAGGAACTACTATGGGGCCTACGGGTAGCGGTGGGGCTTAGGGATTAAAGAGTATAGTTTCGGATCATCGTTCCGGCGAAGGTGCTAAAGGGGTCCATAGGGTTACTTGACGGGTTCTACAATGTAGGAACAGTAGGGTTTAGGGTTTAAGGTTTTAGGGGCTTGAGTAGATTCGATAGAATTTGATTTTTTGGGGTGGTATTATGGTATACTTAGAACAAGGAACCCTAAGGAATAGAGAGGGGACTGTTGTGAGGTGGAGATTTTGTGCTAGTTTGGAGAGTGTGCTGTGTGTGTGTGCTGTGTCTGCTCTGTGTGTGTGTGCATCGTGAAATGAAGAATGAGTAACTTGGANCCGGATGCGCGTCTTCTTGTCCTCGATCCAAGTCGCCAGGGCGTCTCGCATCAGGAAGTCAAGACCCTGCTGGAGTCCATGAGCGAGGCCTTGAAGCAAGACCCGGCGGCCCTCAACCAAGAGGAAGCTGACCGAAACCATGAGCGGAGCCTCTGTGGCTTTCAAGGTGACGGTGGGGCTTCGGAGCTCCCAGTGTCAGGTTCTGTACGATGCCTTTGCGAAGCTGGCAGGGATGTCAGTCTTGCAGCTGATCGCTGCAAACATGCACAAGGAGAGACAGAAGCATGGCCGAGAGGCGGAAGAGGTCGGGAAACCCATCAAAAAAAAACTTTTTTGCATCAAAAAAAACTTTCCTCAAAAATCAAAAAAAACTTTTCAGCCAATCAATTGCATCAAAAAAAACTGTCTCTACCCGTTTACAGGCAAGCCTAGGAGAATCCGGAGATTTCGTCCCCATCAAAAAAAAACTTTCAGTACTAGTCGTAGTCGTAGTAGTAGTAGTAGTAGGCGTCGTCGTAGTACTANGCCTAGGAGAATCCGGAGATTTCGTCCCCATCAAAAAAAAACTTTCAGTACTAGTCGTAGTCGTAGTAGTAGTAGTAGTAGGCGTCGTCGTAGTACTACTAGTAGTAGTAATAGTAGTACTAGTAGTAGTAGTAATAATAATAGTAGTGGTGGTAGTAGTAGTCGTAGTAGTCGTAGTAGTAGTCGTAGTACTAGTACTAGTACTAGTACTAGTAGTAGTAGTAGTAGTAGTAGTAGAGGTAGTAGTACTATTTGTGCTAATAGTGATAAAAGTAGAATTAGTCAAAGTAGTAGTAACAGTGGTAATAGTCGTCGTCGTTGTCGGAGGTAGTAGTAGTAGTAGTAGTAGTAGCACTAGCACTAGCTGTAGTAGTAGTAGCAGTAGTAGTAGCAGAAGTGGTCGTAGACACGGCCATGGGTGCATCCTCAGAGAGGAGAGAGAGAGAGAGAAGCGTGCCCATCTGCGAAGACGCAGCAACGGACCAAGAAGTACAGCTTTAGTCATGGCAGCAGTAATAGTAGTAGTAGTAGTTGTTGTTGTAGTCGTCGTAGTAGTAGTAGTCTATGCTAGTAGTAGTAGTAGTAG
The DNA here is from genome assembly GCA_003297005.1 of Symbiodinium sp. clade A Y106. Taxonomy (NCBI): domain Eukaryota; class Dinophyceae; order Suessiales; family Symbiodiniaceae; genus Symbiodinium; species Symbiodinium sp. clade A. The sequence continues at coordinate 254,871 of BGNK01000169.1, forward strand.
TAGCAGTAGTAGTAGTAGTCGTAGTGGTGGTGGTAGTGGTACTGGTAGCAGTACGGTTGATAATATAAATCCTGCATTACCCATAATAAGGAATATACCAAAATTCCCATAGTTTAGGGTTCTTAAGTTAATGCAGGATTTATATCATCAAGACTAGTAGTAGTACTAGTAGTAGTAGTAGTAGTAGTAGTAGTAGTAGTAGTAGTAGTAGTCGTAGTAGTAGTAGTAGTAGTACTAGTAGTAGTAGTAGTAGTCGTAGTAGTAGTAGTAGTCGTAGTAGTAGTAGTAGTAGTAGTAGTGGTAGTGGTAGTGGTAGTGGTAGTGGTAGTAGTAGTAGTAGTAGTAGTAGTAATAGTCGCGGTGCTGGTGGTGGTGGTGGTGGCCTTCCTTCCTTTCCTTCCTTTCCTTGCTGC
>BGNK01000169.1:255288-325439 GCA_003297005.1 Symbiodinium sp. clade A Y106
TCCTTCCTCCCTCTCCTCGCCTTCCTTCCCTCCTTCCTTCCTCCCTCTCTCTTCTCGCCTTCCTTCTTTCCTTCCTTCCTTCCTCCCTGCCTTCCTTCCTTCCTGCCGTCCTTTCGTCCTTACTCCCTTCTTGTCTTGTGTGACAAAGGGAAAGTTTTTTTGATTGGAAAAAAGTTTTTTTGGATGCAAAAAAAGTTTTTTTTGATGCAAAAAAAGTTTTTTTTGATGCGCATCCCGAAGAGGTCCGCAATCTGACGTGGCGCTACGGCTCAGGCTTCGGAATCCGAGTGCGACCAACTCGTGTTACGTTAACTCTACATTTTTGATCGGGAGCGCTGGAAGCGCTTGGGACTAGACTGCAGGCCGTGCTTACCACTACTAGGCCTGTTGTGCTTCGCGATCTCCCTATTGTTCAGGCTATGATGCGATTGTGGGCGCAGCCCAACAGGCAACATGACATTGCGGAATTTTTCTCNCTGCAGGCCGTGCTTACCACTACTAGGCCTGTTGTGCTTCGCGATCTCCCTATTGTTCAGGCTATGATGCGATTGTGGGCGCAGCCCAACAGGCAACATGACATTGCGGAATTTTTCTCACACTTCGTGTCCTTCTGTCGTATGCCTTTCGAGCAGGAGTGCTGGCAGGCAAGGGACTTCAGGGGCCCAGCGCTTCATGTGCTGGATGAAGGCACGCTCCAGACACCGATCCCTCTTCACATCCCTGCATCTCGTGCGGACGGGCAGCTGTGCACTTTTCAGGAATGTGTTAAACAGTTCTTTCGGGGTCAACGCTGTGGTTGTGCTCTTGCCTCAGCTGCGCCACTACTTTGCTTTCAGCTGAAAAGGTATGTGTTCAATGTTCGCACTGGAGTAGTACGCAAGCTTACCACGCCAATTAGATTCGAAGAGCCATCACTGCAGGTGCCTATCTGGGAGGATGTGAGCACGCTGCGCACANTGAAAAGGTATGTGTTCAATGTTCGCACTGGAGTAGTACGCAAGCTTACCACGCCAATTAGATTCGAAGAGCCATCACTGCAGGTGCCTATCTGGGAGGATGTGAGCACGCTGCGCACAAGACATGTACGCTACCAAGTTAGTGCAATAGCTTTTCATGAAGGCCGCACACCCTTTGCGGGTCATTACCGTACATGCCTGCTCCATCAGGGGTGTCATTACATCACGGATGACAACACGGGGGCACGGCTGATCAGTCCTCAGATGCAACANTTTCATGAAGGCCGCACACCCTTTGCGGGTCATTACCGTACATGCCTGCTCCATCAGGGGTGTCATTACATCACGGATGACAACACGGGGGCACGGCTGATCAGTCCTCAGATGCAACATGTGGTGCAATCCAACTCGTATCTCTTTCTGTGTACACTTCAGCCTTCAGTCTGACAGGTGAGCTGAGGTTTACCCTCGCTTGCACGAGTGAGAAGGATGGTTAGATGAGGTCTATCCTCTCTTACCTCTTTCGGGGTAGCTTTTCTTTCACAGCAGGTTTGAGGACTCCTCCCTGCTCTTTTCGTTACAGAAGAGGGGCACAGCGCTCCACTTCAACTCGGTAGGCTACACTTAAGTTGGGAAAGGGTAGCCTCAGACTGACTTTCAGTCTCTTGTTAGTTGCAGCAGAAGCCTGCTTGGCAGTGCGCTGCGGGGCCTCAAGGCCGACGCCAGGCGACCTCCCAGTTNAGTTGCAGCAGAAGCCTGCTTGGCAGTGCGCTGCGGGGCCTCAAGGCCGACGCCAGGCGACCTCCCAGTTTCACTGGTGGACTCGCCGCGTGAGGAGGAAACAACAGCGAGAATGTTTTCAGAGAACTGAAAAATTCGAAGGTGTTGTTTTAGTGCTTGATTTATTTCCATAATTACTTCATTCGATTTATCAGTGCCAGATGAAACCATCTGTANAAAAATTCGAAGGTGTTGTTTTAGTGCTTGATTTATTTCCATAATTACTTCATTCGATTTATCAGTGCCAGATGAAACCATCTGTATTTAGCTTGCGAACATCATCTGAATACTCACCCCGTCGCAGTGAGACCTCTCAAGGGCAGGATGCCCGGGCTTGGGAACTGTAAATTTTACTGAAAAAACGCTACGGTTATGTAAGTGCATGGCTTGCAGGCCGTTTGCTAAGGTACCAGTGTGAGCCGGACACGGCCTGAGAGCGGTTAGGTTCTCCACAGGGGGACAAAAGAGTCTTGCGTCTCACAGGACTGACAGGACTGATCGAGTTCGGATCTGCCGTGTTCGGTACTGCTTACCCCACTGTGCGAAAGAGACTTCTGGAGTGAGATCATTCGATGCAATGCGTTGCATGCGATGAAGTATTCATCCCTGAGTGCTCAAACATGTGAGAATCAATAGTACTAATCAACAACGAATTCATGTTGCAAGCACGATCTACGAATAATAACACACAAGGCTCTGCACCCTAACTGCAGCAACGAAGCCTGCAAACAAGTGGCGCAGGGACAGCCCTTTCGTCTGGGCCTCCTGCAACTTTTCGCAACAGCAACACAGGACCCGGACGGCAGCCTCTGCAGCATGCTGGAGACTGGGGTTAGCACTGGCATTTTCGAACCCATCGAGTCCAGCATGCAATGGGTGCAGCAGGCACAGCACATAGAAGACCCAGATTTGGACGGCGTCCACCTCTTGCACTGTCAAGGCAACTGGACGCAAGCAGAGAAGAACCCGCAACTGCTGGACGAGCTAGTGGCCAACGAAGTAAAGCAAGGCTGGGTCAAGCCCTTCACAGGCACCCTAGAGCAAGCAGAAAAGAAGTGGCCCGGCCGCACTGCTGTAGGCAAGCTCAACATAGTCACGGCAGAAGGCAGGGACCCCAGATTGGTGCTCGACAGCTCCGTCTGCAATGCCAATGCCAAAAGCAAGGTCCCGGAGAAGCTTGTTATGCCTTCAGGCCTAGATGTTGCACGCACCTTCCAGCATGAAGACCCGCACGGCGCTTTTGTGGGAGTCTCGCTGCACTTCAAAGCTGCGCACAAGGGCATCAAGCTCCAAGAGCAGGACCAAGGTTGCATGCTCTTCAGGGTAGCCGACCAGCTCTACCACTACGTGGTCTGCCACTTCGGTGCACGATTCTCCGCTTACTGGTGGCAAAGGCTAGGGGCAATGCTTCTCCGCATAACGCACGCCTTGCTCAGCAAGCATGCCCACAGAGCCTGGATCTATGTCGACGACCTGCTTGCACTGCTCGCATGCACTGCCTTTGTGGAGCAACTTGCCCTCATGCTCTGCTTCCTCACGGCTATCAATGCACCGATTAGCTGGAAGAAGGCACAGCTCAGCCACGAAATAACCTGGTGTGGGTGGACCTTCAACTTCGATTTTGAGACGGTCACCTTGGCGGCAGGCAAGCTTGGCAAACTGCAACAGCAACTGCATGAGCTCGCACGCAGCAAGAAGATTCCCAGAAAACTCTTGGAAAGAGCCCTGGGCCTTCTAATGTGGGCAACTACCACCTGCCCGCAGCTACGCCCGTACATGGCACCTCTTTATAGAGACCTGCACAGCGGCAAGGGCACGCTGCACAGTGTGCACTCCAATTCGTGGCAGACATTCCTAGACGCAATCGACGACACCGCAGTCGTTGTGCGCAGGCCAATCGGCATGTGGCTTCCGCTCGGAGCCAAGGTCCTCGAGGTTGGCAGCATTGCAATCACAGGCAAGAGCTCGGTGCCCAGAATACCGCCATCGCACAAATCGCAGTGGGTTCGCCTGCAGGACCCGCAGCGCAACGAACTGCACCTGCGCAACGAGAGCCGCGCAGCGCTTACATGGCTTGCGCAATGCTTTGCCACTTCAAGGATCCGCTCACTAAAGCAGCACCCTATAATGCACTGCATGGCTGCAGCGGATGCCAGAGCCGACGGCAATATCGTCGGTATCGGAGGATGGATTAGCACCGCAACCCAATTTGCCTGGTTTGCGGAGCAATGGAACATGGAAGAAGTCAGACGGCACTGGCCACAACTGGTGGAGGCGCCGCAAAAGTACATAGCATGCTTCGAGACCCTTGCACAGCTCGCACTTGCCATGATGGCCAAGACACGCATGCAAGCGAAGCACTGGCGTTTTGCTCTGCCAGCAGCCTGCGATAACACGAGCGCAGAGGCGGGCATCAACAAGCTCTTCACGACTACGCCCCCACTCAGCGATTTCCTTAAGCTGGTGGCGACATGGTCTGCATGCAACCATGTCAGCATGCAAATAACGCATCTCGCAGGTGAGTCCAACACCTGGGCGGACGAGCTAAGCCGTAACAAACTACATCGTTTTTCGCACCGCATGCATGAGAGAACAGCCATGCCGCTCGCCTTGCTGGCGGCACCGGTGGGAGTAGCGCACCTGCACCCTGACAGCTGCGACTGGCACTGCAGCTGGCATGCATGAAAATAATCGCTGCTCATCGCTTAGTGCCATACACTCAGCTGCACACCTGCCCTCTCTCTTTGCATGCCAGGTCGCTCCTGAATCGCACGCGGAAGGGGGGAGCCGCACAGCCAAGCGGTATGCTCGGAGCTCTAAAGTGGGGGATAGCAATAGGCAAAGCCCTGCAGACTTTACCTTCGCACTCCGAGCACACCATGACGGAAAAGGCTGTCCGTTTTTGCACTGCACTGAGAGAATCGCTAAGGAAACTAAGTGTAGGCAGAACCTGCTCAAACTTCGGGGCACCAGTTCACGTGGTCGAGATTAAAATCTACGGAGAAAATGGATCAATCCTGGCTGGCTCACAGGATGTAGTTACTCCGGATAGTTTTGCAAATCAAACAATGTGTTGTTGCCGCAGTTTGGCGATTTGTCTGCTTCAACAAAACTATGACAAGCACAACCTAGTTTTCTTGTGCATTGTAATCGAATGAAGTCGTGGATGTCCGACAGTGAAGCATGCATTTTCATGTCTACACCACAGCCGCATAACAAATGAAATTTAGCGGCACGGAAGATTTTTGAGCGATTAAGCCCAGCAGAACCCAGCATCTGGCGAATGCACGACAAATTTGGCGAATGCCATCGTGCAGTGCTGAGCGGGTTGCGATGCATGCATATTTCTTGCAAATAATGACAACAAAAACATTAGTCATAACAGTTTCATTGCAACAACACAATGCAGTGTAAGGTAACGCACATAAAAAATGATTCATGGAAGCTGTGATCGATGCTGCAGCGGGGGATCTGAGTAGCTGATGGACCGGAATAGCACCAGGTGGTATGAACATGCGCAGTTTGCAAACACATTTGCATGCCATGGCCGGCATCATTCGACGCACCCAGGTGTCGGTTGGTTGTCAGGAAGCAAGCGCAAACTATTGAGATTGCTCGTGCAGAACTGTATGTATTCAGGCAGCGAGATCCAGATTTTGGCATGCATGTTTGTCGGCTCAAATTGCTGGAGAAAATGCTTGTTTTTCGCACCCGCGATCCCTAGCCCGCCTGTTCTATGCCGGGGCCATGCAAGCCAACGAGCGGCCGCCAATTGGCAAGGGATGGCCGCCAATTGGCAAGGGCAAATGGCAACCGCCAATCGGCAAGGGATCCTTTGGCCTGTCTTTGTGATCAGCGGAGTCGTTTTGGCGCCCTGTTCACATCTTCACAAGCATGTGCAGAGATCAGCACTGCCAGGTGCCATGCCCTTGGGCGGTGGCAAGGGCAAGGGGCCACCACCAGGGCCGGGAAACTTCGGACCAGGGCCTGCAGGTGGGTCTGCGCGGTGAAGCGAGGAGGGAGATGTTACGTTGCTGCCCAGGCGTCATGCCGCCTCCACCGGTGCCTGCCAATCGAAAGACGCAGCTTTGTGCCGGAATCCCGATTGTGTTGCAGATGGTTGAGCCTTGAAGTTTGGACATTGTGCAGCACTCATGTATTGCTATGTACTTGTTTCTGTTCATGGGCAGTCTGGAAGGACGCGATGTTGTTTTGATTATTCTGTCGACTGTGACACTGGGTGAAGGTGCTGTTGTTGTTGTTGTTGCTGCTGCCATTCCAAGGTCTACTTCAAGGAAGGTCGCTGCACGCGTGGAACTGCTTGCAGTCGGGCTACCCGGAAATTAGTGCTTCCTCCATCTGTCGCAATCGATGCATCCAATCATCGTTCGAAATTGCCAGATTACGCTCACGGCGAGCATGAGCTGGTGGAGAGGGGCTTGCCCAGCAACTGGCACGCATCATTTGTCGGCGGTTTTTTGTCGTCCTGATTTTCGTTAGCTTCGGTCACTTTAGCTTTAGCTCGGTTGCCGTGAAGTTTACTGGAATGTTGCTGCGAGGCAGACCGCCGCCACCTCCACGAGAAGTGCGGCATCCAGTTGGGACCAGATTCGACGTACTTGGCTTAGTGGCTCAGTGTCCAGTGCAGAACGCAGGTTGGTAAGACATCGCCATCCTGTAAGCTTTCTTGGATGAGGGTTCGGCAGCATACTTTTGGCTGTAATGCCCTGTACCTGCCGATACCCGCAGCTTGACTAACGTAGAATGCAGCTGCAGTCGCTTACTCAGGTGAGATCTGGCCCACAGGCTGACTCAAACTGTCATGAGTCCACAGGATCAAGATGTGTGGAGACCACAACTTAGTATGTGGCCTAAGACGCAGCGTTTGAAATTTCAAGGGGTGGTCGTTGGCTCTAGTGCTGTTCCGGTGATCAGGTGTTGCTGGATGTTAAGTCGCGGTCGCTCTGTGTTTTCGGTGGCTTTCCGAATCTTCATTTCCTACAGCTCATGGGGCGGTTGCACTTGCATTGCGATAGTTCCGGTTCGGAAGAATCCTAGTTCTCTTGGCTAGCATGTGTTTAGCCAATGCTAATGTGATGGTCATGAAGGTCCATCGGCCGCCTCGAGACATGCGGCCTTCTTCTAGGTCGAGGCTGTGATCTTCAGCTCCCGGAACCAATCCTGGGATTTGGACCATCACAGGTCGCAGAGACGGATCAGAAAAGTCGTCTTTGCCAAGTCTATGCCTTACAACATCCTGCAACAGATATGGCTTTTCGACTGCATATCGAAGCACAGGAGGTTGTCAGTTGATCGGGAACTCGAAACGAGGTCCGAAGCAGTGGGTGCTGTTGAGCGGTCGAAAGCACAGATGCGCTTGGTTTCGGCTAGCATTCGGTCGCATTGCTCAAGTGCTTCTGTGCAGCTCGCTGAGGCCAGACTGCTCACTCCGTTCAGCAACTGAGCAGGAACCTGTGCTCCCTGCGGGTTCAGCCTTGAGTCTCCATCGCCTCTTCTGTGCTTTTTGCCAGGCCGCCGATTTGCCCGAGCAGAATCTGGCGAACGGGCAGTCACCTCAGACTCCAATCGGCACGATGTCCTTTCTGTCCTGCCCGAGGTCTGCGCCAAAGGTTGCCGAGGAAGGCGAGGCGCAGGCCAAAGCTGCCAAAGCTAATCGAATGAATCTTTGTGCCCATCGTGAACAAGCAAAAAGCCTGGTGTGTGTGTGATTTCCTTGCCACTTTTACACACTGGGAAGGATTCTGCTCTCCATTATATGTTGGACCACTATGGATGTCTGCAAACCATCATGCCACCAAATCATTTCTCAGCTGGACGGGATGCTTTCACTGTGCCGTCCTTTCGAGCTTGCAAGTCTGTCATGGCCCTTAAGCCCGAAACTATCTGGTGTGGAAGCTTGACCAGATTTCTTCGGAAAGACCGGTTCGTTTGCCGAAAATATGCGTCTTGGAGGAAAGCACTGTGCCCGAGAACGGGGAAAAGCCCAAGGAAGCAGAGGCAGGTGTGTGGAAGACGGTGTCCTGCGCGTCGGCTTTCTGTTCTACAATGCCATGATGCTGCGAGGGTATAGATGTGGACGTTGACGCAGAAGCAGAGGCCAAAACTGCCCCGGGGTGCATGGCTTTGTGCATGAGGAGTGGGATATCGGGGTTTCTTTAAGTCCTTTGAAAGGCTGCAGAAAAGGAGCCACCGTCAGCCCGGCTTGTGAGACGATGCAAGCTAGTGAGCCTGCTCAGAACTCTGGCAACACGTCTATTTCAACGTCTTCACATTGCCAGGAAGGGTGCTCCTGCCGCGGCACCTGCTCCTGTTGTAGCATCTTTCCTTCTTAGCGAGGACGGCCTTTCAAACTCTGGTGCATTTGTTAGGGATTTCATGGCATGTAGTTGTCTCCATGCACTAAGCCAGTGAGGATGGTGCAGGGGAGCTCAGCCAGATGTATGGAGGGGGCCTCAGACGGGAGCTTGTGGCGGTACCCCAGAGTGCCCCAGGTGCCGTAGTGCTCTCTCTCTTCGAAGGGGGTTAGGGGTTGCCCCGCCAGGCCTTGGAGCACAGCTGCTCCGGAGCAGCGGTCTCAGCCATACAAAGTGCGTCCTTTGGGTCTTCTTGTCACTTCTTTGCCTTCGTCATTCTATTCTGCTGGTTAACACATGTTATGATGTTAACGCAACAAACCTGTAGGTGCATACATGGGTGTGCACATGCATGTGTGCATATGTGCAGGTACTGCATGGCATTGGGTTGCATGCCAGTGTCTCGTAGGTTTGCACGCAACGTCTGTTTATTTGGTCGACAGACGAAGGGAAGCAGAAGTCTCGGTGACCTAGGCATGGGCTGGCGACCAGGGAGCGGTGTGGGAGCCAATCTGGACGGAGAGCCCGGGACTCAAGGACCAGAATCGTGTTTCGCACAGTTGCAGGGTTCAGCGGGGCGCCAGAAGTTCGGTTTTGAAAGTTCAGGAGTTGTGTTAGTGAGTCAGTGTCCACAGCCAGCTGAGCATTGCCATTGCACCGTGCTTCGGCACGGCCGAGCGAGGCTTGAACCAGTCTCCATCCAGATCCTGGGCTTGCCTACCACTCACTTCGGGCGGAAGGCGGGGCTGTGGTAACGCATCCTCCAGCCTTGACTTTACTACATGACTTTCCCAGCTTCCCAGGATCGGCGCTGTTTGGGCCGAAAGAAGCCGAGGCGCCTCCGGGACTCTGACGAGCGAGGGGCCAAGCGTTTTTTGCTCAACACAGCGACGTGCCTAAGCAAAGTCTCCTGTGAGATGTTGCCCTGTAAAGCACAGCTCTCGTCTTCATGGTCGTCGTCGCTTGCTGCCGTTACTGGTGTTGTGGCCTTGGCCGGCTCCAGGTCGAGTCCATCCAGGACGCCGTCAACATCGTCCAGTAGATCTACAAGCAAGCAGGGGCCTGAACAAAAACTCGACTTCAGATCGAAAGGGCATGGAATTATTTCTGCGGTGATAGGTCATCCCAAAAGAGCTCGAGAAGTAGCAGCCCCTCGAGCCGGAAGAAGCGAAGAAGGACGAGCCAGCAAATCAAAGCAGATGTTGGTTTCTGGCGGTCTTTTCTGTCTTCTTGTGCTGTGGCCAGTGCATGAAGCACATTGCGGGGCTTCGCACGCGACAAGGCGGCTTTGTGTGTACAGGAGACGGAAGAAGCGAAAGAAGTCTCGCAGCAGCTCTAGCCGAAGGACCGGCCAGCCAGGATCGCCTCAATTTGGCTGGGACGGAACTGTCGGGCGACAGGTCGTCTGCCTCCAGCAGCAGTTCTTCCAGCAAGAGCCAAAGGCCGCTTGGGTGTTGCACAGTGTTGCACATTCGGAACTTCGACATGCAAAGGAAAAAGAAAAAAGGCAAGTTCACAAACGAAGCGCAATGTCCTCAGGATATATTCCACTAGTCACGCTGCTTGGGGCTCGTCCCGCCTTAAATGTAGGCCTACTGAAAACTCCGGTGGCGCAGCTGCTGGCGCTGCAGCTCGGCCCTTGGGAGCCTGTACTTCGCCGGTAGTGTGTCGATCGGCCGATCAGAAAAGCCAGCCAGCATGAGGCTGCAGCTACGCCTCAGCAGGCACGCTCCAGAGAAGTTGCACCTCGCTCCACGCCATACCGCCTACATGTGATGCTGAGGCGCAGGCAGTAGAAGATCCAGAGACGGCACAAGCCAAGAAGAGAGTCTGGGGGCACAGTACATGCACATATCACCGCAACTATTGTGGTCTTGCCATGTGCTGCAGTCGAGGTACTGGCTAAACTGACCGAGCTTCAAAAAGTTGAGCCAAAGGAGCAGAGAGCCAAGGCCGTCATGGACATGTGTCTGAGGATCAGGGTTTACAGGTCTAGGACCCTGACACCTAGTCTGGGATCTAGGCTCAGTTCCGCACGTGCTGGGCGGGGTCGGATGGTCCCTTCAGGAGTTCCGAAATCTCTTACGTGATTGGCATCCGGATAAGAATCCTGAGAAGAAGGAGACCGGGCTGCTGCATTTTGTCTGAATCTGCTTCGGCAGATCGTTCGTGAAGGACATGGCCACAGCAGTGTTCCAGTTCCTCCAGAAGGGTAAGAGCTTGCTCAACCTGAAATGAGGAGGCTAGGAGACTTTGCAACGTTTTTCTCTTGTTGGGACACTCTGTCCTGCCCAAGGCCTGCTGGGGATGCGCCGATGCAACACGGGAACCGTGATGCCGGAACTCCAAGCACATCTGCTACTTAGGCCCTCAATTTAGGGAGTAGCTTTAGCCGATTCATTCTCACCATTGTGACACTCAGCCCCTGCTCCCAACATGCAGAAGCCAACTTACGAACAACTCGGTCGGACCTCCAGCCTCCACCACCATCCAACCGTACCAAGCCGTACCTAACCTGTGCTCGCAGCATTGCTGTAATCGTCGCTGCCACGCTTGTGGGTACATAGACTGCTGCGTGTGTCTCGTGCTGCGAGAATCAGAAAGGAAGCGCATGGCAGGTAGAGTAATCATGCCGGATCTGCCTGCCCTACCAAGATTTGCATGCTTGATGACCGTTGCAAACGGCGCGGTCGTGCTGCTTCCTCAAGACTAATTTTAAAGGCATGTGGGGAGAGATTCAGTCTATCATCTAGTTCATTCTGGTTCGAGGGTAAGTTGCTTATGGACTGAGTGAGCATTTGAGTTAAACTGGCGGGAAAGGCCGTCTCGGGTGCTAAGCCGCTCGGCTGTGGCGCATGAGCATTGTGCGGAATCTTGAAGGAAAGGAGGACTAGGATAGCGTTCGCCGCGCCGTCCCTTGTACATAGCACAGATTCCTCAGCCGAGCATGGAGGCTCCTTACGCACAACTCGCATGTTTTGAAGATTCCAGACAGGGAGTCTTCGGTGCAGCATCGATGGCAGGATGCGAGGATACCGAAAGTCGTGCGCCACCTTGGATACAGTTGTTTGGTGAACAGCCCTGTGAAGATAGTGAGAGAGTGGCTCGCCGAGGAGATCTGCGGTTGGTCTAGCATCTAGATCATCTAAGCTTGTTTCGTTTCAGGTTCCACCCAGAGCGTTCCAGAACTGCACAGTGAAAACTTTACGCCCAGGTTGCTGACATCACAGAGGGAATTCAAGATGAGATGCTGGCAGCCATGTGCGGGACTTGGTTGGAAGCACCTTCCACATACTGTGACTGTATGCGAGGGTGGCTCCATTCTGCGACGAGGTCCAGCCACATGCGTAACGCAGCTGCGGCCTGTGCAGAGATTTGCGTCAGCTTCCTGGCGCCGGGTGGAATCCACAAGCACTCACAGTCGCAGAGGTATATTCGCAAGGCTTCCACGGACTAGTGACTAGTGACTAGAGCGACCTAGTTTCTGTCGAGCTGAGGCCGCACGCATGCGATTGTTGCAGACGGCGCTTTCGCGCAGCTTAGATGAGGCACCTTTTTCCCTGCCGCTCAGCAAACATCACGTCCATCTGCTGACTTCTCAGGCACGGCGGCAGCAAGTTTTTGCACAGCCTCCGCCGACAGCTCAGTCATGACGGGATATGCACCCCTGTAATGTGGCATCAGAGTTGTCTTTGTGCGGGCCAATCAGGCTGTCTACGAGCTTGTCTTCACAGGCACGTCTGCGGCACAAAGGGCCCTATGGCAAAGAAGGGTTCGAGTGGCGACTGCATGAATAAACTGTGCCTCACCGTGAAGTGCTACGCGGATTCTAAAGCGTATCAGCAACTGCCTGAAGCAACTTGACTAAAGCACAGTTTCGTTTGAGTTCTGCCGGCTTGTGTTGGTAATCTTCGACAGTTTCTGCTTGTCTCAGTGTCTAGATACCACACATGTGAACTGTTGTGCCCGAAGGACACGAAGCGAGTCTGGTGCCAAGACTTGAGATTCCTGCGCTGTCACTGAAGTTTTCCCCCAAGTGGGCGCCCGGAAGAAACACTGCATCTCTGCATGACAGATTACATTGCTTTGAGGCAACGTTGGTGAGGCAAATCCGCAGCAAGCTTGACTCGCAGGCCGGGTTACCTTGCCACGCGACAACTCACCAACCTTTGTATGTTCGAGGGTGACACTCCTGCAAGTTTCTTGCGGGCCCGGTCAGTGGTCGCCGCCTGAGTAACTGCATCCGTCCGCTCTCCTCGCTCTGCCCGATTAGCCGATGCACAAGGCAGCGAGCCAAGGGCTTCTAAGCCGGGATGAGTTCGTGGCCTGCATTGCTTGTGCCTCAGGAAGAGCAGCGCCACTAGCCATGGTTCCCTGCATGTTTCAAGGCTTCGCTGAACCTTGGAGTGAGTCGTCAACTCAGCGGGCAATCTCTGTCGGGGACCACTTTTCGGACTTGCCGTGTTTCGGAGGTCACACAGATGTCTTGGAGCTCTTTGCCTTTGCTGTCGGCAGCCGCGAACCCACCTCTTGTGCTGCCATTCTACGGCAGGTGGTATGCGAGGCTTCACTTGTGGCAAGGGAGGTGTACAGAGTTCTCTGGAAAAGGCAATGAGCGAGACACTGCTGTGCTGGAAGAGATCACGCAGGCACGAACGTAGAGAGATAGGAGAGAGAAGAAGAAGCAGAAACATCCAATGGATCCTTCATCTGCGGCAGAAGCCTCGGGTCTTTGCAACGTCTTTTATGAGACCTTCCTTCGCAGGCGCTCGAACTGTCCAGCCCTGCTCCTGTCATGGCAAGCGGCTGCTCCCATCATGGCCCTTGCCTCGCTCGAAGGATGTTTGAATGCCGCTGCAGGGCAATTTTGGAGAGATCCGCGCTGAGGTTGTGCCAATGGTTATAGCAGCTCACCGCTGAGCCCTGAGGCCTTTCTTCGCACCGGATGTTCTTGACTGGCCGAGTCTTACTTCTGATGGTTATTGCAGGCCGAACGAGTCGTGGGACGTGTTCGAAGTGCCGTCGGACGGTCCAACCGCCCGTTCGAGGAGGCCAGGCATGTGAAGAAGCCCTTTGAGCCACACGGTCGTTCAGATCAGGTCTTTCGCGGATTCTGCAAGTCAGGCGGCCGAGGAGTCTGCTTCTCAGCGCAGGAGCAAAGTTTGCAGCCCTCGGCCAAGAAGCCTGGAGCATTCGCTTCGGGAGCTGGTCCGGTCCTGTCTGGTTTCAGGCTACAATCATGAGCCGGGCCGACTTGGCACGAGTCCCGAACTCGGGCTTTCCCGTGTCCCATGCATGTGCAGGAGTTAGGAGCGCTTTGCAAGGTGCTTTCCACCTTTGAACCCGACATTGATCCGGAGGCCCTGCGGGCAACGCCCGCTGTTTTGTTCAGTTTACAGTTACAGCATTGCGTATCGCCCTTTCTCGGGCTTTCACAGGTAGTGGCGCGGCTCTGGCGCATCACCGTTCCAGACGGCGCAGTGTACTCAAGCTGTGATAAGCCGTGTCTTCACCGAAGGGGCGGCAATGTGTGGTTTGCATGGCGATTGCGAGGCCCCCGGCTTGGACTTCAGCAACTTCTGCACTTGGTTCTGTCCCGGGGGGCGAGCTTTGGCACCCCTGTGCTCGCTTCGACTGGGACTGTACATGGCAGCTTGCACTTATGGGTTTCTGCTGCGGGCGACAACTGCGGTGGCCGCAAGGAGTGCTGGTAAGTACACTTCACTGCCTCTGCCACCCGTGCCAGCCTGGCCTTACCTCTTTTGCTAGCAACATGGGGGAGTCGCAAATGCTGCCTGGTTCTCAGTTGCCTCGGTCACCGCTCCGTGGTCACAGACGAACAACCGGAGGTCCCAACTGCTGGAGAAGAGCAGTGGGCTGCCTGAAGCCAAGCCACGGTCGACAAGTCCCAACATTGACCTTCGGCTGCTGCCAGGTCAAGAACGCCCAGTGGGGGTTTGCTGTCTCCGATGTCTGCTTCGTTGCCAAACTTGCAGCTCGAGCCGCAGCCCTAGCTTTTGCGGCTTTGACGCATGCAAGAGTCCAACCCCCCGAACGATGGAAGTCTAGAGTCTGGACTCCGCACTGTGCAGGGGACTGCCGCTCTCTCCGCACTCCGCTCAGCTTTGGGATTGAAGTGCCGCAAAGAGAAGAGCCGAGAGCCTCTGAGCCCCACGCGTCCCGTATGCGGGCCTTCGCAGGGTGGGCGCCTCTCGCTTGGCGAACACGCTGGCGCCGGAGCAGCTGTCGGACGGATGGCGTCAGGCGGAGACGGAAAAGAAAGACTGAAAGAGACTGAGGAAAACGGTTCGGTGAGCCTTTCTTCCGCCTTTCCAGGGAGGGCCGAGAAGCGCTTGGCCAACGTGGCCAGCCTTGGAGGCAGAGTTCGCATTTGCTTCTTGGGTTTCCAGCCCTGCTGACATTGCTTCAGGCCGTGCACGTGCAACCGCCACTTTCAGCTAGGCTGTCACTGCCTGGTTCCCAAAAACTTTACGTCGAATTCCACTTGTGAAGTACCGGTCCCGGCGAGGTTATCGCCGGAGGATTTCCCGGCCATTGCCTGCCCTGCGCTCTGAGATTCTCAGAGACGATGAGCTTCATGGCCCTGTGCTGCCACATTGTTATGCGGCTAGGCTTGGGCCGTTTGCAGACCTACATTGTCTCCAAGGGTCATTGGCCTGGTTGCCGTAGACTCTGGTGGAGTGTCGTAGATTCAAGCTTTTCCGACTCCGGGTCTGCTTCTGGCTTGCAGGCCTCACTGTGAATTCTGCCTTCGTCTTGTACGATACGCATATGGAGCAGGCCAGAGGCTACTGTAGCGCACGCAAAGAGTGCTTGTCTGCCGTTGAGCTCAGCCAGGCGGTCTCGCAGGAAGGCGACGGACAAACTGGAGTGTGGTGGATTAGCAAATATGACGCCGTCCGAGCCTGAAGGCTTTCTCTCCGCGGTTGATCACCATGGTTTCCCTCTGTCCAGATCTGAGGCATTGAGCTCTCGTTGCTCCTTTGCGCAGCATGCAGTTCTTGTACAGGCAGAGATGCTCTTCAGCCGCCTTGCGCGACGGACAAGGCCCAACCAGCCTCCGAGCCTCTCCTTCGAGGCCCAGTCAGTAAAAAAGTGGCTTTCGCGTTGCGGTGCATTGCCCTGGTGCCTTCTTGCAGGACTTCCAAGCTTGCATGATGAGCCTGCCTAACCCCATCCCCCAGGCTTTGAATTTGGTTAGGGCTTGAAGGAGACATTGCTGCTTGAGCTTGTTGAAATCTGGGCTGTCGAGTACATGTGTCAGGTGCAGTGGGTCGGATTCCTGGCCGGTTTCTGTGCTGGGAACCTTTTTGCAGGGTTGTGGCGGTGGTGTCTGAGGGGAAGGATTTGATCAAGTCTGTGGACAAGATCACACGCTCTCAAGGCCCGCCGAGGTGTTTCGCAAGCTAGAGTCGCAGTTTTTGCGGAGCCTCCCCAAGAAGTCGAGAGGGACGTGGACGGTAGGTTGCAGTGTCAACTGCAGGCCGTCACTCACTCACTAGAGTCTTTGTCTTTCTTGGTCATGTCCGGCAGCTGCAGGAACACCCCTGGAGAACTTGTTCAAACAGCTTGGGGCAGAATCTGCGGGCTTCTGAGATCACGAGGAACAGTGAGCGAGGTGCTCATGTGAGGAACAGTGCGCCAGGTACGAGCGCTGGATGTTCAAGCAGTGCTGTTGGAGCCTTTGTTGAAGCCAAGATCAGCAGAGCTGAAAGACTGGGGGTCGAACATGGGATCGCTCTTGCGGAGACAAACGTAACACAACAAGGTCGAGATATTCTCCCCAGCCTCTCAGTGATGCACAGTGGTCCAACTTGCAACTCTGTCTGCATTTCATCGTCAGCAGGATTTTGCAGCTGAGTCAGAGGTCCTTCGCTTTTCGGGTTTTCTGCGCTATGATCTTTCCTTTCTTGCTGTCAGGCTACCTCTCTTGGACAAGAAACCCGATGGCTCTGTGCCGCATTCTGAGAAGAATTGTATGGAGCTCTGCTAGCGTGGTATAATCCTCGTGGCGGAGGATGTGGCCAAACATGCTGAAGTGGGCCGGTGTGGATTGCACGTTGTCTACTCAGCCTTTGAGATTGTCTTAGACCGCACAGTACCGCAAAAGAACAAGTCACTCGGAGACTGCAAGGTCAGCGCCTCTGCCACCAGTCCTGGTCTCAGAAGTCTCTGCCTGTTTTAGCTCTTAGCACGTTTGGTGAAACAGCGAATCTTTGGATTCTTGTTGTGTTGTGTTTGAAATTGTCTCTGCTGCGTCAGCTTGTAAGGTCAAGCCTGTGTCACCAGCGCCACCTGGCCTTCCCGTGGCAGTTGCAAAGCCAACAGCACCGGTGCCTGCAGCCGCGACTGTGCCTACACCCGGGGCTGTGCCTCCCGTTCCGGCTGCGGCCTTAAAGATGTTGAAGCTTTTCGGTCGCTGTTTCGAGTGATTTGAAGTACAGGCGCGGCCAGCATCTTCGCCATCGCCACCTGCGCCTTCCCCGCCAGGGGCGTGTAGACCCCTCGCTCCTGTTCCAGCACGAGACCCAGCTAACAACTACCAGCGTCGGGGAAGGAAACACTTCCAGCATCACTGAGGCACAACCTGCGTCTTCACCCTCCCCGCCTGCACCACCTGGTCCCTTAGCTCCCACTCCGGTGCCAGCAGCAAGCTTACAAACAGCATGGAGATGCATGGAGCATCAAAGAATAAGCGCATTCCTATTGCTTGAGGCACGGCCCCTCTCCTCTCCTGCTCCGCCCTCTCCTTGTGCCGCCGTCAGCAGAACGTTCCCAGCAACATCCTGAGATGTCCATGGCCTGCGGGCACTAGGCCTATCGAAGAGTCAACAAGTCTTACGTCTAACGTCGGACGTGAGGTTCCACCTCTGCCACCTCCGCTCCGAGCTCAATCTGCTTCGTAGAAAACTTAGTCTCGCAGCTCTCAGCTCTCCCTGCTAGAAAGCAGAGGTCTGCTTCCAGTGTTGGTGGTCCCGTCCCGAGTGCGATGTTTGGTTCCGCGGTTTCGTCAAGCTTCGCATTCTGACTAAGCCCTGCCACCGCCTCTGCCACCTCCGGCTGCGGGGCCTGCACCACCTGGACCGCCTCTGCTTGCAACTCAGAGCCTTTTCCTTGATCCAACCCGTACGGTTGCTTCTGAATGAACAGCCACCAGGCCGCATCCACCTTCGGTTGATGTCTCAGCAAGTATATTGCGTAACACTCGGAGGCTGCACTGTTTTGACTGATTCTGATAGACAGAAAGGGTCGTGCCGAAACTGAGGCCTGGGTTGGAGGCCGGAGCTGTTCGCTTTCACATAAATCCATGTAAACATTGTGCTTTGTTGCACCTGAATTTGTCTGCAGTTCTGGCACAGGCTACTAATCCTGGGACGAATGAGCTTTCGCTCGCGGTCCCCCCTGCACGAAAAAGACGCAAATCGTGCGGCCGGTCGCAGGCAGATTTGGAGCACTTCTCAGGCGATTGTTCACCATGATTCGTCCATTTCGTGCACCGGTACTTTTTGATCTTTTTGGCTCCTTCTCGACATGCCAGTTGATGATACAAGGGGAAGCTATTCCCAGACTGAGCAGACAGCCACATCATGCTCACATCCAGCAACGGCAGCATAGATTTGCAGTGATGTAAGTCCATGGTTCACATGGGCAGACCAATTCTGCCCTTTGGGCTGGCCGCTTCCAGCCGCACGGGGCTGCGCGGGAGCAGATCGCTGCGAATCTTCTGGGACCACGTCCGATCGTAGCAAGCAGCGTCTGGCAGGTCTGGCGAAGCAACTCGTGTCCTGTACTTGTACGGTTCGCACGATTGACTCTGGCAGGGTTTCCCCGCCAGACTTATTCCAATGCGACGAAAGTGGCCATCAACAGCTGGCTGGCCGAGCTGGTCAGAGGTCACGATCTGCAGGTAATTATACTCCAATGTTTTGGTTGCAGCGTCATGTTTAGAGCAGTGCATTCCAACAATGGCGGTTTCGGCAGAGCAGTTGGTCTTGTCACGTTTTGACCAACGTGCGAGCATTGTGAGCATCTTGACAAGATGTGACAAGTACAATCCTCCTTGGTATGATCGTAGAAAGTTGAAGGAGTCACAGTTCGAAGGACGGGTTGCTGGCCCCGAAGATGCTCAACGTAGTTGACAGGCCAAGAAGGAGTTGATTGGGCCTCGGTTCTGCGTTTGTGATGCAGGCAGTCGAGCATCCAGTGCCGACTCCATCTGGAGCCTGCTGCTGGAGACCCGCGAGCTCCAGACTCTGTCGGCCCTTCGCGCAGCCGGCCTACATGCACCGAATGATGCCTGGCATGAACACAAAAAGGAAAGATTCAGTATCGTCACATAGGAGGGCGAGAAGGAGAGCAAGACAGAGACCCAGCCACTCTACGAGCACTTTTCTGAAGCCGCATGCATGGGCCAAAGGTTCGGGTGCTTCTCAACTTGCACACATAGGTCTTCGTTTTGGTTGACTGGGCTCGAGGGACCAGCGTGCAGCAAGAGCGCAGGTCATGCCGACGGTATGACCTGGCTTGTCAGCCACATTTGTTCTGCCTGCTGTTACCTGTCGCTGTTATATTATGGGAAGGGTATATAAAGCAAGGATGGAGGTACATAAATGCATGAACACTGGAAGAAACATACACTGGTAGATAAGTCATTTTGTCAAAGGATGCAAGTTAAATGTGTGCAAATGCCGGCACCGTGTACATGTTCTCAACCCACCTGTCCGTCCGTCCGTCCACACATCCATGCACCACAAACTAAACTTATTTGCTATTCAACTTGCTCAAAATGACCCTGGGTTGACCCAAGTGCGTGTACCAAACCCAAAACCCATAGATCGCGTTGGAAGGAAACTCATACCGGTCAGTTGCTTGTAGCGGCCAACGTGCGTACTTGCTGTTTGTAAAACGGTCCAGAAAGGTCTGCACATAGCTTGGTACTGGCTCGCCTTGTTATTTCATTTCTTTCATATTTCAAACATAATATACAAGCCGGGGAAGTCACGACACTATCGCTGCGGCACATTGGCCCTGTGATCCAGCAACTGTTTGCTAGATTCTGCTAGATGTACCTTCTGTTCAGTCTTTTCAGTTTTACCGCAATCGCCCGCCTCAACACTTTTTGCCTCAACAAAGGTCCCCAGGGGATAGAGTGTCTTTTGACGTATCGTCGTTGTTTGTTTTCCGTTTCGCGGGGAGGGGGTGGGGAGGGGGGACGCGTGGAAACACAGAGAGGGGGGTGGGAGGCCGGGGTGGGGAGCGGACCTTTTGGGTGAGCTGATTTTGAAGGGGGGTAGGAGCTGCAGGGACCGGTAAAGGGAGGGGTTTCTGTGTCCCCAAAGACCTCACCTCCATGAAGCCAAAAGACGAGGGCACCACGAGGGCACCTCGTGCGCGGGTGTGGTTGAAGTCAGACTCATGCCTCGAGGAAGGAAGAAACAGGGCGACAGACAAGCGGAAGGCGACCGAGAACAAAGACTTTCCTTCCCGCTGCATGGTATACAAGCGCTCGTAAATTAATGAACAAGTCCATCAATCCGCCTCGGACCAAACCCAACGAAAGATGGAGATAGACCGGACTGCAAGAGGTGTGTTTGTGCAAGCTTCTGTTCACGCCTCACCGAAGAAGAACAGGCAGTAGCATTGAGAGATAGCGCTCGCTTCGGCAATTAATTGGGAATCCGATGCGAGCCGCAACCAGAACGAGCAGGATTGCTCAAAGATTTCAGGGGTCCACACGATGACACATAAGGAATGGTTAAAGATGCGTGGAATCACAAAGTTCGTGACGGGGCTAAGGATTCGACCGTCGTACCGAACCCCAGCTGCTCGGCCTGATCCGCAATGGCTGCGTAATGCGCCAGCTCGAGTTCTTTGGTGAAGTCCTTGAGGTGGGGTGGAGTCTGCCGCGATACGGCAAGCCGCCCCTGGAATCTGCGCTGTCCCATGCACATCTCACGAGCTACTGGCAGATCTTCGGCTGCAAGCGCTGACAGTCGCCTTCGAAGTTCATGGCGATTCCTAGAGTAATCGCCCCGTCCCGAGGCCTGGCTGACAGCGAACGACGATGTCGACCCTGAGCTGAAGGCCTTCAGGCGCCCCTGTGGTGCCCGATAGGTTCGAGGCGATGGGATGCACAGCCATTCCCCGTGCGATGCCAGGTCTCGGTGTCCGGGCTTCGACTTTGTATGGCTCGACTACTGCGGCACCCTTGGGCTAGGGCCTCTGTCTACCTCTGTCTCGATTCATCTACAAAGTCCCTGCAACTGCAAGGTCATCCCCTGGTCGACGAAGGTGCTGCAAGCCCGTATTTGCACAATGCTTAAACATCTTCACATTCGTCTCTACTAGGCAGGCTGACTTGCGCTCGCTCTTCACCGGCTCACTTCTTCGGCCGCGGTGTGTGCTGGCCGTGACGGTTTCGGAGCGTGGTGCGGCGAGACTCTACAGGCAGCGACTGCTTGAGCCATCTTGAGACTCTACTACTCTACCTCTGACAGCGGCTGATCGGCCCAGCGCTCGCCCGTTTGAAGGGGTGAGCTGGCCGACGGCCTGGTTCTCTGTGTGCGCGCTGCAGCACGGGATGTCCAGCAGCAGGCCGGCGGCCACTGGGCGGAGAGAGTTGCCTGCAGTTCACTCCGGGGGTCTGCCTGCAGGTGGCACTCCTGGGGATTGTGGAGTACAAAGCACCCACTCCCATGGTGCTTGCAGCCTTCGTCATTGATGCGGAAGCTGCAGCGCTTGTAGCCTGCAAGCCAGTTGCAGAAGGACTCAGGCTAGGTCCCAGCACGGACAAGCAATCCATGTCAGCAAGGCAACAATGGGGCTGTACAGTATTCGGTACAATCACGAACTCAAACGACTCTTTGTAAACTCTATCACGTCATGATCAGCCTTGAACCCCTGGCAGCTTTGTGCCCGGCGATCACTGGAGCGTGGGCCGTGGTTTGGCTGCTGGCCTCGAGCTGCCATTGGCAAGGGCTCTGAGGCGCAGGCAGCGCATGCAAGCACGGCTCGAGCTTATCAGAGTCGTGCAGGTTTGCCGCTGGGGCCTTTGCCACCGCAGCCGGGAGAGGTAAACGAGCTCTTGCCCTTGAATCCGTGTGGCCCTTAATGACCACCGCCCTGCCCCGAATGGATCCATGATGATGCCAGCCCTGCTGCATCAAAGGTGAAGCTCTTGCCAGTCACACAAGCCCTGGAAGCCTGCGGGTGCACAGTGCTCTCGTCGCTGCCGGACAAGCTGGAGGCCTGCTTGGCACTGCCTTGGCACCTCCGTGCCGTATGTGCACGGTGTTGCCCTGCCTTTGGGCCGGGTCCGCATGCCGAGGCCGAGGTCGCAGCTGCTATCCACGGACGAGCGATTGGCGTTCTCTCGGGAGCTGCTCTGCTGGACATCTGAGGGGCGCCAGTGTCGGTTTCTTGACGTCTTCATCATCACGACTCAGCTTGCGCATGCAGGACTACCTGCAGCAGCTGGCCGGCCGCGGTCCGCGGGAGATCTTTGCGGCCGCCTGGCTCGGAGCCTCGTCGAAGAACCGATGCACTTAAATGCCGCTAGCCGCTAGGGCCGTGCTTCAACGAACTTCAGGCTACGATGGTGGGAGGGCTTGCACATCAACCCAGCCGCGCAACTGCAGTAGTTCCTGCACCCCGCTGGTTGTCTCGAGACATTCATGCCCGGAAGGCTTCACAGCTGCAGTGACTGGTCGCATCTCAATGAGCTGCTGGGCCTGCGGCTGCTTTCGACTGATGCGCTGCTGGCAGCTTCCAAACCTTTCTAGCACCTTGCACATATCCTGTCATGGGAGATGTACCATTTCCCAGGTTACTGTGGCCTATGTCTCAACTGCTGAAGTCTGGCTGGGCAGTGCTGTCGATTGGACCCTAGCTGGTCTGAGACATGACGCTTGTCGGCAAGCATGACAAGCCTCAAGAGCTTTCAATTCAGCTTTGCAAAGCATCTGCTATTTGGAGTTTGGAGGCCTGTTCACGGCACGGATATTGCGTCGCGGCCGCTTCCGTCATGAAATTCACGGCGAACAACTCCCGCCTCGTCCACTGATCTGCACAGCTAGGACTCTGCATTCATTCTGCATTCAGTCTTCAGCTGTCTGAGATACTAATGCAGCCAAGGCTGTCTTCGTGCGTTTGGGGAGGGAGCCTTTGAAGTTGGAGGCCGAGATCAGAGGGACACAGAGATACTCAGAGAAGCGCTCCTGTTATGGAAGTTACAGGAGCCGATCTGAAATGCTGTTGCAGGCAGGTTTGCTGCCGGCGTTGCTGAAACCTGGTTTCGAGGACGACATGCCAGCACTGCACAACTGACCAACCTGTGATCTGCAAAACTCGGGGAGGCAACCATCAAAGAAACTGACAGCAGGAGCCTGCCGGGGCCTCCATGGAATGTTACAGTTCCTCGGCGCACCTTCGGATCAACAAGTGCTTCCGACGTGTTGAGGTGACCTTGAGTATTTGTGCGTGTTTGAGGCAGCTGGGACGAGGCTCGGGTGAAGGCTCCCTCACCAGAGGGACGGCGACTACGGCAGCTCCTGCCGGCACTCCGGCAGCTTTTGGCAAAAAGTGACGGGCTCGGGCTCTGTCGCCCAGCTTCAGACCACGTCATGTACGCCGGCCCAGGCGGTGCCGCCGATGAAACCCGCGACGTCATACTGATCCATGAGCCAGGCTTTGTCACTTTGCTTCCAGAGCTTGCAGCTTTGGATGGTCGTCTCATCTGCCGCGGGCTCAGCATTCAGACACCGTCGCCAAGCACTCGCCTCCCTTGGCCTTCGATTTTCGTGTGTTTCGTTTGGTCAGATTTCCAGAACACCATTGGCACGGGCAAAGCCCCTGTCGATTTTCAAAGAGTTGTTGTTGTGTGGAGGGGCACGGGTAAGATCAGGCTGTGTCTGTGATGATCCCGTCGTGCTTAGCGACCTTCAGCGACGACAGCGCGAGGCAGGCTACTGCATGGATAGTTGCACGAAATGCTGAGACACCCATTCTATGAGCCTGATACTGTTTCCGAGAGGCCGTGGAATGCTCTGCTGCAACAGACGGAATGTTACGAGGAACGAGTTCCGAGCTCAGCTTAGGTAGTGCTTGTGGCAAGCCAAGTCTCTTGCTTCACCTATATACAGTCTGCCATGCTGGCTGCATCTGCCCAGTTCTCTGCTTTAGGTGTACTGGCCCTGCTGGAGGACTGCACGTCTTCTGTTTCGAACTTCTGGTGGCAGGGGGCCCGGGGGTCTGCAGGACTGCGGCCCCATCGCTTGGCGCAAGCGCTGGCAGGCCCGAGGGTCAAAAAGAACGTGCTGGCGGTCTTGGGTCAAAAGCTGAGTTCCCGGGCGGCGTTTGCTCAGAGCAGGACCTGGCAGTGCGGTGGCTCCGAATGCACGCCGGGGATGGCGAGAAAAGGCTCGTCCTCCTACTCGAGGCACCTTGCCGAAGATGCGTAGGCATAGGAGCTTCGTAAGAAGGGCGAACATGTCGTGTTCTTCTGGAGTTTCGGCCGTGCTCGAGCGCACAGCGCGCAATTTCGGCACCGCCGCTGACAGAAGTGTCCTTCGAGATGCTTCGAGGCGTCCCAGCTCCAACTCGCCCTCGACCTGATCGGTGAGCTGCGGCTTGCAGCAGGCACCGCATTAGTTCGGTATGCAAGGCATTTCAGTGGATACTTTGCTAAGAGCTTCATACGGCTTTGGCTTTTTTCCGCTTAAGTCGTGGCTTCGTTGAGTCTGCCCGAATGCAGTTTATGATTGGTAGGGAATATAAACATCGATCGCTTTCTGCATGCAGGCGACTACACCATGCTGGTTGGCTTCAGCTTCGTGCAAGGCTCCAGGCGCTGGGTCTTCGCAGCGCTCGCTCTGGCACAGGAGGTTTGCTGGTCTTTGAGTGCTTTTCGCTGTCTTTGATCTGATCAGTCCAGAGCGTGTTGCCGCCGTGGCGAGGTTCTTGCTCCAGCCCGAATTCCGTTACCTCAAGTTCAGAGCCTGCAAATGCTCCATCTGGACGATCTTGGTGGAGTAGTGGAGAAAAGTTTCGACACATGACTTGGTGCAGCTTCGGTTCTCTGCATTCCTGAGACAGATGAGCACGACGTCCACGAACATGTTGCGCAGCTTGGTTCAGGAAATGAAAAGGAGTAGAACCCAGGATAGCCACAACAAGAGTGCCACAGAAATCACTTGACTCCTCGAGCTCGAAACCGTTTCTCATGCCCTGTTTCAAAGCTGCGTTTCTAAGACCTTGGAGCAGACTTAGCCTTTCAGCTTTGGGCGGGTGTCAGCCCCTTCGAGTCCCCGCTACTGTAGCCGCTAGACTCCCAGTCCTCACACTTGTATTTTACTGGTGGTAGTTCCGTTGCACCCCAGAGCCCTGCAGTCACCACTTCAGGAGGCCGGGGGCTTCCTCTGTCAGCAGACCATTTTGAGCCCGGGCGGAAAAGCGAGCCTCGGCAGGCGCGACCCCGCGCATGGTCCGTGCCTGGCACCGAGTGAGAGACCGTCGAAGCTCGCCTCGGTGTTCCGTCTTGACCCTTGGCCCTTGACCATCCTTGATCTCATCCTTGACCCTCTCAGACTCACACCTGGAAAACTCGAGTGGCTTCCTTCCGCAAGGCTTTAATTTGCGTTGCACGTAGACGATGTTCGTCCCGACCTCAGGGTCCTCCACTTGTGAGCACAGCCTTCACGGCAAGAAGCCCCGTCAGAGGAGAGTCCAAGAAAATGAGGTTTATTTGAGCAAGAAGATTGCGATACCCCACCAACTGGCGTTGCAGGCTTTGTGTTTCATGTGTTGCTCTGAGTCTGCATTCAAAGCAGCGGGTGATGTCGAAGATGCCGAAGCTGGCACATTTGGCTTGCCACGATATTCAGTATTGCCGATGTTGCAAGCGGCCGGTCTGCAGGTGGTGTCTTGGAACTCAGCGCAGGGATGGATTGCTTGCGGAGGCAGGTTGTCTTCCGCGCGGCAGACTGTTCGAGGTTGAGCTGATAGGATGTGTGCCGGCTTTGCGACTGTGGGCCGAAACGGGTTTGATGATGATGGGTTTGGGCCGTCATTCCGTGGGAGCCAGTCCTTCTCTGCTGAGTTGGTGGGATGCCAGATGCCCTGTCCATGTGAGGCGAGAGCGGCCTGCTTAAGGCCGATCCAGCGTTTGCTGAGCAGCTGGCGCAGACTTCGTGAAAGACTGTGTAAGAGGAGCTCTGAGCTTTTTGTTTGGCCGGTATACAGGGTGACCTGCGTAGAGGTCTTGAAGCTCGAATCTGCCTCTGATGGGGCCGCGAAAGCTGCGGCCGGGCAAAGCCAGGACCTAAGGAGGGCGCATTGTTCTGCGCAGAGATGCAGGTTGTAAGGTCAGGCGGCCGATTCACTGTTTAATGCTGGCCTGCAGGCAACCTGTCCATGAATCAGACGCTGGAGGGCCACCAAGGCTCCTTGCCCAAAGTCTCGGAGGTTTAGCGTTCACACATCGGCAAACAATCGACTGTTGATTTAGTAAAGACGACCCCCGGACACAGTCGATGCCATTCGGTCGAACCCCGAGGTACCATCATGGTCATCACCTGGAATGAAAATTTCCGGAAGCTGACCACCAGCGACCAGCCACGAACCCAGCTTGTAATCCGGATAGACTGTTGTGGGATGTGGAGACTGCGGATCCATCTGCTTGCCCTGGCAGGAATGGCCTCATCATTGTGTGGATGCTCCATAGAGGAATTTGGTTCGAGGACCTGTTGCAAGATCATTCTACCGTACATTTCTCGAGCTTGAACATTCGCCGAAATGCTGCCCGACTTGTCCCGGCAATTTTGCGAGGAAATGATCAACAATCGAAACCGAAGTGTAGTTCGAGACATGAAGTGGAGTGGGGACCCGAGCAGCTGTTGCGACATTCACTACACTCAATACCGGAGCTTCTGATGATCTTCAAAGATTGCTTCGTACAGCTTCGTACATTGGTCCACCGGAGCCCTTTTTAGTTTGCAGAACTATGCAGGCATCAGGCATGCTGGGGACAGGAGTAGGACCTTTTGTGTTCCGACCTTGATTCTAAAGAGTCTGGGGCAGACTCAAAGCCGAGAACCCTAAGGTGCCGACTGCCAGAAGTGCCCAACCCGGTTTTTGGGTGCGGTCTGAAGTCGAAGGGTGCAGTGTGAGGCCAGAGGCAGCCCGAGGAACGGACTTGGGCTAGGGGAGACTGAACAACGGCCTGCGGCCTGAGGATATGCATCATCTACGAGGATGGGGCAGTTATAGTTGGCACTGTGGATGGGCAAAGGCTTGGACGCAGCGATGCAGCAGTTTCCGTGGGTGTTGTGCTTGCCGCTCTGTCTTCTTTCTGGTGATTGTAGTGACACTGCCAGGCTGTGGGGTAAGGAAGTCCGCCCCTCTGTGTATCAGGGGAGAGTGAGTGGTGATGGGTCTGATGTGCCCAGACGGCGTGCAGTCTCGGAAGTTCAACTGGTGTGAGTGCTTCGCATAGAGGTCAAGACACAGCTCGCCTTTGTAGAGTGGTCGCCGGATGGCAAGAACATCCTCTTCTGCACTCTCAACGGCGAGGCCAAAGCCTTTGGCCGAGACATTCCCTGGTTCGCGGAGAGGTGGGTTTGTGCAGGTGCACGTCTACGACAATGAAGGAATCTATTCCCACAAGGTGCCAATCTACTGTCATCCCGGCACTCTTGCAGAAGACGAGTGTAAGCAGGTCACACTTGCCCTGTCCAGCCTTCAGTTGTGAGACCTGTTGTTGGCCAGGCCTAGACAGTGGCACCGAGGGCACCGTGGCGATTGCCGGCATTGACTGGCACCTCGGCTGCACGGGAGATCCGCCGCTCAGGCACTTTCCTTAGCGCTTCTAAGGTTTGCCGGGCCCAATGGCCCAGAGAACCAGGCGCCTGGGCGCATGCCGATGCTCTTTGTCAGACTCGTAGCTGAGTCCTTGCTGTTTCTTGCAGACACCAACTCTTTGTTTGGGCTTCGAGAACGGCCGCGTCCAGATCATGAGAAGCGGCGCAACCGCATCTACAAGTAGAAGCATATCGCGATTGTACGTTTCATGCCTGGCACTCTTAGGTGATGCCGATGACAAGCCTGTGCTTTTGGATACGCAGTTGTGCCTCGATAGCAGATAGCAGGTCAGAAGAGGCTGGGTGCACTTTCGTGTCCTCAAAGTCTTTCTGTTTGACTGAGGCGATGCACTGGTCTCAAGTGGGATCCGAACGGCTCTGTGGCCACGCGCTGAGTTGCTTGCAAGCGGACGGCAGTGTCGCACGAAAGTACGGAAGAGCAAGTTCTGCTCGGTCCTTGGACTCAGCTTTGCTTGGCCAAGGTTGCCATCGCAGGTGTGCAGAGCCAAGGAGCAGCCGCTGCCGACCGCGAGGCCCGCGAACACAAAGATTTACAAGGAGACGAGCTCAGTGGCTCTTCCGTCTTTGTTTCTGAATTACCTTGGGTGTTTATGACATCTTGTTTCGGCAAGTTGGCCTTACCTTGGTCGTCTTCCCTCAAATTTGTCAAAGGGAAGTTTCGTTCGAAGGCACCTCGAGCTTTATCCTGGAACGAGTGTAGTCGTCGTGTGTGTCCAGCACGTCAGTTAACATTTAAAACGGTCGGCCGACCGGCCTGGCAAGAGATCACGTGGCTTGAGTCTCAGGTGGGCATCGTTCAGTTTTATGCTCCGAGTGGGCAGCATCTCAGATCCCTGCTGCTTGCTTGCACCGAGCATGCGTGTTCGTGACACCCGAACAGAGTTTCTCATCGCACCGAGGAGAGTTCCTGGGCAGAATTTGCGCTCGATCTCCTGGGAGGGCTCCGGCACTCAGCGCAAAAGGAAACTTAAGCAGGTTGCTGTCTGCATGTAGGGGATTTCAACACAACACTTCGTGACTCGCAAGGTTCTGGCCTTCGATTAGCGTTGGCTGTTGATTCCCACATCTTCTTCGCCAACATCAGGCGGAGTACGTTGCCAACTAAAGGAGTATGAGCCAATGAGTCAGTATGAGAGATGAGCTGAGCTGCTTTGATTTGGAAGTTTGCCAGAGAAGGATTGGTTGCATCGAGCGCAGGCCAGACTACCTTTGGGGGTATTTCTCACGAACGCTGGTCTACGCAGCCGTGGCCTTGAGAAAAGTGGGATAGCCGAGTTGTGTGCATGAATGCCTCTTGCTTGCAGGTGCTGCGAAAAGAGCGCAACGAGCATGTCGTCGTGTTCTGGGACACCCATAGCGACGAGCCTTGCCATGAGTAAGCTGTCTCGAGTGCCCGACATGTGGTGAGTAGAGCCTGCGAAATTGACGGATCACGTAGTCGTTACATTCAGAGCTCCCAAGATTCTCCGATTCTCCAAGGAGAAATACACCAAGTACATCAAGCATGTCACGCACCTTGGCTCAACGGGGCTGTTGATGGATACTGTCTGCTCGTGTCTCTCGTGTCGCAGCTCTGCTGCCCCGGCGCGTTCTTGTGAGGCACATCAGATCTTCGGAGGAGTACTGTGTCCTGGTCACAAAGGCCGGGCGGTATGTTTCTGTGTGGCGGATCGGATCAGCACCTTTGACGACTCCGTTCAGTTCTCCTGTCTCGGGCCATCGGGTCGTGCCCCTGCCCCGCCTCCTCCCAACCCTACGAATCAGAGCGCAGTATGTGGGTTTGGGCCGCACGAGAAACGGACCTTCGTTTTCCGCCTGCAGGAGACTGCTCGTAGAGTCTGTTGTGAGGGTCGTCTGATGCAAGCTTGGGATTGTCGAGGTATCGTGGTGCCAGACCGAGAGCCTTGTCAATACCTGAATACGAACGGGGTTGCAACCATCGATCTTGTTCTGTCCGTTGGTTGATTGAGATGTGCAGGCAGATGATGCCAGTGGCCAGCACATTGCCGCGGGCTGAAGGGCTGTCCAGTGATGACTGCAAACAGCTAAGCCGGCAAAGAGTCTCTCGCATCCACAGCGCAGCTTTGTCCTGTAGAACATGTCTCTCAATCCCGGTTCCTAGACAGAAGTCTGGTGTGGCAGGCTCAGGAGCACTTGGATGTTGCGCAAATTATGGGTTTTGGGAGAGCGCGGCTGTGTTGTTGGCGCAGGGATTTGCAGGCCGCATCAGGCTGCACACGTCGGGCAGGATTGTCCGAATGCCAGATGTTAGAAAGGCTTCAGCCATGTCGCACTACAACCGTTTCCACCTCTCGATACAGTGTCGATACAGTGTCTTATTTTTTCACAAGATCAGTGGTGCACATGTGGTCGGTCAGAAGCACATCGACAGGGGTTAGCCAAGCTCTGTGAAGGATCTTCGACACTTGATGCTTCAGGTCATTGTGTGCAATGACATCGGCAGTCCAGTAGACTCCAAGCCCCTCGGTGTGATTACTGCGGCAGAAGGCGATGCATGTGCGTAAAGGGCCACTGTCCGATTGGACGGAAGCTGACGTGCATACGTTTTTGTGTGAGGTATATGCAGCTTGACCCTGTCCATGTTGCTATGACGAACTCCCACGTCATCGTAACTTCGGAGGACAGAGCTGGGAACGCAACCCTTGAAACATTTATCCACTTGTGTTTGGTGCGAGCCGTTGGTCGACTCTGCTACTCCGGTGCATTTCGCCTGCAGGACGTGGTGTATATCTGGAGCTACCGAACTAGTGTTTCGCGGCAGGCACAGGCGTGACGGGTTGAGCAGCTCTTCGTTGCATGGCACGGAAGTGAATTCCGACTCCGACTCTTCGCAGATGTCGCTTGAGCGCAGGGCGACCTGGCTTCGGCCGCTGGAATGGGCATCAAGCAGTCCTTCCCGTCCTGTTTGATGGGAACCATGTTAATGTTTGTGCTCGCAGACGGCAGATCCAGTGCATCACCCGGAGTGTGGCCAGGAAGAGGGCTGAGATGATGTGCCTCCGACATGTTTTTTCGCACGCTGAGCGGTCTCCCATGGATTGCTGTTGTGGTGCAGAGACATGTGGGAACGACGAATCTACAATGCGGCGGCATGAACCGGACATTGTCGAGCGAAGTGTTGCCCGTGCCTTTATTCACTTTGCTTCATGACATAAGCTTCGCTGCCTGGCAGGTTTCACATTGATGAGTCCTTTGCACCGGGTAGTGGGACCCATGACAAGGCCGGAGGTACTGCATGAAGTAATGTGACGCTAGAACGCAGAATGGCATATGCGTTCGCAGGAAGGTTTCGTGCCGCCTTCGATGACCACGCAGGAACACCGCCTTTCTTTATCTGAGTTGCACGCATGATCGTCGATTGCAGGATCCGATTGCCTGCATCTGTGCCACAGAGCAATGCTTGCTGGTGGCACGCGAAAGCGGTGTGGTGCATCGCTATGCCCTGTCGGCCCCTCTGTTCCCTGTGGGCTGTGGCATGAGAAGTACCTGCTAGACAGTCGTGCTTCGGTTGCGTCGTGTTCTGCCCCTCGAACTGCACTAAACACTCAGGACTCAGACATCTTAGTAGGGCTCCATTTCTTCGCATCTCCACAGTAAGGCCCCACCTGTCGTTGGAAGCGCGCTTCACCATCCGATGTCGGCCCCAGGTGGGGATTGAAGTCATGAGATTTCATGTTTTGGATTTGCGTTGCTTCATGCAGGTGATAGCTGCCAACTGCGACAGCACCAGGATGTCAGTCATTGACATCAATGGTGCAAGGGTCTTAATGCCGCTCTGGTAGATGCCACAGCCGTAAGCCATTTTCGAGCTGTTGTACAATTGTAGCCTCTGATGCAATTACAATAATCTGCGACCGAACTGGCGCGATCTGAGGTGCTTTTGCTGTTCGACGTGGAGGTGGGCTGCCTGCACCCCCGGCAGCGCAGCATGGTCGTAGTTTGGTGCAGTATTGAGTTCGCTGACGGGTGTATGGTTGCATGCATGATGTGTCCCCGTGGTGCAGATTGTCAACCATGGCTTCTTCAGCCAGCAAGCAGAGGCCAATTCACAGGACCGCCTGTAATGTCTGCTAGCTGCTGGCTAGTGGCAAAAGTGGCTTCAGAGAGACAGCTGCCGAGTGCGCACACCCTGCTCCTGCTTCTCTGGCTCGAAGCAATCTGCTGTCTGCCCGTAGCTGTGAGACCTTCAGCTTCAGAAAGATGGAGGCGGCCGCGACGCTGCACTGTGCAGTTCTGTAAGCACGACTATTCGCCAAGGCAGCAGGTTAGAGCTCGTGGAGAATTCCATTCAGCAGCGGGGTGTGTTTGAATGTCGGTGTGTGTGCGCTCCAAATGCAGCCATCTTGCAAACCTAGTCTCTGCGTGCTTTCATGTTAAAAACTAGACAGCTGGCCGAGGAAGTTGCTAGCAGGTGTCGGTGTCGTTCGTCGTCCTCGTCGTTGTTGCCGTTGGTGGTGGTGCTACCGTCGCCGCTTCTCTGCTTCTTTGCTCTTTGCTCCACTGCTTTTTCTGGTCCCTAGAGAGACATGACATGCAGCGCAGGGCGCCGATGGCAGCAACCTTCTCGGATTCACCGAGGTGCGAGCCGCTCCGGATGTCAAGTTTCACATCCTTTCGGGGTCTCGCAGCTGTATTGGTAGCATCTTGGCAGGCAGCGCCCCCTCCCATGGCTGAGGCTGCGTGCACTTTGTGGTGCGCAGCGCAACTCGTGCTTCGTGCTGGTCTGTTGCCCAGGCGCCCGTCGACCCCATGCCACACGTCGGGGGTGCTGAGGTGGGCATCTCTGGCGTCTACCAGAGTCTACCAGCGTTCTGTGTAGATGCGGCCACTGAAGAGGCCGCGCCAATGGACATGATGGGATCTGCTCCGGCACCTGCACCCTACCAGGAGAGAGCCGTGCGTCGCATGTGAGGAGAGTCGGTAAATGGAGGAAAGTCCGATCAACGACGCACCAGTTGCTTGTTGCTTGATGGCGTTCCAGGTGTTGCTACTGTTGCTCGGTGTGCAGGACCCATTTCAGGGCGTCCCCGTGAAGGCCCGTGTGCCTTCATGTGAACATGAGCATGGGCTACTTCGGATGCCGCAGCCGGAGCACCAGTCAAAGTTTGAAATCCTTTCTCTGCAGCGGTCGGAAGTCTGAAGGCTTGAGAAGACTTGCTTGGCAGATCCATGAGTTGTAGAGGATCCGGTGGGTGCCACTCCGCTCATCCCGGAGATGAACGCCCTGCGAGAGTGGGAGGACGAGAGAGTGTGCGCAGATCCGCTTATGCGCAAGGGCAGAAGACTTGGTTTGGTTCTCTCTCGGCCAAGGAGAAACACGAGAAGGATCTGGAAGAGATGGCGCGCAAGGAGGTCAGCCTTGCTTCGCCTAGCAGCCTAGCATGCTCTTGGATGCCTGATGATGAGCTTGATGCTTGCATGTCTGCGTAGAGTTGCTGCAAAGGTGTCGTGTCACGTTACACGTCCTGAACGCCAGGCGCAGGAGAAGGAGCAGCGCCGTGGTAATGCTACCACCGAGCTGCAGAAGTGGAACGAGGAAGCTGGACGTTGGAGTTCTGCGATTGTCACCTTCACCACAGCTATCCACAGGTGATGATGTATTTCTTGTGCCGAGCACGGTTTGATCGAATGCTTTGCAGGAGCGTGTGGCAACCAGGAAGACACGAATGGTGCTCGACCAAGACCACATCCGTGGACGGACACGACATGTTGAAGAATGCTGTTCGTAGCGGTCCTCCAAGCCAATGAATGAAGCCCATCTTGCTGAAGGCGTCGAATCGAACCAACGAGGAGACCTCAGAGAAGGCAAGGGAGGAGGCTGGTCATAGCAGAGTTGCAAGTGTCATCTGCTGTCCTGCCTCCTGCCACAAGAGCTCAGACATGCCAGAATCCCCAGCCGCGTGCAAGGCACTCAAACCGGGAGCCAACCCGTGGGAACGTACCCAGACTGAATTAATCGTGGCAGGTTGTATCTAAAGCATCCAAGGCTCAGGAGAGCTGCAGGACGTCGTGTTCTACTCGTAGCTGAAGCTGAGGCGTATGTGAGCTCATCGACACCAATGCGAAGGCTGCAGAGGCTGGGTCCAGATATTCGACACTCTGTTTCTCTGATGAAGCCAACAGTCCTTCGAAAGTTTCGCATGTCTCGGGCAGATCCTTTCCCATCGAAATCCCATCTAGTTTAGCATGGGTTGGTCAACCTGCTCCCCCTTTGACTTCTACGCAGGACAGCCGCGATACCTCGCGCCTAAGGCCACTCCTGCCGCTGGTTTCGGACAGTCGACAAATCAGAGTGGTGGCGGTGGTGTTCCGTGTTCGGTTTTACGGGGAACGCTCGATGCAGCCCATGCCAGGAGTCTTCTGATTCAGCTGAAGACCAACCCAGCCTGTGCCTGAAGTTTCATTCTCACTGCTTGGCTGCTTGGCCTTTGGACTGAAACTCGAGTTGCCCCGAAGCGCACAGGAGAGGCCAGCAAAGTAGCGAGTGTTGGAAAGCTTGACCCGACCACACATTCAGGTGATGCCAGTGGCGGCCTGAACTCCCGTGCAGTGAGGGGTTTCTCGCGCTATCCGTGGGTGGGGACAGGGCCACGAACCAACGGACTAAACTTCGGTGTTTATCGGACTTACATAAGGCTATAATTTTATACAATGATTCATCCTCCCTTCGCTCAATCAGAGCTTCATGAGGGGTTTTACGGACTGCTTTCTTGTTGGAGCTTAATGTGAAATGGGGCCGAACCCCCAGCTATGATTGATCTGAGTACTGACCTGACTCGCAATCAGCGAATCTCACCATCATGGGGGCATTTTGGGGCGAGTTGCTCTTCTGGCTCATTCCATAAGCTTCCAAGTGCATACATGGTGTTCGAGCTTGCCCAAGCTTTTGCCTGCTGATGTACCAGTCACCCGTCTTGCTGCGAAGCGGACAAAAAAAGACGAGCATCTTTAGCTCTCTATCTCTCTCTTTCTCTCGCTCTCTCTCTCCCCCTCTCCCTCTCGCGCACATGTCCACCTGTGCTTCTTCTCTACTTTGATGCAGGACAATGGGCCTGGCAAGCAGCTGGACTTCGAGCGCAAGGATGCTGCATCCTCACCGTGCTCTCGTGCTCTGGTGTGTTCCAACGATGTACTCGGCGATGCTTCTGGCGATGAGGTCTGGAACATGCGATGGGCAACCGACAATCCGGACCTCTTTGCCATCATGGAGAAAACACGGATGTACATAGCACAAGCCTCGGTTCCCGAAGGCTCTTCCGGTTTCATTGCTGTTTGCTTCTTGTTTCGCATGGGGCCAGTTCGAAAAGATTGCATAGAAGTTCGATCGGCACTCACGTACCAGAACGTGGGTTCTGCCAGTCTGTTCACTGTTCGTGCTGCAAGCCGAGTCCCGAGGTCCGGGGCCTTCAGCCCGAGGACTGTCTCTTCGCAGCAGGCCGAAGGCGCGTGTTCCCGTTTGCAGATACTCCAGGAGCCCGTGCTCTCCAACGCATACATCTGCGCTTTCAAAGACCTCCAGATCCAAAGTGTGCTCATCGACGAGGCACTCAACATCTCTGCTCGTTTACTGGTGATTGTGTACTCACTTTGCTGTTCGACAGCGGCTCCGCTCACAATATTGCCCAGACACTGCATGCAAGACGAAAATTCGTATCCGTGGAGGTCATACAGAACCCGGAGAATCCCCGGAAGGAGGCCGATGTCGAGCTGTCTTGCACTAAAGACTTGGCCCTCTGGGCTTTCCCTAAAGCTGCAGGTTCTTCTGGATTTCGAGACCAAAAGTCTCAGAGACACGCGCGACATCCTCACGAAGGTCATGTCCCGGGGTCCTTGACGTGAGCACCGCCTATTCCTGTTCTCCGCCAGGTGTCCAACCTAAAAGATGCCTTCAACTATGTAAGGACCCCGGACATGCTCGCCCGCTGGCCTCTTCAGCGGTGGTAGTCGGAAGGAGCCTTAGGATGGCCGAACCCGTGCTGAGGTCGATGCGAATCCACACCCGCGGCTCTGGAGGCTGCTGATGGCTGCTCTGTATGCTCTGCCCTCTTTCTCATGGCTTGAACTCGAAGCGAGTCATGGGACGACAGGGCGTTCGGGATTCGAGGGTTCAAGAGGGTTGCACGCCGAGGGGCGTGGACGTCTGTGACCCGGGCCGCGGCCAGCTGGATCAAGGGCAAGGGGGCGGGCATACGGCGTACACCGCGTACGCCTGAATACGCGGAGAAGGCCGAGCAGCGAGGTGAGACCGCGGGGACGGATCTTGGAAGGCCGGGCTGGCATTTCGTGACTGCAGGAATGTCCTCACCGATGGAAGACGTCGTCGAAGGGGCTGGGGCTGGTGAGGAGCAGCGCATCACGGCGGCTTAGCTGAAGTAGGAGTAGATCAACCCACACACCCATGGTCTTTGAAACTCTGGGTTTTATCTCTGTGAGGTTCGTGTGCAGACCAGTCCAGAGAACACCATCGAGATTGCGGTGCCCTCGAAGAGCACGGCCGTTTGGCCGCATTCTATGCAGGAGTGTTTGTGGTTGATGCCCGGTCTGGCTGATCTGCGAGGTTTTCCATTTGGCAGCGCAAGTGAGCCAGGCGATTGGACAGCTCTGAAGCACATTTTGGC
This sequence comes from Symbiodinium sp. clade A Y106, assembly GCA_003297005.1. NCBI lineage: Eukaryota > Dinophyceae > Suessiales > Symbiodiniaceae > Symbiodinium > Symbiodinium sp. clade A. The sequence continues at coordinate 290,934 of BGNK01000169.1, forward strand.
TTGCAATAATATGATGGAGAGTTCATGCTACTGTGTTCCATCTATGTCAGGCAACATGGAGTAGATTGAAAATGCAGTAGGACTGCTGCCTGTTGTCCAAAATGCTCGGGCTGCTGCAAGAATGTGGGATGAACTTGGAGAGGCCCTGCCATTTCCGGGTTCATTGCCGATACTCTCGTTTCAAGGGAACGAGTTGCAGCTTGGCTTGATGATCAATGCAGGAGCATCTCATGAAGAGGGGGACTCAGGTCGTTTCGGGCTTGTCTGCCATCGTTTTTTGTGTGTTGCCTTTCGCTCTTACGTTCTTTCCTGTCACTTGGCATCGCTCACCTGAGGGAAACAGATGCCGTCATCGACGAGTCACTCGTTGGCACGTAGCTTGTGCCAGACCACTCACGGTGGAGATGTCAGCGGTTCAAGAGGCTCGGAATCACGGACGGGTCACTTCTGACCGCCGTCATCAAGCAGAGACCCGTGGGTATCATTGAGCCTGGACTGGCAGCTCGGATGGAAGAAGCAAGGGCTCCTTTACAGTCGCCGATCACCCGAGTCCCACAGCCTTTGAGGGCCTGATGGACAACGGCGGTCGAGTCGGTGCCGAGTCTGCTGCCATGAGCTGTGTCGACTCGACACCTGGCCGCAATCTCAAAGCATGTAGGGCCGCTCTGAAATTGAACCAAGAGGAAGACCAGGTTCGGGGCTTCAACTCGTAAAGTGCATCGTAATGGTATCAAGGGAACCTCCTGGTCCATCGTTTGTTGCGGGAAGTCGTGAGCATGGCGTGAGTCATCTGGCGCTCGTCCAAGGCTTGCACTCGATGCCGACTCAGCGGAGGCTCCAGCAGCTTGGGCAGCAGCGGTCACAGCCGCAGTGAAGCGACGCAGTCTCCCGCCGCTTTGAGGCTCTGAGCCCTCGGAGCACCTCCAGCGCCTTGGCTGCCGGTACCGCGGTGCTGACCGGTGCTGATGCCTCTGACCAGCTGCAGGCGAGTGCCGCCTCACTGCGGCTTTGAGAGAGGCCATCAAGCAGCTAGCTGCTTGTCCAAACCACCCTTGCAAAGCCCGACTTCAATTCCAGTGCTGCAAGCAGCTGAGGTTTCAGCCAAAGGACCTCCGCAGCAGGCACCCGATGGAGTGGACAAGCAGTCAGTGACGACTTTGAGAGCATTTCGCATGCTGCAAAGGCTTGCTCGTAATCAGCTGTCGCTGTCAGGTTGAAGACCTCATGACGATTGCTGAAGATGTTGAACGCATGGCATCTTGCCTAGTGGAAAGGTCGTCTGGTTATCAGGCGGCCAACGGCCAGGTATTTTTTTGCATGAAGTCGGCGTGTGTGCATCCTGGACCCCAGGTTCCTGCATCGACGACATGAGATCATGCTAACCGATTTTGGACAGTCCATTCGGTTCCTCTTCCGGCGCTCCCAGGAACAGGAGAATGCGGAGTTGAAGCGTCAGATGGCAATGATCCAGAACAGTCTCCACGAGCAGCGCCGGTTGGAGAATCTGCAATCGAGGCCCGACACTTTGGACCAGCCCGACATCGCATGCAAGAGATAGGAGTGATGCAGAATCGACGTTACGACCATTAGGGCGATGTTGTTGGATGCTTTTCGCATGGATGGCGCATTATGTGAGTACGCTTCCGAGAGTCGGAAGCGCCTGAAAAAGACTGCGTTCGGGCCCATGTTCTCGACATGGAATGTCAGCATGCAGACGATGGGTCTGCATGATAAACGCACCAGTATCAGATCCCGACCTGCGCCTGTGCAATGCCAGTCTGGGCCCCAACACATTTTCCAAACGGATCCACACGGTCCCTAACAGTGCTGGGTGGTGTCACAGCAAGGTGTGCGCTCGAGCGCGCACGATGCTGTGCATGCATCGATGCATGCAAGGCTTGAAGACCAACGCGGGAGCCCACAGGGGGGTCGGACTTTGAAGGGCGGGGCAACACGAGTTGAAGTCCCTCATCTGTTTTGCGTGGATGAACCTGGTCTCTGCATGTATGTGTGCTGCCAGGAACACGTCGCAGCTCATGCGCCATGCAGGTCTTTCGGACGGTGCGCCGTGGCTGTGGATGCGGCTGTTCATAAGAGCATGTGGCAATGTTCTCCTTGAACAGCTTGTGCAGCCCTTCCGTTGCCGTTTCGCTCGTGTAGCATTGTTGTCTGATAGGTGATGCCGACATGTGGCCTGCTCATCAACCCTTGGCCGGCGGCTACCCAGGCTCTCAGCGAAGCGTATGCAAGCAGCCCGCACTGTTGCTTCCCCCAGGGCCGGCCGAAGATTTCCAGGCGGGGCAGAAGAATGGGAGCGGGGATCGCGAGGCGGACTCATGTCGGAATTCCCGAGCGTCCTTGGCAAGTTTCTCTACAGAGTTCTGTGTAAAGTAGGGTTGTGCTAGGCAGGCCCACAAACCACACCTGAGAAGATTATACTACACGCCACGCATCAAGCACAGCCAAGAGCTCAGAGAATCGGGTCTTTGGTGATCGCAGGATGCAGCATGGGTCCGTGCAGGCGCTTCTTCACATGGCCCGCCTGCAGCAAATGCAAGAAATACAAGCCGCCATGCGGGAACGGCAGGCAAACTTCAGACGGTGGTGCTCTTTTGTTTGACAGACTCCAGAGTGTGTCAAGCCGATGCTGTGCAGGCCGCCCAAGAAGAGGAAGAAAGCAAGTCTTTCCTCATGAAGAAGGGAGACGCGCGGTCTCGCAGGGTGTTTTATTTACCTTGTGGCTGTGGTGGGCAATGGTGGCCATATTCGCAAGGTTTGCATCAAGCAGCTCAATAGGAATCTGCCAATCAGTTTGCTAGGCAGAAACGAAAGCACTTCAACGCGCGATAGGGACTGCTGTGGGTCCTAAGGATGCGGAACTATCTGAAACGCATCGACAGTCACAGCTGCCACGAACAGAAGCTGGGTCCGTGACAGGATCAGGCTGCGGGGGAAGGAGGTGTTTGACGAAAAATGTCGCTTCGTGTAGATCCGAAGACGGGCTACTGATAGTGTTTCAAAGGCGTCTGGAGGCCCCGATTAGATGCGGAGACTTCTTGCTACTCTTACGCCCAGCTTTGCCCCTGCTCGAGAATGGAATCCTGCAAGTTCTCACGCGCAGGTGTCCTTTCCTCCAGTCCCATGACCAAAGAGGCCATGAGCTTGATGCTGTCGCTGTTGTGGCGAGTCACAGTGATGAGGTCAGGCATGGACAGTCCCGGCAAGTTGACTTAGCGCTAGAGCTCGGAAGTTGATTCACGCAATCGTTTAGGTTGCAAAGTTTGAAGTGCTGATCAGATAATCTGAGTCTATGCAGCATGGTTCGCAAGGCAAGACCGGCCCCAACTTGACTCCAAGCTCGCGCAGGCATCATGTCGTGGTCATGTCAGGAGATGGACAGGCAGAGGAGGGCCCACTTTGAGCAGCTGCAGAGCGAGCACGGCAAGAAGCAGAGTGGCTCAGCAGACAATTGCACGTCGTCTGAGTAGTGGGTTCGAAAGCACGGCACGTGCGCCGACATTTCGTGTGCAAGGTGTCGGCAAACTCCGCACGTCATCGCACGTCACCATGCGCTGTCCTGCATCGCTCCACATCCTACATTTGTGCTTGTGATTTACATCCACGCAATTGCCCCGGAACCGCCACATCATCCTGCATCCACCGCCGCCCGCACATGCATCCACACACTCACACCTCTGCATGCAGTCCTGGGCTGTCTGGCCGACAAAGAGGCACATAAATAGCTTGTGGTGGTCAAGATCCTTCCAGTTAGTTTGCGAGGAGAGCAGCAGGAGGCGGAGCAGAAAGCTCGATCCAGAGAGGCATTGTTCAACAGCCCCTTCACAGGCCTGGAAGCTCTCTTCATTTTTGCAGCTCAAGGCACGTGCGGCTTCCTGGCTGCAGGCCCCGCGAAGATGCTGGGGAAGCACTAGGCCAAGAGCCGCGACTTGCGCACCAGGCAGACTCTGGTTTCATTTCTTTATCTCCGAGCCATCGCAAGCAGCCCAATGCACTGCGGAAGCGTCGGGTGTATACGGTTTGAAGTCAGGTCGCTTCTTCAACGGCCCTGAATCCGACACCATCCAATTGATGGTTTCATGTCTCGAGAGGCCGCGCATGCGGGGCTTTCAAATGCAGACATTGTGCTACCTGGGCCACCTCTGGCCCCTAGCAGCTTCGTCTGATTTTCAACCCGCTTCTACATGCGAACCGCGTACGACATGTTGCCAGGTCTGTGGTGGAGACTTCTGTGAGCCTCCAGTTCCCATGCATAGGGGTGAGAAGCCCCGAAATGCATGCAATTAAAAGGACCACAGGCAGCTGTTTCAGATGAGAATCATGCAGGGCTGGCCTGTATGTCATGAAGTTTGCAGTTGGTGTTCAGTGCTCCTTGGGGCCTTGGTGCCTGTTCCGAATTACGATGGCAGAACTTTCAACAAATTTGAATCCCTGTGCTGGCCACGCATGGCGCACCTTTTTTTTATTTCCCTGAGCTGCAGCACCCAAGAAAACGACAGAGACATCCTTGCTCTTCTTGAAGTCAGACTTGGCAGGTGAATCGTATGTTGCCGAGTAGCAGGTTCATAGGCTCTCACATCCGACCTGGTTGCACAGAAGGATGTCTTGTGGACGCTAGCAGACTGTCGGATGCGACTGCAAGAGTCTCATGTTTAATGTGAGGGCCCGCATGTATCCCACTCGTTCCGAGAGCCGAAAAGAGAGCTCGAAAATGGTCCGACCGGACACTCTCTGTGTAGCCAAGTCATTCGGGCTCCTCCACCTTTGCGAGACGATTGCCTCTGGGACTCTGGCGGGTTGGCCTCGGGTGGGCCTCAGAACACCAGCTCAGATTGGATGCCCTTGTTTGGGCAAGAGCGCGATTTTTCACGGTGTTTTGGGCGTTCGTTTTGCCTGGCTTAGGGCAAGGTCCGGCCCACCCGATGAGGAAGTCCTGCTGCAAAGATAATGCGTGCCATCAGAGCGAAAGCTATGCGGAACGGGAACAGGAGAAGCAGAAAAAGCAGAAAACAGACCGCACCGCCGCACTCTGTCTCAGCATGGAGCAATGGAGGGTTTTCGCGCTTTCAGGCTGCTGGCGGAGGCGGCTCTGGAGCAGCTCGAGTTCGGGGTGGCCGAAAAAGCCTTCGTGCGCTTCGAGGACTACCAGGCCAGGGCCCAGGGCCGGAGCCGGAGCCGTCGGAGCGGACAGAAAGGAGGCTGCCTCTGCCTCCCCGAATTTGTCTCAACGAAACTGAGGGCATCCAGCTCGTCAAGCGCCTCCGCCTTCTGGACAGCTGATGTCCGTTCTGTTGTGGTCGAGGGACACCGTAGCAGCTTCCAATGTCAGTGCTGCGAGGACGACCGGGTCAAGCAGAAGGCCGAGGCGTGGCAGAGACATGGTCTGAGCGGTGGATCGAACATGTGGAGTAGTGGAGCATCGGGAGTGAGCGATTTTGCACAGTGTAGGTCACCGAAACCTAGGCATGCCTGCAGGTGCAGTGAAATTGCCACCTGCGAGGTCGCGGCGTACTTTCAACGGTTCGATGAGGCTGAGAGCTTGTACAGGGAAATCGACCGCAAGGCCAGAGCTCTGTCGGGATGTAGAACACTCCCGAACTCGCTCGAGCCCTACGGTTTCAGCGTTTCAGTGGCCCTCACATAGGACCTCGCGATCGACCTTCGCGTACGCTTGGGTGACTGGTTCCGAGTTATTCAGTTGGCGCATGGTGCCAACGAGGACGTTGCCCAGCCGTTCGTAAAGCTGCTTAAGGCTTAAGGCCACTGAATCATTCGGCCAGGAGCTGCTTCACCAAGCATGGAGCGCCATCGGCGACTACTACGCAGACCGTTGCAAGTCACTCGTAGAGAAAGAGGAAAGTTCTTTAGGAAAGCACGTGTGATGCTCGAGCTCGCTTTGGCTGTTGGATGGTTTGAGGTGGCCCAACGCGGCCAATTACTACGCCAAGGCAAGGTACCAGCACGAACTGCGAGAAACCTTTGCGAGCGCGGCATGCAGGCGGGGAACAACGCTGCTCTGGTGGACACCTACTATTTCTTGGAGGAGCCGGGGCATAAGACACAGCACAACCTGCATCTCATCTCTTCCGGATGCTGCACTCGCTTGCAACTGCGCGCCTACAGGATTATGACTCCTTGGAGAGACTCATTCCGCAGCTGCCGGAAGGCTGGAACACTGCCCTGCGTCTGCATGAGCATGCGCTCTCTCCTTCAGAGCTTCTCCATGTTAATGTGGGAACAGGCGGCATTCCCTCTAGACCCGGCGAAAGCAAGAGAGATCGATAAGTGCATGGTGCTAGACAGAATTCACAAGTAGTGGCTTTCTGCATTGCGTGTCGAAGAAAGCAGATCAGAAACAGAGATAGATCGGTAGATCGATTCACCGACAGACGGATAGATGGTAGGTCAATAGATCGATGGAGCCGTCGATAGGTCGATAGACCTGTAGATCGACAGGTAGATAGATAGATATTGATCGATAGATAGGTAGTTTAGTTCTATGGATAGATCGATCGATAGATCGATACGTAGACAAAGACTATGTAGGTAGGTTGGTATGTATGTAGGTAGGTAAACAAATAGATAGACAGATAGGCAGATATCAACGGATGGATTGGTAGGTAGATCGACAGATAGGTCGGCAGGCAGACAAAGAGGCAGATAGACACATAGGCAGATAGATAGAGACTTAGAGCGATCGATGGATGGGTAAATGGTTGCGCCCCGGTGGCCCCCTCCCCCTCACCTCCTCCCCCCATCCCCCCATGCTTCTGCGTGTGATCATCCCCCCCCTCCCCCGACGTGGAGCGGATTGCGCCTTGTGCTTCGCACCCGCCCTTCGTGGATATCTTCCCCACTTGCGCTCCAGGCTTCAGGCCCTCGTTTTTGGGGGTATACCATGGGGGGGCAGGCCGAGAACGCACCGAATGTACTAGGGAAGGATGGATGGATGGATGCTCTTTATGTTCCAAGCCCTGAGCCCTTGAGTCTGCCCTGCAGTGCACCGGTTTCAAAACGGCGCCTTCAGGCAGCCCGCTGCTGACGGAGGTGGGCAACAAGTTCAGCTCCGTGGGCCTCTGCGAGCAGGACAGCGGGGCGCCGCGGGGGCCGGGCCAGGCCGAAGGGCGCGTCCTCTGGCCGAACCCCAAAATTCCCGTCAGGCCGTCCAGGCCTATTTGCGGCACGGGGACGTCAAGACGGCGGTTGACACGCCCGGGCCCATGGTGATGAATTTGAGATGACATATGCAGTCGACAGTGAGCTGGGCAGCGAATTCCTGTCATGTCTAGCTTTCAGCTTTGCTTTGTTGCTTCTATCCCACCTCCAAAGTAGCCTGCTCCATCCCATCCTGGGCTCAGTTGCCACAGCGGTCATTGGATGTTTTTGCCTCCAAGGTGTGTCCTGCTGAACCAGTGGGAGCTGGCGGTGAACCTCGCGCAGCAACACAATTTCCAGCAGATCGAAGGCCCCAGCAACTCGCACCGCTAGCGGCACCCTTTTTCTACACCTGCAGTGCGTGCTCTGGCCGAGCACAGTTGCGAGGGGAACTATGAGCGACGGAATCTTAAGCAAAGCGAGCCTGTCGGGTGCCTTTTCCTACACATAATTAAGCATTTTCCAGCGTAAGGAGCCCTGGCACGAATTCTTCAGACCCATGAGTCGAATTTAACATACATGCACGCCTCTTGTGTGGATGAGCCTTGCCTTCCCTCTTCGGATTGAGTCATTGAGAGGTCTCCTGGCAAAGTACGCGCAGCACCTTCTTGACAAGAACAAGAAGATCGAGGCTTGCTGGCTCTGCGTCAGTTGCGTTGCGGCTGGCTCTGTGTCGGTCAGTAATCGATGAAATTCAAGGTTTTGGTTGCGGCTCAGCGGGAGCTGACACCTCCCTCGGCCGAATTCCCATCTCCGTGCCAGGCAGTACAGCTTTACCGGAAGGCAAGCCGCCACACGGAGGCCTTCACACTTGCGAATTTGAAGCCACTTCTTCGCCACCGCAGTTTTAAGCTCCGCTGCCTGGCATAGTGGACCAAGGAGATGTGCCAATGTGAAGCAGTGTAGCGTGGCAGTCCAGGCAACCCCAGTCACGACCCGGCTGACGCCAGGCCGCGAAGCTGCTGAACCAAATGGCCAGGGAGATGCCAGGCCTGACTCTGACCCCTCGCACGCCTATGCCAGAAGCCTGCGGCAGAGATGCACAGACACGCAGACAGACACAGCAAGGAAAGTAAAGTCGTGCCATCCTGGCATCTGTTGGCAAGGAAAGGTTCCAGGATTTCAGCACGCATCATGGCAGATCCTCTGCAGCTTTTCTTCAAATTTGGAGCAGCCTGCTGCTTTGGCAAGCTCAAGCCATGTTTATGTTTATGGAATCAATGACTGCGCAGCATGCAGAGCCCCCGGAACACAGGGGGCATGGAAGTCTAAGTGCTCATCTTTCGTATACACGGCCTCAAAGCCAGTTTCAGCAGCCGCTGAGAGCAAGACATGCTACTTGGCCTGTTCTTGGGCTTGGCCGTGGGGATCGCGAGTCTGCCGCCTCTACTTGCAGCTCGGCAAGACATGAGCCGGGCCGGCGCCTGTGGTTCCGTAGAAGGCGGCAGGGCTACGTTAGGAAGCTTCAGAGCCACATCAGCGGCCGGAAGAAAAGTAGAAACTGACCCTGCTTAGCTGCCAAGCAGGTGCTGGCACTATGGCTATCTTCCGGCGTGCGGGCTGCCGTCGTCTTCGGCTCTATAGTCAACTGGCCGCCTTACGACAAGACTGACCTGTCCAGGCAGGGCAGATCAGCGCTCGCAAATAGGGAAGCCCCAGCAGTGATTAAACGCTCGTCCGCAGGTGCTCGCCACTCTGGGTGCAGCTGGCTGCGCGGCTTGTGGGCCTTTTCAACTCCGAGACAAGCGGCCCATTTCAAGGTGCCCGGGCCCCACCATCATGTAAACAGTCTAGAAACTCAGTACTCAACCGCCTGATGCGGCCCCAATACGCCAGCAGAATCTGCCAACAGGTCTTGACAGGGCAGTGCCTCTGAACATCACGACCGAGAATGGCATGGTTTGCGGGCTGCGATTGTCCCCAACTTCAGAGAAGGCAGCGACTGTGGTGTACTTGCACGGGACGCTCAGCAGCTAAGAGTACATGAAGCTGCCAGTTTCAAGTGCTTGCTGGTTCGCCTCAATGCAAAGCTGAATCAGCGTGAGGTGCACATAGGTTCCCTAGCTGAGGCAGGCAGGCAACGTGGTTGTGCAACATCGGACCGAGCTGTACAAGCTTCTGGCATCGCGACTCGGATGTGAGGCACGTGGACATATGCTGCAGCTGATGATTATCGTTTCCAAGTTGGCCCGGTCCAGCTATGGCATACAGTGCAGGTGATCGCCATCGACTACTGTAGCTGTGGCTATTCCGACTTCTGCAGGCCCTCGGAGGTGGGCCTGCAAATATACTCTCTCTTGAAGTGACGTCGAGGCGTTTCCTGCTTTGTTCATTGTAGTTCTAGATCAGAGGCCAGCGTCGTGGCGGATGTCCGGGCTGTCCTGCAGTCATTGCCCCAAGCGGAGAGGGACAAGGAGCCTAATCGGGGTGGCCGCTGGCACTCGTGTGGAGATTCTCTGTGGCCCACGCTGGGAGGTCATCCTGTGGGGCCACAGATGCTTGATGGCAAGCAGACGATGGCTTGGATGAGAGCGAACAGTCGGAACTTTCGGGGTTGAAGCGGTTTCGGAAGGCCTGGGCACCGGCATCGCATTGGTATCTGTGGAAGCTTTGCTGAAAGAGGGCTTCCACTTCGGAGGCGTGGTTCTGGAGGCCATGCGGGCCATGTGTTGTGCGCTGTTGTTGAGCCACAGCTCTGCACAGGCACCGTTCCTCTCTCTTGCGGCTGCAGCTGGGTCGCTGCTTGAGGCGGCACTTCACCGGCCGTGGCCAAGACTCCGGCAAGGCGCGGGCCGACTCTTCCTGCTCAGAGCTTCGCCGCTTCTGTGCCCAGGAGTGGAGGCTTGGGTTCGGGGTTGGCACGGACTCCAATTTAATTCTGCTGGCCGAATCCGCGAAGTAGCTGCAGGCACGAATGTCTGACTCCCAGCTTTGGTCCACATGACACGGAGTGTTGAGTGTCATGGGGTGTCGCCTCCGCTGTCAGGTTACTGCTACTGCTACTGCTACTGCTACTGCTACTGCTACTGCTACTGCTACGGCTACGGCTACTGCTGCTGCTGCTACTACTACTGCTACTGCTACTGCTACTGCTACTGCTACTGCTACTGCTACTACTACTACTACTTACTACTTACTACTTACTACTTACTACTTGCTACTTATACATTATGAAGCACAGATCCGAAACCCGCCAAAATCAGCTTTGCACTGGGTTCCGCGCGGAAGGCGCGCGCAAGGGTGCGCGCAAGGGGCGCCCTCCAACTTCCACCAATCCCCCATCCCTTTGTGTGACAGTCCTTAGCAACATGAGCCCCAAATTTAAGCCATGGTCAAAGCTCGGGCAGCGCGCTCAACGCCGATCGCCAACTCCTTCAGGATCTCACTGCTCTCATGGTGCCACATTGCGAAACAGCCACACACGTTAGCCAGCTTTTGCATGCACTCGGAGAGCGGGTCCGCCGTTCCAACCAATCGGTTGGACCTAGCAACTCTGCTTCGAAACTCGCTATCATTCTGAATATTCCAACAAACGATTTTAGCTACGTTACTTTTCCGCCCAACATCCTTTACTTCATAGCCTTGCTGCCCGTACCGTATGTCGCAAAGCGCTTGCACGGAAGAGAATCTCAGCAAACTTGTGTTTCAGTTCTGCGCAAAGACATGAAATGCGCAAGGGCGCGCGTAAGGCTTCAAGCTTAAGAGCAGACTCAAGGGGCCGCGCGTAAGGGACAGTTGGCTCCGCGGAAGCTGCACGCCATAAACGCGCAAGGGTTTGTCAGCGTCAACGGATTGAAAAGAGGTTTTGGCAACCGCTCATGTGGCGTTTTATCGCGACTTTCCCCCGTCCCAACGTTCCAATTGCTGATGACACTCGTTGCAGCACGGTCTGCTCCCGCCCTACCCTTGGACACCCCGGTCCCCAAGGCCCTTGCCTTTTCGGGCTCTTGGTGGTGGCATCCTATCCTCAGACAGAATTCGTGTCTTGCAGATCAGATTCTGACATCCGTGCGGAGATACTCCGAGCTGCACAACGCAAGGAAGCCTGTATTTCGACTGTCAACACATGTTCGACACTCGCCCCGAGTCGCCCCGCCCCGAAAGGCTTGCAGTTTTTGGCATGGCTTTCATCGCCCCCTTCTCACGTCCTGCCGGCCAACTGGGCCGAGGTGCTCATTCTCCACGGAACGAAGGACTGGAAGGTTCCCCACAGCCATGGCAGGCCTTCGGACGGAGCAGTGCTTGAGTCAAGAATCGTAGGATGGCTTAAGGCGGTCTTGGTTGCAATCGTTTTTGCATTGCATCCGCCTGGGTGGCCCTGGGACAGGGAGCTCTCCGAGATCGGCAACGTTCCGAGCCTTGGCTGCCATATGTCTTACGAACTTCTTCAGCCTCTCAGGCGCGTCACCTCAAACCGAAATTTATCCGAGAATCCTTCCCTGTCGTGTCTGGTTTCGACTCCAGAAGATGCTAACCTTGCGACTTGCCACCCCAGGTTGCACAGCTTCCCATGCGGCCACAACGACATCATCCAGCATCGTGACCTACTGCCGCTGCTCAAAGCGGTTTTCACGAAGTGGTGATGCGAGAGTAAAAGCGTTGTCCTGCGAGAAGATGCATGTCATGTGTATAGTATAGAGCACATGGTGTCAATAGGGTTGGTTGACCGCCGCACGATTCAGCAGTGCAGCTGTGCGCCTCACAGAATCTCGAGTGCTCATTCAGTTGCAGGTGGTGTTCAACGACATCCTGACCGCATAAAGAAGTGTCTCAGCAAAACTTGGTGCATTACCTGCCCTGCTTCTTTGAAGGCCAAGAAACAGTGTCCTCGAGCAGATGCAACAGCACAATGGGACGTCAAATCAGGAGCGTGTGTCAGAAGCTCACTGCTGAGGTTGTATTTGCTGGCAGCCTTGGAGGTGGAGAAGCGCATCCCTTAAGAATGTAGGCCCTGAGATGTGTGAGAGTGCGGATGGCTGCTTCGTTCCTGTGGCACGGCCTTTCAATCTCGGGACCGGTTTCGAGGTTCAAGAACAAGACTTTGGATGCCCAGATGACAGGCTCACCGTTCTGATTTGATTCGTGACTTAGGTCGAACTAAATGTACACTTCGAGTTGCCTGCCGCAGCTGTCAGGTGCCACGCAGGGCACGATGACGACCGCACAGACACTGCAGTCGCTGGTCACGCAGGTGGGTCAAATTGACAAGTCGCAAAAGGCGTAAGCATGCGACCCCCCCGCAGTCTGAGCTCAGTCCCCCCCGATCCTCCACGAAGCAAAGTCTGAGCAATTCCGAAGGACCAAAGCGTCTCCAGTGATCGTGCGTTGGAGAGCCCTTGGCGCGGTTGCGAGGCAGATGGCGGCAGGGTTTAGAATGTCAAGCTTGTCATCATTGTCATTGTTGTCATCGTCATCATCCTCCTCCTCATCATGATGATCATCATCATTACCTTCATCATCATCATCATCATCACATCATCAATTCATCACATCATCACATCATCACATCATCACATCATCACATCATCACACCATCAGCATCACCATCACCATCACCATCACCATCACCATCACCATCGCCACCACCACCATCATCACCATCACCATCATCCTCATTTTCATCATCTTCCTCATCATCCTCATCATGCTCATCCCTATCGTCATCGTCATCGTCATCGTCATCATCATCATCATCGGTTTCGGTATTGTTGCGGCACTGTTGACGAAAAGCAATTTCACAGCGACCGACCGTACTGAAGAATGGGAAAAGCTGCTTTTATGATAGTGAAGAAGATGTCAATCAGCAACTAAGGCGAAAGCAGCAGTAACAATGTTGGCATTATGATGACGAGGATGCTGGCAGTGGTCATGATAATCTGGTAACTCATCCTCCTCTTCCTTCTCCGCTGCCACCCGTTCTTTCTCACCATCATCAACACATCTACACTGATGCTGTTCTTACGAATTTTCGTTGTGATCGTCATCACGACCTCCAAACCTGTGACCCTGGCCAGCCGTGATGAACATACTGACCAGGAACCGTGATGAAGATCGCAACGAAAACTGCATGAACCTGACAGAGCATCATACAGGCATATGACGATGATGTTTGTTCGTGATGATGTTGATCATGATGAGGATGCTGGCCAGTATCATGACACTGACCATGATGACGTGTGTACATTGTAGAGATGTTGATGCAGCCGCAGATACGTGTTGCATGCGTTGCTGTAATGATGATGTTGATGAGGATGATGATGGTACTCGTGATGAGGGTGGCGAGCATGATAGAAAATGCTGTAAATGAGTTTCCAGAGCTCCAACCAAAGCCAACATGCATTTTCAAGCTTGGAAAACGCATTTTGGAGCTGTTTCAGCTTTGCTTCCGAGGCAAGTTGAGCTCGCGAAGCTCCCAACTAAGCCCAAGTGTATTTTCCAAGGCGTGCTAAACGCATTCGGCTCTAGTCTCAACAACTCTGGGGTTCAACCTTGGTGTTCAATGCCGTCGCTACACCCAAAAATCCAGCCACCCAGAAACTGCCCAAAGGCAGTTCCCGGATGCTAAATGCATGCGACCCTAGTTTCGCCAAAACTGCTGTTCAATGCATTCCCCACACCCGAACATGCTTTAATTTTAATGCTACACCGCCCACCTCGGCTTGCCGGACACCAGCTCATCGACTTGCTGCTGTAATGTGAAAGAGCAGAGCAGAGCGGACGCAGAAGGTGGGAGGAAAGGCGGAGGGGGAGGGAGGAAGGGGGCGGGAGGGGGGGCAGGGAGCTTGTTGGCAAAAACTCATGGGAGGGGGCCGGGTCGGGGGTCGAAATTGGACGCCAAAAACCGGGTATCAATGAATTGTCGGGCTGCAAACACCCAAGGCGCCTGGGGCCTGATTCAGCAACAAACCAAAAACTGCGCAAATTGAGCTCCCGGAGCTTTGCGCAAACCCAAATGCAATTTCCGAGGCCTGTTAAGCGCATTCGGCCCTAGTTTCATGCCGGCCGGGCATGGACAATACATCTACGGGGTGCTTAGCAAAAATGCGTCCTTGCTGCCCGCAGCAACGTCCAACACCAACAGCAAAAACCACATACGCCCCCACAAAGGAAAAACGCACCAATAGCAAACACCAGCACTCTTACCTTGTGTTTGCGTCGTGTTGTCCCCCTTCTCCTCCCTTCCTTCAGTCCTTCTTTTTCTGCTTGTTCTCGCCACGGGTTCTTCTGGTTATTGTCACACAGTTTTTTTTTTCGGTGCTGGTGGTGGTTGTCGTTGACGTTGCGGTCTCTGAGGTCTTTTCCTTTTTGCGTGTGTCGTCACGTTGCAGCGATAGTGGTGGTCGTCGTCCACCTTCCAATGCTCAGAAGTGTTGATTGTATTGATAGTTCTAGGGATTTTTGAGGCGACCTGATGGGGTGCGGGAGATGTGAGGAGTGTTGAGGGAACTTGGGAGCTTGGAAAAGATATGGATTGATTCACATGTCGTGGGCACCGGTTGGTTAGGGGCAACGCCTTCTTTGGATTGGTTTCTTGGTTGCTGCATTTTTGGTGCTGTTCTGCTCTGGCAAAGGTACAAACCACGACACGAATCCCAACCACTGGGTTCCCGGCATCCCTGCAGCATCTCTGCATAGCAACAACATGTAACAAGATCGGTCAACTGCAGCATACCCAACCAAAACCTATGGCCTATATTATAAGTTGCGCAGCCTGTTCCATCAGGCCTTCCACATCTACCTGCTATCGCAACGACAACTGTACGAGGGCCAGTTTGAGCAGGCCATGGCTGAAAGGGAATGACCGCGGAAGGAACCTGATGAACGAGCTGAGAACTTGTCAAGCTTGGTTCGCATCTTGCCAGACATGATTCCATGCATCGAACGAACGCATAGGGGATGTTATTCGGCCGTTTGGCGGTGCTTGCGGGCTTCGCGTGACCTGCATGCCGGTGATGACACGAGATGACGAGCCTGAGTGCTGTGCACAAAGCTCATGATTACGATCGAGGCATTTGTCAGAGGCTGAGTTGGACGTTTGCGTCACTGAAGCTTGATGGGTGAAGCTTGCATGTNCTGAGTGCTGTGCACAAAGCTCATGATTACGATCGAGGCATTTGTCAGAGGCTGAGTTGGACGTTTGCGTCACTGAAGCTTGATGGGTGAAGCTTGCATGTTTGAAGAGGCTTCGTAAGACCATGCAGCTACGCCATTGGACCCGCGTTGGACACGGTGTTTAGCAAACATGATGCCACCCTGTGAAGACACCAGATGACGAGCCTGAGTGCTTTGCACGAAATCTGTGATTACATTCGAGGCATTTGTCAGAGGCACAGGCAGACGGAAGCAGCTCCCGATCCACGCAGATGGCCCGGCTTGTTGCTACGTTCGGCATGATGAGACTGTGAAAGATTTCACCGAAGATTCCGTGCATAGCTTGTTCTTCACATTTGCTTACCAAAGCTGACTGCCCACCGTGATCGACCGCGCATATAGACAGACACGTCTTCGAGTTGTGACACGAAATGACGAGCCTGAGTGCTGTGCACAAAGCTCATGTTTCGGTCGAGGCATTTGTCAGAGGCTGAGTTGGACTTTTCGTGTGTCACTGAAGCTTGATGGGTAAGCTTGCATGTTTGAAGAGGCTTCGTAAGACCATGCGGCTTTGTTTTTGCTTTGGGTGCCGTGAAACGCCATTGGACCCATTGGACCCGGTGTTTAGCAAACATGATGCCGCCCTGTGAAGACACCAGATGACGAGCCTGAGTGCTTTGCACGAAATCTGTGATTACATTCGAGGCATTTGTCAGAGGNTGATGCCGCCCTGTGAAGACACCAGATGACGAGCCTGAGTGCTTTGCACGAAATCTGTGATTACATTCGAGGCATTTGTCAGAGGCACAGGCAGACGGAAGCATCTCCCGATCCGTGCAGATGCCCCGGCTCGTTGCTACGTTCGGCATGATGAGACTGTGAAACATGTTACCGAAGATTCCGTGTAGAGTTTGTTCTTCACATCTGCTTACCAAAGCTGACTGCCACCGTGGTCGACCGCGCATGTAGACCGACACGTCTTCGAATTGTGCATGCCGGTGATGACACGAGATGACGAGCCTGAGTGCTGTGCACAAAGCTCATGATTTCGGTCGAGGCATTTGTCAGAGGCTGAGTTGGACGTTTGCGTCACTGAAGCTTGATGGGTGAAGCTTGCATGTTTGAAGAGGCTTCGTAAGGCCATGCAGCTTTGTTTTTGCATTGGGTGTTGTGAAACGACATTGGGCCCATTGGACCCGGTGTTTAGCAAACATGATGCCGCCCTGTGAAGACACCAGATGACGAGCCTGAGTGCTTTGCACGAAATCTGTGATTACATTCGAGGCATTTGTCAGAGGCACTGGCAGACGGAAGCATCTCCCGATCCGTGCAGATGCCCCGGCTTGTTGCTACGTTCGGCATGATGAGACTGTGAAATATGTTACCGAAAATGCCGTGTAGAGTTTGTTCTTCACATCTGCTTACCAAAGCTGACTGCCACCGAGGTCGACCGTGCATGTAGACCGACACGTCTTCGAATTGTGCCTGCCGGTGGTGACACGAGATGACGAGCCTGAGTGCTGTGCACAAAGCTCATGATTACGATCGAGGCATTCGTCAGAGGCTGAGTTGGACGTTTGCGTCACTGAAGCTTGATGGGTGAAGCTTGCATGTTTGAAGAGGCTTCGCAAGGCCATGCAGCTTTGTTTTTGCATTGGGTGTTGTGAAACGACATTGGACCCATTGGACCCGGTGTTTAGCAAACATGATGCCGCCCTGTGAAGACACCAGATGACGAGCCTGAGTGCTTTGCACGAAATCTGTGATTACATTCGAGGCATTTGTCAGAGGCACTGGCAGACGGAAGCATCTCCCGATCCGTGCAGATGCCCCAGCTTGTTGCTACGTTCGGCATGATGAGACTGTGAAATATGTTACCGAAGATTCCGTGCAGAGTTTGTTCTTCACATCTGCTTACCAAAGCTGACTGCCAGCGTGGTCGACCGCGCATGTAGACCGACACGTCTTCGAATTGTGCATGCCGGTGGTGACACGAGATGACGAGCCTGAGTGCTGTGCACAAAGCTCATGATTACGATCGAGGCATTTGTCANCCGCGCATGTAGACCGACACGTCTTCGAATTGTGCATGCCGGTGGTGACACGAGATGACGAGCCTGAGTGCTGTGCACAAAGCTCATGATTACGATCGAGGCATTTGTCAGAGGCTGAGGTTGACGTTTGCGTCACTGAAGCTTGATGGGTGAAGCTTGCATGGTTGAAGAGGCTTCGTAAGGCCATGCAGCTTTGTTTTTGCATTGGGTGTTGTGAAACGACATTGGGCCCATTGGACCCGGTGTTTAGCAAACATGATGCCGCCCTGTGAAGACACCAGATGACGAGCCTGAGTGCTTTGCACGAAATCTGTGATTACATTCGAGGCATTTGTCAGAGGCACAGGCAGACGGAAGCATCTCCCGATCCGTGCACATGCCCCGGCTTTTTGCTACGTTCGGCATGATGAGACTGTGAAATATGTTACCGAAGATTCCGTGTAGAGTTTGTTCTTCACATCTGCTTACCAAAGCTGACTGCCAGCGTGGTCGACCGCGCATGTAGACCGACACGTCTTCGAATTGTGCATGCCGGTGGTGGCACGAGATGACGAGCCTGAGTGCTGTGCACAAAGCTCATGATTACGATCGAGGCATTTGTCAGAGGCCGAGTTGGACGTTTGCGTCACTGAAGCTTGATGGGTGAAGCTTGCATGTTTGAAGAGGCTTCGTAAGGCCATGCAGCTTTGTTTTTGCATTGGGTGTTGTGAAACGACATTGGACCCATTNTTGAAGAGGCTTCGTAAGGCCATGCAGCTTTGTTTTTGCATTGGGTGTTGTGAAACGACATTGGACCCATTGGACCCGGTCTTTAGCAAACATGATGCCGCCCTGTGAAGACACCAGATGACGAGCCTGAGTGCTTTGCACGAAATCTGTGATTACATTCGAGGCATTTGTCAGAGGCACAGGCCGACGGAAGCATCTCCNGCCGCCCTGTGAAGACACCAGATGACGAGCCTGAGTGCTTTGCACGAAATCTGTGATTACATTCGAGGCATTTGTCAGAGGCACAGGCCGACGGAAGCATCTCCCGATCCGTGCAGATGGCCCGGCTTGTGGCTACGTTCGGCATGATGAGACTGTGAAAGATTTCACCGAAGATTCCGTGTGGAGTTTGTTCTTCACATCTGCTTACCAAAGCTGACTGCCGCATTGTTTGCCTTGGCCACACGTCGATGTAGAGTTGCCTCACTTCAGTTGAATCGCTGCATTGCAAGTCCGTAGTCTGGGCTTGACATAGGATCTCGCATGCAATCTCTTTGCGTCGAGTTTCCGATGTTGTTTTCGAAGGCCATGTGCTGCATTTCGCGCACGAAGATGTTTATCGAGTCAACTTTGATATCGGGCTTGAACATGTGCAGGACGTTCAATGACGAATCCGATGTCTGCTTTTCGTTTCGCTCAACCTTGGAATGGTCATTGTTGGGAAGCTACCTGTGATTCGTGGGGTTCTGCAGGGCGGAACCCAAGTGTGTCCTAAATGTGCTACATGTTCTGCCGTGCGGCATTGTTTGGGCAGGCCATGAAGACTTCGCTGCGTCTCGCCGAATATGAGGACCAGAGCTCCCTGCGAGATTGTTCAGAGGATCCCTTGTCTTCAGAATTTTTCCAGGACATCCTCGACACGCAGACCATCTACTCCCTGATAGTGAGGGCCCTGGCTGAAGCTTGAAACTCGTAGGGACCAACAAAGACCCCTTGCTTGTGCCAGGCGCTCACCACGTATTACAACAAGTACTACATGCAATGCTCAAAGGCATTCATCAAGCTGGAGGCCGGGCTCGGATGGGCCCGAAGGGGAGACGCCGAGAGTTCATCGGCGCCGACGCCCTCTTTGAGGCCTCCGGGGACATCAGCGACGAGATGCGCGCCAAGTTCTCGGACCTCGCCCTCAGCATTTTTACCAGGAGCACGCCCAAGGACAGAGCGTAGAGTGCACCGTGCACCGCGCTACATCCACGGAGAACTCTTGAAAGTCAAGAACTCCAGCAGGATCCTGCGAATGGGACGCTGTTGCCCTGCCCAAAATGCCACACCCGGATCCCGGACTCGTCAGTTAGCTGTCCGGGCCTGAGGGACTACGTATTGTCTGAGGGTCGCAGTGGCTGCTCTTGTGTGCGAGCGAGAGTGGGTGCAGTCGTTGGTTCAAAGCAGGGCCGCTATGTGAACAGGTGTGAATGGTAAGAGCAAACCAGTACCTCTTCACTTCGTTTGCTTGCAACCAGCCATCTAAGTGTCAATAAAGAGAATGCGTTGTTCCTTGCGAGTAGTAGAACCTGAGGCAATCGGCAAAGAAGTTTCAGTAGACGGCCATGGGCTCCAGGAAGGTTTCAATCCTCTCTTTGAGTGGCGCAACGTTGCTTACGCACGAGCTGGACTCTGGCAACACAATCCAGGCCAGAACAGACATGCTCCAGACACGTTCTTCGGTCTGCTTCGTGAACTCGCTGCTGGCTTGTGCATGTCCTCAGCGTTTCTTCTCAGGAGCTTCAGCACCTAATCGAAGCAGCGCTGGATGTGGCACCTCGGGCACAGCGGCTGCTCCTCAAAGGCTCGGAATCGTTTGCTGTAATGTCGAGGACAATCGTATTAGCTGTTGCGAGGAGGCATGACGGATTGTCGAGGATTCTGCATGGCGCGTACACGTCCATGGTATTTTCCTACGAATGGATAGACCTGAAAGATCCCGACACCTCAGGGCTGAAAAGCCTTGGCGCATCCCAGCCATAGGGTCTGAGCACTGTCGTAACCACAGTCGAGGTACGATACTTCCCGTTCAAGCTACCCTGGAAAGTGCTGCGGTTCAATCCGGAGATGAGCTTACCCTGGTGATCACGAACCCAACCGTCGAGTATTATGTCATGCAAGGTGCCTCTTCAGGTACTTGGAGCTGTCACTGATGAATTTCTTGTCACGAGAACAGAGCATCTGATCCCGAAATAGCCGAGGCGTGCTCTTTAAGGCGACATCACCTCAGTCTGAGAGTACAGCAAGTCACTTGTGGTGCGCGACTGACATGCACTCGCAGTTACACCTGCCTGGGCATCTGCAAATCTGAGGAGAGGTTCAGAACCGGATCCTTCGAATGTGATAGCCGGGGGCCAAATGCGGATTGGAGTGGGAGCGTTCTGCGCTGCCATCGTCCCAGGTCCGACTGGAAAGAAAGGTTGGATCCAAAGTCAAGACGACCGGCAGAAGTTGGGTCGGACCCGCAGGTTCGTTGGTGCCTCTGTTGGTATAGGTTCGTATTCACAGATGGTGGCACGAAATGTCAGCCATTATTGGCATCATTTGTGCAGGCGGTTATTGGGTGGAGCTGGACCCTTGCTTCCAAAAGCCAGGCTGGGTGTAAGCAGCTCAGTTCTTCATTTTGCAGTCACGACCGAGAAGCTGCTGCTTCTCGGGGCCGAGGCTGGTGGAAGGGCCCGGATTCGGAAAGGCAAGGGAACCACAACCACGCAGCGTTGTTTTGGCCAAAGCCTTCCCTCAGAATCGTTGCAGGCAGGGCCCCTGCTTGAAGAGAAGCTTCCGGACGAAGGGGACGCGATCGTCATGCACTTCAAGAATCCCTTCGATGTCGGGCTCTCGATGTGGGGGGGTACTGTAGCAAAAGTCCCGATTTTGACATGTTGTTGCACCTGAAGGATGAGGAGCTGCACGAGCTGTGCTTGAAGCCAACCTATACCATTCAAGGCATCAAGCACCTTGCCCATGAAAGAGTGAAGTTTTGAGGTGCTGCAGGTCTCAGGTCTGTTCTGACTGCAGCTTTTCTACTGATCCAGAACGGTTCAAGACACAGTGCGGCCCGAGGAAGTGGATGTGCACGCGGCTGCCTCTGCTTCGATTGGACCGCACGCACAAAAGTGTCCCTCATACGGTGCCGGTGCTACTGGTAGCAGCAGCTACAAGCTAGCCTTGTTTTGGACAGGACAAGATTGTCATCGTCAAGCGAAGATTCCGAGGAGTTCAGAGCACGAATGTGCGGAGGGTCAAAGACAACACAAGATCACCGAGCATTCTGTCTGGCAGGACGGGCTGCAAGGTTTACGCCAAGCAACTTCGTTTTGGAAGATCATGTCAGGCAGGAGTTGGGGGTCTTTGAGACCGCAGGATGCGCAAACCCAAGTGTGGATGTCTAAACAGGCTCTACGAGACAGAGTTCGAAGACGGTTGCGAACTGCCGTACATCTATCTGGGCGATGCGGATGATGAGCTTCACTTTTGGTAGCGACGCTGGTTGGCCTGGAGGATATCATGCTCACTGCTGGTGGACAAGGTGGCAGTTGGCCACAAGCTGCTGCGGTGTGTGTCAAGAGCCGCATCCGCGACTACATAGACGACCGAACCTCAGGATTGCTGACGGAGGATTCCTGCTGTGCAACGTCATCAGACCATCCACGACGCTTACTACGGTAACTGAAGATGCGGATGTCGGCACCATCGTTTCAAACTGCAGAAGGATGCCGGGTCGTTCTGTGTGAAGGCGTCTGGTGGGGGTTCAATGGAAGCCCCTTCGCAAGCCGTGCCCGCGCGACTGCTGTTTCAATGCTTTGCCAGATCTGTTGTGCATGTTTTGTAGGATACTGTGCAATAGTGCACGAATCCCATGGGTGCGATGCTTTCTGGCATCTTGAAGCTGTGCAATCCGGGCACGAAGTGCGGAACTGTCGATTCAGAGATTCTGCCAGTGGAACGATGCTGCTCTCCCTACGCTCACAGTCACTAACAATGCCAAAGCAGTCAGGAAACTAAAGAGACAAGATAGACTCTTGCGGCCGAATAGTCCTGCCAAGGCCCCAGCTGCAATCACCGGCTGGCCTTCTGCGTGGCCTCTGGGCGGTCCATCTTTCCAGGGTCCCTTTATCCGGAGGAGTGCGTTTCGATGCTTCTGAGACCTCTGGTAGAAGTAACTGACCAAAGCCTCTGGTTTTTCTTGGGGAGCCGACCTTCATGCCAGATCCAATCCATCGAGAGGACCGGGGCGGCAACTCGCAGTATCCACCCGGTGCAGGTAGGACTCCGAGGGCTTCCGTCGGAAGGTTTCCAGCTTGAATTTGGTGTGCACGGGCTTGTTTCCACGTCGCGCTGCACAGGCCCGAGTTTGCCTGTCTCATTTCGGGTTATCTTTCCTCTGGAAGGTCCCTCGAATGAGACCATCAAATGCCGCGTCTGCCGACATCGCATGTACACCTCGGAGGCATGGGCTTGCGATGCCGTAGCGTTGCGTCGAATCCGCGCTTCACCGCATGCTTTCATCACAGCAGATGTTCTTGCAGCCGGAGGTCCGCAAACTGCGGAACTGTCCTTTGTGCCACTCGCGCTTGGACATCCCAGCGCCGCCGCCAATTCACAGCCTCGGTTAGAGACTGGCCGTGCCCGATGCCGCGGATCATGATGTAGTTTGCGGGTTTTTCCTTCAGTAGGCTGTAGGAGTCGGGGGCAAAAGGAAGCCCCCCCCCCATGTAGAATCTACGCGAGGGGTCCCAAGCTCATACCGACCGAGACTAGATCAAGAGTTGCTTTCTACACCCCTCTCGAATGCATGCGATTTGTCTCACACTTTGGAGCTCGAGCAAGAAGACCCTCAGAACAAAAGCGATCCCACAACTTCTGAAAGCCGACAGTGGGTCGACAGGCCTTTCATGTTTCCTCCTGAATTAGTTAACACTTTGTGGATTGCATGTTGCGACCGTTTGACAGATGCGGCTTGGAAAAAAGGCTGGCTGCCTTTGCCGTTCATGGTGGCTGCATGTGCTTTCCTTGCTCTTTGGTCTTTTGCAACTCGACCTATTCCGATTTCCTGAAGCAGTGATGCTGGCAATCGGCAATCGCATGAGTGCTAGTCCATGTGGGATTTTTGCTTCAGTGCCACTCCAGCCTGCCCTTCGCAGTCATGACTCATGGCGCTGTCTTCTTACCATGCCTCTCGTCGGCAGAAAGCGGTCTGCGGGGGCACAGAGTCTGTAGCAGGTCTGCATGGCCTGCAGGGAGGTGTTCCGGCAGAAGTAGTCTGGGCTCGAGCTCCACAGGCTGATCTGGGGTGGCACGCCCGCGTTTTGTTGAACCATGGCCTCCGATGCGCTCACGACGATGGGCACCTGCATGTTCGACGACGCCGTCATGGCGGCCAAGCTCCCAGCAGCCGTCGTGCAGCGCTTCAACGAGTGCCTGGTGAGCGGCGCGCCGACTCCAGAGGACGACAGCGGNTCGACGACGCCGTCATGGCGGCCAAGCTCCCAGCAGCCGTCGTGCAGCGCTTCAACGAGTGCCTGGTGAGCGGCGCGCCGACTCCAGAGGACGACAGCGGCCAAAGAGAAAGTTTTTGTCAACCCTTTCGGTTATTTTTGTTTTTTTCAGTTTTTTTCGTCGTCCTTGGAACGATCAGGTTGATGGTCTCGTCAGTGCTGCTTGTAAGTAGAGAGGTTTTGGCAGAGAAGGCTTCCATGCTCTCATGGCTCGCGGCAGTCCATGGGAGGAGGCAGTAACTTTCGTCGTGTCCGGGGCCGCGTGTCCTCACTCACTTTCACTCACTTTCGCTCTTTCCAGAGCCTGTGTCCTCACTTTCGTTGTCTCCGGGGCCACCTGTCCTCAGTCACTTTCGCTCTTTCCCTAGCCTGTGTCCGCAGTCACTTTCGTTGTGTGCGGGGCCGAGTGTTCGCTGACACCTTCACCTTGTCCGCTCTCGTGTCGTCCGGATGCTGAGCCAATGCACTCTTGCCGCTCCTTTCGGTTTAGTCTCGGTAGGGTTGGTTTAGGCCCCTTCCTGCAAGTGGCCGCCCTCGTCAAAAAAGTACAGAAAAAGCCAAATGCCAGAGGACCTACTTAGCCAAAGCTAAACCGAAACAGGCAAGGGCAGCTAACCGGCACAGAGCCTGCAACCCGGGAGAACGGAGGAAGAAGGTCAAAGCTGACACATCAGTGTTGCTTTGCTGCCCTGGTTGTGATCTGGCTAGGTAGGTCTCCCCGGCGCCGAGCGGGGATTGCGAACATGATGTTCGTAATCATCTTCGTTTCTTCTCCCTGGCCTGAAGGGTTTAGCTTCTCCAGGTAGGTCTCCCTTGCCCCTTTTCCATTTAGACCCTCCCCGGTAGGGCGCTGACGCTCCTGTGCACTCAGCCTGCTCTTGCCCGCACAATGGCCTCGAGGCTTTAGCACCCAATCAAAAACTGTCAAAAACCTGCAGGACGACAGAATTGGAGAAGCGAAGAACCCTGGCCCCGGCACGAGTGCTCTGCTACAGGGTCTTCAGGATTTGTTAGCTCGCTGCGAGCCAGACGGTGGTAGCGAGGACGAGAGCTGGCTGTGGGAGGAATTACAGGCAATTGTGGAGCGCAGGCCCACCAACCTCCTGCAAGAGCTTATAAGTTTTTGGTCAAGAAGGCGTCCCGCTCTGCTGGTGCAGCTCCTTGGTCTCCGCTTCAGGCGCCGGTTCGACAGGTGTGCTGGAGTGAAGAACGCGAGGAGGGACAGGGAGATTGGGCTGCTGCGGGCGATGCTTGGTCCGCTCCCTGGGACGGCGGTGCTGTGCCGTGCCTTGTCACTTACGATGCCGTGCAGGACCAGGCATGGCATGATTGGACCGATGCGGGTCGCGCTGATGCCGGTGCTCCCCGCCCGAGCAAAGGCAAGTGGCCAGGCAGGAAAGAGGCAAGGCTAAGGCATTCGCCTCTTCGGGTGATGGTGCCGATGGCACCGATGGCACCGATGCTTGGACCTTGGATCGCAAGCTGTGGCAAGCTACTTCTGCTCTGGGCTTTGTTTCCTCTGCTTCCGCTCTTAGCGATGAGCTGGACGTCTTTGCTAGTGTGGCTTGGTGCGACGGCTGCTAATCACGAGGAGGCATGTGAGATTTGGGAGCTTTGCGAGGCTGACCGAGACAAGGAGCACGCCAACGACCTGACATTGATGTTTCCTCACTCTGGTTCTCCCTTGCCGGTTTGGGCTGAGGATGCTACTCAGATCGTCGTCCCGGGGCACGCTAACGGTAAGCTTTGCACTAGGAAGCTTTGGATGCTTACAGCCGGCACCGCTCCTCCTTTTCTTTCTTCGAGACGGGCTGAGCTGGTCATCAGGGCACCTCCGCCGACCATGGAGTCGCGTAGGGCATCCACCTTTGTTGTCCGGTTGACTTTTGATCAGGTGTTGAGCCGGGCCCTTGGAGCTCAGTTGCCGAGCAGCCAGCACGGCATGCACGCGCTTGGGCGGGCAGCCAAGGCGTCAAGCAGAAGGACATCGTTGACACGTGGGGTTTTGCAAGGGTTGGCCGGTCTAAGGTGTGTGGACTCACGCGGGTCCGTGACCGTGCCGCCACGCACGCTCTCTGGAAGCATTGTGGAATCCGAGGGGGTGGCCTTACGTGGTTCGTTGACCTGGTAGGTGATCAGACACGTGTGCTCAAGGAGGACATTGGGATCCAATGGGTCCCTTGGCTCTCGACTGAGTCTGAGCGCTTCTGCCTCAGCGCCGCTGGGTCTTGTGTTGGGCCGTGGCCTTGGGATTCGCATGCGCAAGGACGACCCTGCTTTTGTGCAAGCGCCCGTCACCTGGCGTGCGAAGGCCATCGTCTTGGCAGTGCTTTCGGAGCTGGGTTTTCAAGGGGTTGAGATTTCCTCACTGACCCGGTTCGCCCGGTTTCATGATTGGGGCTTCGTGGTGACGGGTTGCAATGGGGCCGGTCCAGTGGGATCCGGATGCTCCTCCTGAGGAGCTCGTTGTCATAAGGGAGGCTGCTAGACGAGGTCCCAAGCCCGTGCAGGTTACGCCCATACGGGCCCAGCGCCATGTCACTTTCGGGGACTGTGTTGGGGCTGCTAGGGCTGTGCGGTTAGGAGTCGACGTGCCGCTAAGGAAGCTGCCAGGGGGACCCAGCTTGGCATGATTGGGCTAATCCTGGCCATGTTGCTGGCCATGCTGCTGCTGAAGCTCCAAGGCCGAGCAAGGCTAAGGGTAAGTGGCACAACAGAAAAAGGCAAGGCTAAGGCACGGGCTGCTTCGAGCGACCATGCCACAGGAGCCGACGACTGGGCCTTGGGCCGCAAGTTGTGGACTGCCTCTTCTGCACTGGGCTTTGTTACCTCGGCTGCTGCTCTCAGTGATGAGATGGATGTTCCAGCAGGTGTTGCTTGGGTTGCGGCAGCAGCTAATCACGAGGAGGCTTGTGAGATCTGGGATCTTTTTGAGGCGGATCGTGACGAGGAGCATGCCAATGACCTGACATTGTTGTTTGCTCATACGGGCCCTTCCCCTCCTGCTTGGGCTCAGGATGCTTCACTTATTGCTGTTCCGGGCCGTGCTCAGGGCAAACTTTGCACTAGGAAGATGTGGATGCTCACTGCCGGCACGGCTCCTCCTTACCTTGCCTCTCGCAGGGCTGAGCTTGTCATCAGGTCGCCGCCGCCGACCCTGGATCGCTACCTTTGTGATTAGGATGACATTCGATCAGGTGTTTGAGCCGGGTCCTTGGGATGATGTTTCAGCCAAACCGGCGCAACTCGCGCGGGCCTGGGCCGGAAGTCAGGGTGTTAAGCCGAAAGACATCATCGACACGTGGGGCTTTGCTCGGGTCGGTAGGTCTAAGGTTTGCGGGCTGATGCGAGTTAGGGATCGCAACTCAGCACACACACTCTGTGGAAGCATTCCGGCATCCGAGGAGGAGGCCCCACTTGGTTCGTTGATCTTGTTGGGGATCAGACGCGTGTGGTTAGGGAGGACGTTGGAGTCCAGTGGATTCCTCGGCGTCCGACTGAGTCATATGGTGAATACCATGTGCGCGCAGCTGCCGCTGCGCCTCTGGGATTAGTGCTTGGCCGTGGTCTAAGGGTTCGCATGCGCAAGAACGGTCCGGCTTGTGAACAGGCGCCTGGCGGGCCAAGGCCATTCTCGCTGATTTCCAGCATGCTGATGTCTCGACTGTTCTTTCAGAGCTTGGCTTCCAGAAGGTTGAGATCACCTCCAGGACCCGGTTCGGGAAACATCACGATTGGTGCTTTAAGGGGCTCCGTGAGGACGAGTTGCAGCTTATCCATGCACCAGTGCAGTGGGATCCGGACTCCGATCCAAAGGAGTTGGTAGTCATCAGGGAGGCTGCCAGAAGGGGTCCCAAACCGGTGCAGGTTACGCCTATCAGGGCACAACGCCACATCACGTTCGGTGATTGTCTCGGTGCTGCTAAAACCGGGAATCGTGGGGGCAGGAGTCGCCGTGCGGCTAAGGGTTCTACTGCTGATGCTAAGGTTGCTGCTTCTGAGCCTGAGGGGCCGTGGCGGCCCAAACGCGTCTCTCCGGGGGACGATGGTGAGATCCAGATGCCGGTGGATCAGGAGGATGATGTAACAGTGTGGGCTCCTTTGGCACGGGGGTAACTGCTCTGTCTCAGTGCCATCTCCCTGGCGACTAGGCTCGCACTCACCGCCAGCTGCGACGCTATGCCCATTACTGCTTGGAAACGCACGCTGAGGTGCTGCGGCCGATGTGGACCGAGGGTGGATCCTACAATGCCATAGGCAGAGCTGACTCTCTCACTTGGATGAAGTTTCGGCTAATACGAGCTGGGGCGGGTACATCGAGCTCCTTACCAGCTGCATTGTCTTTACTTCAGAAGGCCACCTTCATCACGTGCATCCTGAGGGTTCGTCCGGGTTCATTGTTTTGCGGTTTGATTCCGGGCGGCAACATTGGGAGGCCTACGAGGCCTGTGATGAAGCACATTTGCAGCAGCAGTACGCGGCCTTGGGTGGCACACAGCCTTCCCTCATAAGGAGCTCCTTCTTCGAGGCGATGGCGCTCTGAACGATTCGTGCTCCCTTACTGATGGGCCCGCTGCCTCCGCGGCAACGCCGGCTACATACTCGCTTGATGCTCCTGTGCTGGGGTTGTTATGGGTTCTGAGGCTGCCGTCGGACCCACTTTCGTTGTTTCGGGCACGCCTGATCGTTGCGCTAAGGCTCGGTGGTGCCACAAGATTCGATTCATCATGGTTCCTTTCAGGTGGGTCATCGCCGTTTTGAGGACACGATCCTCACCGTGCATAAGCCTCATGAGCTTCGGGATGGACAAAAACTTGGCTGGGTTTGTCCGTGCTGCACTTCAGGCTTCCTGGCCTCGGACTGGTCCCGAGCCACTGGCGAGCTTCGCCGGGCAAGCTGCCGCAAACACCGTCTTGATGCTCACAGGGATGTTCCTCTTCAGAAGTGGTATCGCTTGATTCGTGTTCGCAGTGCCTGCCTTCCGAGTCGCAGAGCCATTATGCGTGACAAAAATCTTAGCAAGTCCGAGGCTAAAGCGCACATCCCAGGCCAGGAGACCTTCTTGTGGCCTCGTTGGGAACCGGGGCGCAAGGCCATCCAAACCATGCGACGTTGGCGCTGCGCTACGCGCCTTCACGTGTGGCTGCATCGCGCCTGTGCTGTGAAACATGTGTGGCAACCCGCCGTCGACGGACACGCTCTGCCTGCAACGTCGCCTTAAGGCTTTAGACAGTCTCTTTGAGCATGCTCAGGGGGGCCGGGTTTGACAAAGAAGCCTTCAGTGCCATTGTGGCGCGGTGTCGGCGCGCTTTCCTAGGACAGCCTCTTGACCCTTCCTTAGGTTAGGCGCCCTTAACGAGGGTAGAGGCGGTGGTTCGTTTTGCCAGCCGGTGCTTGATACGCTCGTGCGTCATGGCATCGACACATGTGCGCTGCAGGAGGTGGACTTGAACAGTGAAAATTGTCTCCAGCAACTGGCATGTGGTGCTCGCTCCTTTGGACAACGGTTGGACGCGGGCGGCTGTTGTGTCCAGGCTTCCGGTTGCGGGCGTTCAGTTGGCCTCCAACTCCTCTCGTGTGGCGGCAGCCCTCACTGAGGTTCACTGTGGTTCTGCCTTCTACAAATTCCTTTTCCTTTCCTTCTATGGGAAAGCTGGTGATCGTGAAGGCACTCGTGACTTGCTCCGCGGGGCTAGGGAGGATGTCGTTCCGTACGGGCTTCCCTTCGTCTTAGCCGGGGATTTCCAATACCAAACTACGGAATCGCCGATTGCCACCGCTCTGTCACAAGGTCATCATCTGTTTGAGCTTGACGACTGCCGCCAGTCTCCCCCTCCCCCTACTGGTCCGGGCAACACTAGGGTGATCGACTATGCTTTGGCAAGCCCCCAAATCACTGCCACGCGCGCTCTGACGTTTGCTGGCACTGCTGATCACAGTGGGGTTTACTACGACATTGGGAGCTTTGGTACTCTGCCTCCGCTCCTTCCGCCTCGCTTTGGCGCTGTCGTCCACAACACTGAAGCTGAGGTGCACACTGCCTTCCTCACTGAGTCCTTTGACGGTGCCTTTGCTGGTGCTCACTCGGTTGACCAGAAGTGGGCTGTTCTTGCTAGTTACGCGGACCGCGCGCTTACCAACAAGGATCCTGAGTCCTCGGTGCGCCACCTTCCCTGGGAGCCCAAGCGCCGTGAGCGTGTTCAGCACAAGGCTGCTAAGGCGAGTGAGCCTCTTGACATTCGCCGCCTGCGTCGGCTCCTCCGTCGTCTTCGCCACGCCAGTCTTCGTGGCTGCACTGAGGCCCTTGGCAAAGTCATTCGCCGTGACTTTTTGCAACTTGGTTGCGACTTCCCTGCTCTCTCCCGTGTGTCTTCTGACCCCGTGACTTTGCTGATGCTGCCTTGTCGGTTGCTGAGGTTCTCCGCACCCGTGAAGAGGAGCTTCGCAACTCTCGCGTCAAAGCGTGGAAGCTCTCCACCAAGGAGGACGCTTCTAAGCAACGCCAGTGGATCAAGAGCCGCGCGGAGCTCAAGCTTGCTAGGTCTGTTGCTGCTGTGACTCCGGCCTCTGCTGCTTCCACTCCGCTCTTACCAGAGGCAGTTCTGGAGCAAGAGGGTCCCCAGTGGACTCGCCTTTGGACTGCTTCTGCTTCGTTGCCTGACCACAAGCTTCGTGTTGCTGGCCTCCTTCGCTCTGTGCCTCCTTTGCAAGAAGCTGCTGCCGACTTTGACCTTAGCCCGGTTGCGCTTGTGCAAAATGAGGGGTCGCCGTGGTGGTGCGGATGGTTTCGAGGCTGAGCAACTGCTTCGTCTCCCGGAGGCGTGGTGGTCGGCTTTCTCCTTCCTTTGGCAACAAGTGCTCCAGTCGGGCTCTCTGCCGGCTGTGTGGAAGCGTGTTACGGTTTCTTTGCTCCCTAAAGCTGCCGGTGGGCACAGGCCCAGTGCCTTGGCTTGCATCGCTTGGCGATGTGGTGCTCGCTGCCTGGTCACTGGTCTTCATGACTGGTGCAACCGGTTGAGGAGCCTCCCCCGCCTCCTCTCTTAGCTCCCGGTGAGCTCGTTGAGGAGGTCTCGGCTGACCTTGTTGTGCCTGGTTGCACCCTTGTTGCTGCGACCGACGGCAGCAGCCAGCATAACGTCGGTGCCTCTGGCTTTGTTCTGCCGACGCTGGGCGTCAAAGCTGTGTGCGGCCCGTCAGGCGAGGACCAAGGCCCTTACAAGGCCGAACTTCTTGCTTTGCTTTTCCTGTTCGAGGTTCTTCTGGCTGTGCCTTTCCCTCAACGCGCTGGCTTGACGGCACTCCACGTGCTCAGTGACTGTGAGTCTGCCATCACTGCTGTCGAGCAGGATGAGGGTAAGCTCCCTCTCCTTGTGAAGGATGTGGCTCATGCCCGAGCTGCGCTCATGCACGCTGGAATCTGCGTTCGCTTGCACTGGATTCCCTCTCATGGCAAGGAATCTCAGCGCTGGCAGCCTCGGAGTGGGGCTCACCCTGATCTCCAGAATGCTTGCTGCCGAGTGTAACAAGCGTTTGCATGGCTCGCAGCGTGCTGCCTTTGCTCGGGTTCTTGCCCGCCATGCTTCCTGGGAAGAGTTTTCTGTCCGGGCCTCGCTGAAGCCGCTCGCCGACTCTTTGCTGCCTTTCGTGGCGATGGCTAGCCTGCGGCCGCGGCTGGCGAACACGATGTTCGCAATCACCTTCGTCCTTTCTCCCGGCGGCTGGCGAACACGATGTTTGCAATCATCTTCGTCTCTTCTCCAGGGTGCCCGGGCGCTGCCCTGGCCTGTAGGGTTCTGCCTTTCTAGGTAGGCTTCCCCTGCCCTTTTGGTTTAGTCCCCTCCCTGTAAGGCGCTGTTGCTCCTCTGCATTCAGCCTGCACTTGTCGGCACAAAGGCCTCGAGGATCGCACCTGTCAGAAATCTGTCAGAAACCTGCAGGACGACATGAAGATCATCTCGGACACAATGTTCGGCTGGGCTCGAGAACGCGGTGCGATCGATTTCGCACACTGGTTCTTCCCCCTGCGTGGTGGAGGCGGCGCCGTGGGCGGCATGCTCGGGGCCTTCAAAAAGGACACTTTGATGGACCTGGAGTTCGGCTCCAAGTACACGACGAAGCCCATGAAGGCCTGCCTGCCAGCGGAGCGCCTGTTCCAAGGCGAGACGGATGGTTCCTCCTTTCCAAATGGAGGCCTGCGAGTGACCCACTCCGCAGCGGCTTTCACCACCTGGGACCGGTCCTCGCCTCCCTTCGTGATGGACAAGTGCCTGTACATCCCGTGCGCCTTCGTGACGCATTTTGGAAAGTGCATCGATGAGAAGACGCCCCTGCTGCGATCCATGGATGCAGTGACCCTCCACGGCTTGCGTCTCTTGAAGAACATTGGAATCGGCACCGATGCCAAGTGCATGTTCAGCTACTTGGGATGGGAGCAGGAGTTCTTCGTCCTGAGCGCCGCCCACTACAAGGCACGCCCCGACTTGGTGAACACCGGCCGCACGCTCTTCGGCAAGCTGCCCACCCGCCACCAGCAGGGAGACTTGAACTACTTCCAGGCGATCCCCGGCAGCGTGCAGCAGCTGCTGGACAACGTCCAGGCGGAGAAAGCCAATGAATCTAGNCTCTTCGGCAAGCTGCCCACCCGCCACCAGCAGGGAGACTTGAACTACTTCCAGGCGATCCCCGGCAGCGTGCAGCAGCTGCTGGACAACGTCCAGGCGGAGAAAGCCAATGAATCTAGAAATCTCGATTTCATGGTTCGGTTTTGACCTACCTGGAACCAGGTTCATTTTAGTTGTTGTCCGGCTTGGGGGTGCTCTGCAGAGAAAGAAGGAAATTCTGCTTCAATTGTGCAGTTTGGGTAGCAGGCCCGGCACGGAGCAAGTTAATTGAACTGGGCCTGAGGGGTCCAAGACGGCCCGATGCGGGGCAATCAACTCAGGAGCTAAGTTGTTTTGACTCTTGGATTCACTGACTTCCTCCAGGCGGAAATGCTGAAGATCGGCTGCCCCATGGCTGTGAAGCACAACGAGGTGGCGCCCGGCCAGCACGAGATGTCCCCCGTNTAAGTTGTTTTGACTCTTGGATTCACTGACTTCCTCCAGGCGGAAATGCTGAAGATCGGCTGCCCCATGGCTGTGAAGCACAACGAGGTGGCGCCCGGCCAGCACGAGATGTCCCCCGTCTTCCGTGCTGCCAACGTGTCCTGCGACAGCAACGTTTGCTTCATGGAGGTCATGAACAGGGAAGCCGCGAAGCTGGGTCTGCAGGTGCTCTTCCACGAGAAGCCCTTCGCCGGCATCAACGGCAGCGGCAAGCACGCCAACTGGTCCGTCGGCACCGACACGGGCTTGAACTTCTTCTACCCAGGCAAGAACGAGGCCGGCGCTAAGCTCTACGTCACCGCCATTGCCTGCCTGTCCTACGGCCTTGCGCAGTATCTTGGATGTCCCCATCTCTTTGAACTCTGGAGAGTAATGCCAATTCCATCTAGTCACAGCGACAGCTTTCGCGGTCTCTGTCCGCAATCGTCACGTAGTGGGGCCCGTGGCTTTGGCATGTCTAGGCTCGTCCCTGTCGGCCAAGGTACAACGAGATGGTGCGTTGCACCGTGGCAAGTGCCGGCAACGACCACCGCCTTGGGGCGCAGGAGGCCCCTCCGGCCATCATTTCTCTGTACCCAGGTCAGGGCTTCGAGGCTTTCGTGGAGAGCATTTGCGCCGGAGGCGACCTCCTCGGATACAAGGCTGAGAAGAAGAAGCAGGAGACGGGCTGCAGCGCTGCCATGCACATTGAGGCCAACGTCGAGGACCGCAACCGCACAGCCCCGTTCCCCTTCTGTGGCAATCGCTTCGAATTCCGTGCCGTGGGCTCCTCCCAGAACTGCTGCCTCCCGATCATGGTGTGCAACGCGATCATGTCTGCGGGCATGGCGCACCTGTCTAGCTTGATCGAGGGTGGCATGAGCCATCGTGATGCCGTCGCAAAGATCTACACTGAGAACAAGAATGTGATCTTCACCGGCAACGGCTACTCCGCGGAATGGCCCGTCGAGGCAAGCAAGCGAGGCCTGCCGAACTTGAACACCACGCCCAAGGCCATTGCCACCTGGAGCTCTGAGAAGAACACCAAGCTTCTCGAGACCCTGAAGATCTACACCAAGGAGGAGACAGAGGCACGGCAGGAAGTGATGTACGAGAACTACATCTCCTGCATGTGCTGCGAGGTTGAGACCATGATCCAGATGGTGGAGACGGGCTTCCTGCCAGCCTGCGCCAAGGATCTGGAGAAGTTCAAGGGCTTCGACAAGCTCGCCGGCAGCCGAAAAGCCGTGTACGACAGCATCGTCGACGAATCGGAGAAGTTGAAATCTCTGATCGCAGCCAAGCCCCACAGCTCTCTGGCAGAGGAGGCCACGTACCTGTGCGACACCGTGAAGCCGCAGATGGTGGCACTCCGTGCCAAGGTGGACAAGGCGGAGAGTATGATGGAGTCGTCTCTCTACCCTTACCCCACCTACGAGGCCATGATCTACTCTCACCACTTCTAAGGTGGAGGAATGTGGAGCAGAAGCTTCTTTTCCAATTGATTTTACAGTGCAGCACTCGATGGAATTTTGTTGACTTGAAGAGTCACAATGTACTGCTTGAAGCGCCAAGGAACCGCCCAGCAGACNGGAATGTGGAGCAGAAGCTTCTTTTCCAATTGATTTTACAGTGCAGCACTCGATGGAATTTTGTTGACTTGAAGAGTCACAATGTACTGCTTGAAGCGCCAAGGAACCGCCCAGCAGACAGGCTGAAAACAAACGCAGAGGTGTGCATGTCTCGGCTTCGTGCCCAGTCGGTAACAGGTCCCTTGACCTTGTACTCCTTCAGCTCCCATGGTTGAAAGTTTGATTCAAGGGTGGTTTGGGGTTTACCATGCGTGGACGTTCTTCC
>BGNK01000170.1:1470-16001 GCA_003297005.1 Symbiodinium sp. clade A Y106
CCAGCGAGTTGGGGCCCAAGTCCAGTCTCACAACGGGTCTTGCACGAAGTGGCGTGCCAGGTGGAGATCATCAAGGGTTTCGCCAAGAAGAACTTCAACTCTACGCCCGTTCTTGACTACGCCCTCGCAGTCGAAGCTCGGCTAAGAATCCATGCATCATGCTTCTGCAGCACAGTCACTTGCAGCGAATGCCGCGCCTCTCAGCAGATGTCAGTGTTGGCATTGCGCTAGGAGCAGATCACTACCCGCAAGCGAGCAAACCTGATCCTGAACGTCGACGGATGCATCGCCGTGTCCTACCCACAGTGGTGAAACGTGTCGACAGGATTCGATTGTCATGTTTCCACATTTGACATGCCATGCGACGTTGGGCATCCAGGTCGTTCGTGGACATGATCAGGTCTTGCGGGGCCTTCTCGAAGGAGTCCTGCAACCAGGGTTCTCGGAAAGATCTGTTACAGTGGAGTGTACCATCCCTTTGCACCTGTGCCAGATGAGATCGGAAGATCGTAGACAGTACCATTTCTGAAATGCTTGAGCAGGAAGAGTGCGACGACCTCATGGCCTTCGGCTGCCTCAATGGCCTGTTCGTTCTAGGCCTGTGTCAGCTTCACGCGACACGTCCCCTCCGATGGAGGGCAAGCCCAAGCCCTGTCTAGGCCGCTCCATCGGCTTCATCGGCCACTACCTGGACCAGCTTCGGCCCAAGCCTCAGGAGACAGGGCAGGAGTTGCACTCCTGGATGTAGAGATGCGACGAAATCTACCTGAGACGGGAGCAGGCTCGCAGATCAGACGCACCCCCAAGACAGATAAGAGAGAGAGAAAACAGATGCTCAGCGGTTCGACCATGCGAGCATGCTAGGCTGAAGCAGCCGCTGTACCGCCATCCTTGGGACGACATCACCTACATCCAGGACCCGGCACGACCATTCATCTCATTGTTTGAGCCTACACTTCCTTGCTGTTGGCAGTTAAGGCTGTTTGACTCATCGCCTTTTGCTGCAGGAGCTTGCTGGCCAGGGGCCGGAGTAAACAGGGCTCGAAATGCCTACCTCTTGCTGCAAGCAGCTCGGCCAAGACTTCTGGGAAACCCAGTGATGCAGCAGCAAGCAATTTCCGCAGGCAATCGTCGTAAAGACGAGTAGAAAGTTGCACGCCGCGCCCCTGATTTGTCTTGAAGCAATCCGTTTGAGTGTCATCGGTGGTTCATGGAATGCTCTTGTGTCCAGACGAGAGTGAAGAGTAAGCTTATAGGTAAGGGAAAAACAGCAGTCAGCATAGCAAAATTACACAAATCAGAGAGGAAGTTGGGGCTGGCAGTGCGATCTTTGGCTGCTGCTCCACCCATTGCCTACGATCGGTTTCCACGGCTTTCGCTACACTGGTTATATCAGTTGTCGTCCTTGACTGCTGTTCTATTTATGTCTTCTTCCTAAGCAGTCTGCTCGTGGACAGGTCTTTCGGTTCAGTCTTCAACTGCAAATGCTCGTGAAGCAGCTTCTGCCGTTGCTTCTGCTGCTACCGGGTAGTATCCCCGCTTGGTGATGACGTATGTCCAGTGCATGCACGTCATGCCTTGAGACAACTTCTCTCGATCCAAAGCTTCGTGTTTACTCGACGGTTAGTCTTGTCGAAACCTGTCCGTCGTCTGCATGCATTGATGCATCGTTAGACCGTTAGACATGTCAGATAAATGCTAGCCGGCAGACCATAAGAACACGCTTTAACACATCATGGGCTCTGACGGCAGGTTGAGCTGACACTTAGCACGCCGAGGTCTGGCAGATGCAATTGGCTATCAGTTTTGCGCCTGTGCTAATCCGCGCTGAAGCTCAGCCTTTACCTCCCCGGACCACTTTAGAGTCCAGTTTGGTGGGTAGATGCGTGCGGAAGCGTAGCTGCTTAAAACGGCAGCTTGATTCTGCTTCTTGTTCTCCAGGTTTTCCAGAAGAGATTTATCTCTGGTGGTGTTGTCACAGCACCTAGAGGATTGAAGCAGTGCATCGTTATGTAACAATGTATACTGTAGACTGTAGAAACATCTGCAAGATTTTGACCGGTGCTGTGGGGATACCCTCCAACCTCCGCGGAAGCTTCGAAGCACGCCTTTTCTACTGATCCACAGTCGGCAGTTCATGCAGGAAAGAGCTAGAAGCGACAAGAAGACAAGAAAAGACCTTTGCCACAAGATTTGGGCGCTCGCTGTGCAGAGATTCTTCACAACCCCTCTGACAGAGTTTTCTTGCAGGCAGCTGAAGTTGGCTGGTCGGAGGTGCAAAAGGCGGGCGGAAGCTTTGTTGGGGCCTGGCAGCTCGAAAGCCATGGGCAGGACCAAGACGGCAGGGCTATGCGCGGTGATGGCCGCAAGCTTGCCCACAAGTTGCTTGCCTCGATGTCAGACCGCTTGACCTCAGTGTTGTCCACTGCAACCGACGGCTGTTCTAGAGTATCTCTGTTGACAGTTGCATTCTTGTCCGTTGGGCGCTGCTGCAGCAGGTTCAACATCTTCCAAGAGATTTCCTCTGAAGATGATGATGGTGAACTCGAGAAGGACATCACGTGCAGCTGCCGAGCCAAGACATCAGAAACTTTCGTGTGCAGTGCCGTCGACCCCTGCAACGACATGCAGCAGTACCCTAGTTCACGAACAGGAGCGGCGTGGCCTCACAGTGGAACAGATCTTGGCGGGAGCCCTACAGTATCCTCAGCCACATCCTCTGCTGTTACATGAGACAGAGACATGCATACAGGTACCGACAAACCGAAAGGGTTTCGACAGTGCTGAAACTGCATGAGCCGTTCACATCAATTCACTTAGTACAGAAGTCTTGTCGATTTCGCGGGCATGCCCCTGTAAAATGTCGCACACTGCACTGAAGGACGACAGCACATTTCATGCTCATCAGGCCTTGGTGCTGCAACGCAGTAGCCATAAATCACGACCGCGGTCGTGTGAAAAAGAGTCACGAACAAATCCCAGTGGCGGCTGGTGAGAAGGGCTGGGACCAAGGAGTCCAGTGGAGGGATACTCCGAACCGGCAAAGTGAATCTTCGAAATGTCGGGCTAGAACTTGTTAGCTACATGCATCGGGTCAGACATACGTCAGCAGACCAGCTTCAGGAGAGAAGTCCGAAGTATGCGGACAAGTTCTTGGATAAAGTGAAGCCCTTGCTGGTGGACCCGAAGGTGCGGAGAGTGCCATAGTGCCACGTAGACAAAGCCTCTGGGCCCTGCATGATATGGGTCTGTGAGCAGTCCCGGCAGGTCAGCAAGACGGCTGCCGGAGGTGCGTTCACAATGCTGGAGGCGCCTTGAAGCCCTTGACATACACCTTTTATCGCTGCGACTTCGGGCCAGTGCTAGGAGCCACACCTGATGCCCCTGTTGAACGAGAGCCGAGACCTTGTTTGCCGAACATGCTGTGCTATGATGGCTTTTACCATGAACCCTACAACATGACGGCCATCATCCATATATCATCTTCGTCATCAGTACCGCCATGATACAGTTCTTGGTCTTCGTTTTCCTCGTCGTCATCATCACCACTACCATCACCACCACCCATCAGCATCAACATCATCATCATCACCAGTATCATCATCTCCGTCACCCGAGCACAGCATAGGGAGCACAGTCTTGAGGTTCCAAGTCGGTCCAGCGCCACATTCGCAAGTGCCGGACTGCCTTGAAGTGCCAGCCTGACAGATCGTTCATGTTCTTGGAAGTGTCCGAACAACTTCTTGGGGAATATGGCAAGACTGTTGCCCCAAGGCAGATGAATTGGGCGATGACTTCTCTCTTGGCGCACAAGGTCATCACTATGATGTGTGTGTAGCCATGTATTCAGTACAAAGGTCAAAACATCGGAGGGCAATACGGACACAGAGCAGACAAGACGAAACATCATCCTGAAGAATGAAGTCTGTATGGTTGGGCTTCAGTCATCCACCGATCTGCTTGCCCCTCTCTGCAGGCATAGTCGTGGGACTTGTGAAGTGTTTCCATGTCGTCCCTCCTGCCTTGGTTCTAATAGGAGCCACAGTGCCAGCACATGTCAGCGAGGACAGCCCGTGGCGTGGGTTGGAAGTGAAAGGCTCTTTAGCAGAGCACGGTTGCGCTCTGGGCTCGGCTACGGTAATTCCAGCAGCTGTTTACTTAGCCTGAGCCGAGTACTTCCTTTTGAATACAAGTCCCGGCTTGGCGTAGTAGTCCAGATGACGAGGTCAAGCTGCTGGAGTTGATGAAGTCAGGCCAAGTTCTTCTTGTCTGTTGACCTGGCAGGGTCGTCCATGATCCGTCATTCTCCAGTCGTCCAGCTTATACCTGCAGGAATGGCTGTCGGCAAGTTCAGCGAGGCACCGCATGCCTGAATTCCTCCGAGCATCACGGTAGTAGGGGCAGAGAGATGTCATCCTATGATCGGGCTTGATGCTTTGCGGACGCAGCAGCACGACAAGCTCTATGGTATGTCCGAGTTCCGGGCACCTTCAACAAGCACTCGTCTCTACTCAGGTGCACGAAGAGGAATTCGCGAAACTCATGGACAATCTGCACAGGCTCGAGATGCCTTGCTGATGCAGCTTCGCTCCACTAGCTCTCCCCGAGCCAACAGAGCTTTCCGTGCCAGTGCCATTCTACCTGTAGGGTCTCTGCACTCCGCAAGCAGTGATTCAGAACAGGCTGTACATGGACATCTTCGAGCGCCGTGGTCAGGAGACTTCGGTGCCGCTTTACACTAAGTTGAACCGAAAAGGAATTGTCCAGTCCCCCTGCGAAAGCATCACTTGAGTAGACAATCCGAAAAGTCCTATCTACAAACCTGCATCGGTTTCAGAAGTTCAGGGGGAAGCCATCCGACAAACACAGCC
This sequence comes from Symbiodinium sp. clade A Y106, assembly GCA_003297005.1. Lineage (NCBI taxonomy): Eukaryota > Dinophyceae > Suessiales > Symbiodiniaceae > Symbiodinium > Symbiodinium sp. clade A. The sequence continues at coordinate 6,342 of BGNK01000170.1, forward strand.
TTTTCGATCTCAGGCATTTTAAGATTTTAAGAGCAGGAGTGGCCTTCAAAGGAGCATCTCGGTAGGATCACGGAGCAAAGGGGTGCACGTGCACCTCCGACCACCCTGATCTGTGCTTCGCCCCGTGCTGCTTCCAGACTTATTGGTACTTTCATCTCTCCATTTCAGCTGCCTTGTGCCTAGCTTATGAAGCTTGGAAACTAACGAGTGCCAACCATTCTTGGTTCAGCTAGCACAACTGCGTCAAGCTGCTGAGATCTTCATAAAGACGGGGCTCTGCAACATTCTGCAAGGTTCTTAGCACTGTTACACATCCGGGATGGAACCGGCCGTGTCGCTGCGACTGGCGCCTCCTCGTGGCGAACTTCCTGTGGTAACGACACAGCGCGCTGCATCTGTTCTGCGACCGCTTCTGGAAGATATTGCGCATTTCCGGGATGACGCTGCGATCTGCCGCTGGGACGAATGATTATGGATGGCATGTGCATTGCATGTTTCATAGTCCCAAAAGTGAGGTCCCAGTTATGCAGCCTTGACAGTGGCTGCCAGTGCAGGGGCACGCTTTCGGAGCAAGGTTCGCCGGTGTGCAGCACCAGCGCTCAAACGAGTTGTGAAGGAGAACACGAAGACGAAGATGGCAACCACAAACCTTTGGGGTGTCGTGATTTGTGCGCCCATCTCGAAAGGGAAGTGGTGGCAATTTTGGAAACCAGCGTCATGGCTTGACTTTACGGGCAAGCATGTTTATCCGTTTTTGAAAATGAGCTTGAAGCATCAACCTACTTGTAGCACGATTTTACCCTCTTTAGCATTCGTGCTTCTCTCTCCACCTCGCAGCTCGATGTGAAGGTCCTGATTCGGATGGGTCTTCGCACCTTCTCGGTCCAGAAGTTCGCCGAAATGCTGAAAGAAGCGCTACCAGACATCCTGTCGCCGGAGAAGGCGCAACGAGCTGCAGGGGAGCTGGTTGAGACCGCACCCTGGCATTTTGATTTTTTCATGTTGCACTGCAGCCTCCTCTTTCGCTCCGTCGCAGTAGCGCCAAGTAAGGCCTTGGTCGGCGAAATTGGGCGGGCTGTGGTTCTCGGGGATTCACGAGACAAAGCGTATCGATGCCGCGATCGTTTGCAAGCCATGCTTCCAGACCTTGAGGCTGTCTCTGCGCTTGAAAAGCACGATAGGCTGTTGTCTAGTTCCGTAAAATCACGACGTTACTGCCGCATGCGGTTCTTCCTGGACAGCCTTGTGGAGCAGGTCCTGGTGGAACCACTGCCTTGAGATGATGCTTGATGTAGCATTCGGGTAGAGTAGTGCTCCTTCCAGGCCAAAGTCTAAGCCTGAGGAGTGCCCACGCTTGACTGTGAGAAACAGCGCTTCTGGCATGCTGCCCGCATAGGACTTGGCATCTGTGTAACCAAGTCCAAGTGCTGACGATGAAGTCCCCTGTCCGAAGGAGCTGCTGAAGGGTGCCATTCAGTCAGAGTGGCTCGGCGGGTGAATGGCAGAGGGTGAAATGTTCCTTGCGCTTCGATTTGCTTTCGAGTCTCAGCCGGTCGCGTCTTCGACTAGGGACCTAACAGCGGTGGCAGGTTGGTCTATGTAATGTAAAGATGCTGACCTCTGTTTGCACTGCAGCTGGGAAATCCTTGTTGTGACAGCGAGTCGCGCGGCAAATGATAGGTTGGATGTGATCTACCTCCTTCCGGAAAGTGGTGGCCGCTTCCCCGATGGATCCCGAGTTCTCCTCCAGGCTTCACATCAGCGTCGGCTTTCTCTTGCAAGTGGTTTGTCGGGAATTGTGGGCGGCTCCTCAGCGCTTCTCGTGCGCTCTGGCAGTGCAGGACTTGTCAGCCAGAGCAGATCTCAACGGCAAAGCAGGCAAGATCGTGGCATGGGCAAACCCGTCCTGTTTCAACGGCTAGCCTTGACGTGTCAAGGCCAAACAATATCACCGGTGTCTCATGTTTCTGATGCTGACGTCACACCATCACGGTGCAGCCTTGGAGCAAGCGCAGCTTGTACCTACACGTATCAGAAGCACGCATCCTTGGCGGTCGCAAGGGCCGGACTCGAAGATGGCTCAAGGTTGATATACGTATACCTCTAGATAGGTAGGGGCACGGTAGGGGAGCTTTCGAAACCAGAGCCATGTTTACGCCCGTGGAGTCTGCCATCGGCGGCATGCTCATTGGGCTCTCAGCTGCGATCTCCTACTTGGTGCCCATAGCTGCACACTCTAAACCCAATGTCCAACCCTAAACCCTAAACATCCCTAGCAGCTCGAAGGTGGATGGCAGGATTGCTGGAGTTGCCGGCATCCTTGGCCCTTTCCTTCGTGGAGTGACTCAGTGCCAGCCACTGAAGGATGGCCAGCTGTGGAAGATACTTTTTCTGCTTGGCTTAGTTCTGGGAGGCGTGATTGCCATGGCCTGCAATCACGACTTCTCGTTTCCTCAAGCAGCGCCCTTCCATGTCGTCCGTTATATTGCAGCAGGGATTTTTGTCGGGATGGGCACGCGCATAGGAAAAGGCTGTACAAGTGGACATGGTATCTGCGGACTTCCCAGATTCTCGTCAAGGAGTTGGGTTGCGGTGCCGACATTTACGGGTTGTGCGATAGTTACAGTTGCCCTCACACGGCATGGTTTCAAGTGGGATCAGCCCGGACCATGGGCAGTTGCCGAGCTGCAGTGGCCTCCCAAGTGGGAGTTTCCCGTTGCTTCCTTGGTGGCCTGTGTTTTGCTGACGGGTCTTATGATCCTCCTTCCGATGCCTATTCGCAGCTATGCTTCCCCGACGCTTGCGGGGATCATCTTCGGCGGCTTGATCAATCCAGGGTAGCGGTGTTGTGTGCGTGTTTGCACAGTTTTCAAAACATTCAATGACTCTCCGAGGATCAGACATGTACACATGAGTCCAGAAACAACGAAAGTGCAGACGAAGGGAATGTTCAGAAACTAAGACAATCGGAATATCACTGAGGAGGTAAAGAAAAAGCTACCCAACGAACACCTGCAGGACGTACCGAGTGACAGCCAGAGCAAATTAGCGAATGCATCACCCCACCCCGTTCGTTGTTTCTAAGCTGCGCATTTTTGTTTGACACAGCACAACGCCCGGTCGTTTTGACATAAACCGTCAATGCTGCAAGACTCTAAGACACGCCCAGCAACTTGGAAGTATCCATTGGCTTGCCGCAAAACACAGCTCTGCCGAACCTGCTGCACCCGGTTAAGCCGTTCGTTGCTGATTCTTAGGCGACAGTTGATGGTTGTCACCTTTGATACTCCCTCCATTCCGAAACCCAAGCCTTTCCTGTCCTCGACCCAGGTGTCGGTTTGGGCTGCGCAGGCATGACAAGCCAAGCGAAGGTCTTGGACTTCTTGGATTTCGGTGGTACCTGGGACCCATCACTGGCTTTCGTGATGGGTTGTGGCATCCTGGTGAGCGGCCCAGCCTTCCTTTACGCAGAGCGAGAGGCCAGCAAGCCCCTATGTAGCGACTGCAGCTACGAGAAGCCCCCAAAGCATGGCAACTATCCGCAGTTGATCTTTGGAGCCAGCCTCTTCGGGCTGGGCTGGGGCCTGATCGGGATCTGCCCGGGGCCGGCGATTGCTGGCGTCGTTCCTTATCTCGTGGATGGTGACGGCCCAGGCTTCTCCTTTGGCTTCTCCTTTGTGGTGATCTGCATTACATGGTTGATCACTGTGGCTTTTCTGAAACAACATTGCTTTGGGGGTCGTAAGTAACATGCGTGTATGCAATGATCTAGAGTCTAGAACCATCCATAGCGCGGGAAAGGTTGGGCTGGCTGTGCTCATGTGAGGATCGCGTCGTTGTGAAGCTGGAGAAGAGAGCAGCAGCGCAGGCTCTGCCCACGGCTGCGCAGCCAGCTGCAGACAGGAAAGTCGAGGACGTTCCTCACGTGAAGCAGGCAGCTGGGGTGCTGTGGGCCGGAGACCCTTAAGTACCAAAAGTATATCAAGCATCTGCACCGCGGAGCATAACTCATTGAAGGGGTGCCCTGAAAGGAGACGGAGGATGAGGAAAACGTGGTTTATGAAGCACAGATCTGATGGAAAGGTGAGGATTGAAGAGCGGACAGGTTTTGGTATCTGGTGAAACAGTACCGTGGCTGGACATGCTCTACTCAAACAGCATCTGTTGCTGTATAGTTTCCAGGGCGACTGTGAATGTGCCATTTTGTGTAAAGACCGCTGCGGTCATGTGCAACACATCCGTGGCCACATCTTTTATCAGCTTTGTCTCGTCAGTGAATGGCTGCCGAAGTTGTAGCGCAGACTGGCCTTGAGCTCTTTAACGGCCTTGGCCTCGAGCTTCGGCAAAGCTTTGTTCAGATCCAGGCAAGGGCTTTCGTGCTTCACACTCGTGACGAAGTCATGATTCGTGTTCTGCGCCTCGCCCCGCGCAGGAGTGGCCCATCCAAGCTTGGTACTCGTAGCAGTTTTAGCGGAGGGGTGTTTATGTTGATGAGATTGCCCAACATGGATCGCGTCTTTCTCCGCTCCTGCAGTTGTCACTCTGTGTGTGTGTATGTGTGTATGTGTGTGCGTGCCTCTGCCAGGATTTTGCACTTCAGCGCTACACTGTTGAGATTGAGAAAGAAGAGAAGAAGAAGGAGAACTCAATGCAGCACATCGTAGAGTGATTGCGAGGCCAAGCAGGCAGTAGGTCTTCACACTTCCGAAGCCGCAAGGATGTCGAAGCTCCTGCGAACCCTGACATGTTCGGTCTCGGGGCCGCCGCCTCAGTCGCAAGGCGTCGGAATGCAGTACCTCGGCCCGGATCTGATAATGTCGCTGTCAGCTGTGAGAGTGCATCTACTTAAGATGGCCGAACAGGATGTGGAAGACGAAGAAGAGGATGATGCGGAGAAAAACCAGCCCCTTAGAAGCACAACATCCGCCGATGCGACCGGTTGAATGCTCCGGAGTTTCAAGCACTCGTAAGATGTATGTTCGCTTGGCAAGACTTGCTGGCTTATCACTTCCAAGGATCGAGTTGGCAGTGCCCAAGAAGCTCATGGTCGCATCCTTAACCTGTACGATGCGAAATGACGGTCCACCGGCACCTCTCCGAAGGTGCTGCCCAAGAATGTTTTGGTAGACTTAAATCCTCCAAAGAGCCAGCTGGAACGTGCGATGCTCAGCTCAGACACCATGAGACATCGAGCCCTCCGTCTTGGGAAGCTCAGGCCTCGTGAAGGACTGGAACGTCTGGAGGAAGCGGCCGCGATCTGTCAGTGCGAGCCAGGCCAGAGCCAGAGTGGGCATCCCGCCGAACGGATGTTCGGAGTCCTATGTTGGTGAAGTCTGCGAGAAGTCCAGCGTACTGCTCCCCCCACCTCCCCACGATGCTCCAAGCCCTTCTCGAGGAAAAACCCGCCAGAATTTGCACAACTGATTTACAAAAAGAACTGATTGATTCACCCGTGATGTGTACGCTGGAATCGGGGTTGCAGGATGCAGAAGCTGTGGCCGCTGCTTTGGGTCCGCCCTTGGAGTGCGAATCTCACGGGTCCTTGTTGGCCTAGAATCCTGAAAAGAGTTTGACACCTGTCCCTGTCTGTGACTAGGTCCATGGCGAACTTCCTGCAGGATGCCACACAAGCAGTCGGCACCGGGTGCGCGGACAGTGCCGAAACCCAGCAGTTCCAACAGCAGATGGCCTTCTGTCTCTGCAGGTTAGCTACTGGCCGGGATGGCGCCGAGCTCATCGCCGACGAGTGCAGACAGGTGACTGGGATGCGGCTGCGTCGGTTCTGCTTTCATTCCATTCCTTTCCTTTTGAATCCAGCTTGTGAAGTAAATTTCTGGTTGGGGACGTGATGCAAGGTGGCAAATCGAGAGAGGGTCGCGTGGCCATCAGTATCAACAGAATCCACCGATAGAGTTGATGCGAACATCGGGTATGAACATTGATGTGTAGACAATACCAGAAAGAACTTGCGCCAGGCAATCTCGGTCCAACAGAACATTGCGAATGTTTTACCCGCATGGTCCACGTCAGTGAGCGAACAGCAGGTGTACAAAGGGAGGGGCTCTGACATACCCTGGACTTGACCATGCAGTGTGTTTCAAGGTGCAACAGTGTAGTACAACACAATTTTGACGAGACGAACCACACGTACTATGTCGCGACGGTTGCAAAGCGTGTCACGAGATCATCAACTCATGGCAATCTACATTCCAGTATGGAAACCATGTAATCTGCAACACAGCACGACTTGTCGTGGTTCGGTGTAGTTTCCTATAGCATCGTGATGTATGCAAGTACGTAAACATGTGTTCATGTGTTACAGTGCATATGTATGTGTATATGCATAGCATGCGTTTGAACAGCCCAGAGTGTATGCATGTACACAAGTAATGTATGTATGTGCATGTGGATGTATGTTCTGTAGTTGTACTTTGTGTTTTGGTTCTCTGAGGTAGGTAGGTCATCTTAAACTACATTGCTACAGTTTGTATCGGACATCATGGAAGCTTTCTCAGCGGTGGCTCCGTCGTGAGGCAAGCCATTTCAAGATGGTGCAAGTAGTCGAAGCTTCCAGAGGCTCTTTCCAACGCCCGAAACCTCGCAGCCAAGCTGCTGGGTGAAGAGCCGCAGGCCAGCAAGGGTGTTGGAAGTTTTGGGAGTTTGTCCGGGATCATGCCATGATGGGCCTTTGGTCCCACTAAAGCGCATGCTCCTTCCTGTCGGAAGGAGCCTCCGAAGCCGCCGCCTTTGAACGAGCCAGCACCGGCTTTGGCGACGAGCTGAGACGATAGCGATAGGCCTTTGGTCGCGGGGCGGATTGCACCACCTTTCAGAACGGCATGTGATACTCAAAATGAAAGTTTCAGCATGACAGATCTCTGTCCGAGATCTTTTCCAAACACGCTCATGCGCTTGCAAAACGGAACACGCACATACTTGCATATCTCTGGGTTTTCTGAAGCGTGGAATATGGTCGTAAGCATGAGACATTTGCTGCGCTGCAGCTTTCCGAGGTGCCGTTCCAAGGCGAGACAGTGTCTCAGGCCGGCGTTGAATCTGTGACACATACGATAGACGAAACGTTTTGTCAGTCACTAAGTTTTTCCAAAGCAGCTGCTTCCGGTTGTCTTTCAGTCGAGCAGGCTTTGAAAGAAGCAGCCGAAGTTGCACAAGCCAGCATCGAACTGAACAAGGCCCTCTCGCGTGCAGATGGTAAACTTCCTCACATAGCGCATGCAACCTCATAGTTTGTAGGACAAGAAGGAGAAGAAAAGGCAGGACCTTGCTATCAGTCTGGTGCTTGTGCTATGAGGATGGCTACGGGACAGCTTTGATCCAGCTTCTTAGATGAGACCTCCTCAACTGCTTCAGATCGCGATCCAGAAAAAGACGACGCAAGAAGTCTTCGTCAATGCCTCAGATTTTGGCTTTGGTCATGGCATTGGCCGAGCATGAGTCTTTCCCGCTCTGACGTGGCTGTTGGCCAAGCTCGTGCTCCAGGTCGAGCTCAAGCAGCGGCAAGAAGAAGAGGAAGAGATAGGCCGATTTTGCGGTTTGTGTCAGTACCATAGCAGCGGAGAAAAAAGCTTCCGGAGCGGCTGCTCGAAGTAGAGGAACTTCCTGCATCCGCCGGCATGATGCCAGCCATGATTCCGTGTTGTTCTGAATCATGTTCGTTACATGTTCCTCATTGTACCACAGGGAAGTTATTAGAAAGCCTACCTTCTAGAGTAGTATGCTTGCGTACGGACCCTGACAGGAAGCCTGAATCCGAACTCGGCACAGCCCACCCTCAACACGCTCGCCGAACCCGTACACCCCATTGCCATCCGTACTTTTTCTCACAGCTTCTGCCACAAGTTGAAGACCGGCGTACCTGAAAGTATCAGCGTGTCCTCATCCTTTTGCTCTGTGCAGGAGTCGTTTTGACAAGCTAAGTCCTGCGAACATGTTGGTGTTTTATGTACAGTTAAAGTATGACAGCAGCAAAGTTGTTGCCCAGCAGCAAGTACACTGGCGCAAATTCTGTCACCATCTTGGTATCAAGCTCAGATGGAGATGCTTGGCAGCTTCCGGTGCAAGTGATGTCAATATCAATTGCTAGCCGCCTGTGTCTGCCCAGCGTCTCTTGAGAAGAAGTCGAAGATGAGATAATCTGTAGGCTAACATGTCCTGTTGCCGCCAGGGCAATGCACGGGAGCTCCCCATTGTCAGTGTGTGTGTGTATGTGTGCATGTATGTATGTATGTATGTACGTATGTATGTACTTCATGAGATGCAAGGTACTGTGCTGCGCTGAAGTGCAGTGCAGAGCAGTGTAGTGCCATGCAGTGTAGCGTCGTGTAATGTAATGTAATATGGCTAGCTAGACAGACAGGTAGCTAGATGGTCAGATGGACAGGTAAACGTGTTGCTTGGCAGCGAGATTTGGCAGCCGAGGACCTGGCAGGAAGTGGGCGGCTACGCTTCTACATCGCAACAGGGTGCAGATTTATCTGGTCTCGGCGTCGATGACTTGCGGAAGCTCATCGACCGAGAGGGTCTTGGCGTCAAGAAGAATGTAGGTGGGGCTGGCAGACGGACCTTGGACGACATGCGNGACTTGCGGAAGCTCATCGACCGAGAGGGTCTTGGCGTCAAGAAGAATGTAGGTGGGGCTGGCAGACGGACCTTGGACGACATGCGAAGAGAGATGCTTGGCAAGGCTTTTGTTTGGGCTGCATGTCTTGTACCGTTTCTTTACACCAAAACGGACATCGGCCAAGTCGCAGCCCTTAAGAACGACCTCGAGTTGCCTCCAAGGCCAGGTTAGCGCTTTTTCGGTTTCCGTGCTATTCTCAGGATCCAGCAAGCCCGTGCAAGACGGAATAGCATGGATTCTACTCTGGCTGCGTCCTCTTCCTCGAGCACGGGGCTCCGCACCCTACAGCCTCAGANAGCAAGCCCGTGCAAGACGGAATAGCATGGATTCTACTCTGGCTGCGTCCTCTTCCTCGAGCACGGGGCTCCGCACCCTACAGCCTCAGAGCCTGGGAGCATGGTCAGTAGCATTGGTCATTGTCGTGGCGCCCATGAGCTTTTGTAGCCTCATTCCTCAATCTTAAGCAGCCTTGCGCGATCACTACTCAGGATGGGGCCCTCAGTGCATTCCACACCTGCGCTCTCGCCGGTCAGCACAGAGGCTTCGACAAAATCATCAAATGCCGGCCGAAAAGTTCATATGGAGATGCTTGGCAGCGTGCGGTGTGAGGAATTTAAGAACCACCTGCTAGCTTGTGTCTCCACAGGGCCTCTTGAGAAAGAGGCTCAGATGAGATAACCTTCAGCTGTACTGAAAAGCTTTTTGAGCTCACTTCTGCTTGGATGTTTTTGTCAGCAGAGTCTGAGCAGCTGATACCAGTGTGGTTTCCTAGTATTGTCAATTCACAATGACCTCCCACTGTCACGTTTCATTTTTCGTCTGTGTGTCCGTGTGTACGTACGTATGTGTGTAGGTATGTATACAGTAGGGGTGACAGAACTCATCGACTCGTTTTTGTAATGTGAAAGAGCAGAGCGGATGCAGAAGTGGGAGGGAAGGGGGCAAGGAGGGGGGCAGCGGAAGGGTGGAAGAGAGGTGGTGGGGGAGAGAGAGAGAGAGAGGGGGGAAGAGAGACAGAG
>BGNK01000170.1:16114-85314 GCA_003297005.1 Symbiodinium sp. clade A Y106
GGTGGTGGTGGTGGTGGTGTTGGTGTTGGACCCTTTTCGATTTCGTGCAGTCTAAACTGCAAACCTTAAACACTAGTCACATCCACCACAAAACAGAAGAACAGTAACATTTTGTCCCGTTAACAACTACACGTCCGGTCCCAAGTATAGTGCTAAAGTGAATATTACTGTTGAAAGGATTACTTTTATCACCACGATTGCGAGTTTCAAGCACAATGTAAAAATAAATTCTGAATGTTAAATATACATGTATATATATATATATATTGATATTGTTGTTGTTGTTGTTGTTCAATCTTGGACTTCTACCTACCGTAGCAGTTTCGGTTCGAGCTTTCGACCAGCTTTGAGACATCTACGGCTTCAGCCCCGCCAGTGGCAAGTCACTCGATGTGCAGAAAGATTGAAGTCACGCATCTAGAATCCCTAAAAGAGCCAAGGTCATTGCAATCCTCATGCCGCTTATCGTGAAGCGATTGGAGGAGGCAGTGCCGGCCTGAGTCATCACGCCTAGAAGCTTCAAGTCGCACCCATCATACATACAAACAAGGAAAAGCAAATGCCGGAGTACCGAGCCGAGGCACGGACTCAGATTGCATCTTCGCAAAGATTCGCAAAGGGAAATGCATTTGCACTCACAGATAAAAGAATTTCGAGCCGGAAGTGGCAGCGCCCGTTCCCCACAGCCAACCATTGCAAGCAATGTTTTTTGTTGTTTAGTTTGTTTGTTTCGTGTCATCCTATTCCTCAGGTCACATTGCAAGCCAGACGCGTCGCCTTCAAGCAGGCCGCAGATCATGAATCCCGGACACAATCAGACATTGCAACCCTGCCAGGCCATCAACCTCGTAGTTGTCGAGAAGGTACCCAAACGCCCAGAGCTGTGGTTCACGAGAGAGGAGATCAAGAGGAACAAGAAGGCTCGATTTGCACAGCTACAAGAATCACAGAGCCACGCTCAGTCGCGTGCAGGGAAAGAAGGGAAAGAGACAAAAGAACCACAACAAGGCTCGTTTTCTCTGAACACATAAAAGATAAAAGTGTAAAACAATGTTCCAAAACTTTCGGCTCGTAGGGAGGAGGATTAGGTGGAGGGTGCCAGAGTTAACTTCCACTATGCCTGGGCCTGCGGCCTCGGCGGATTACTGTATGTATGCATTCATGTGTGCATGTATGGTCCATATATGTGTGTACGTCATAAATTGTTAGTAATATACTGTATTGTACTGTGCTGGAGTGCAGGGCAGAGCAGTGTAGTGCCATGCAGTGTAGCGTCGTGCAATGTAATGTAATGTGTCTAGATGGATAAACGTCAGATGGACAGGGAAACGTGTTGCTTGGCAGCGAGAACTGGCAGCCGAGGACCTGGCAGGAAGTCGGCGGCTACGCTTCTACGTCGCCTCAGGGTGCAGATTTATCTGGTCTCGGCGTCGATGACTTGCGGAAGCTCATCGACCGAGAGGGTCTTGGCGTCAAGAAGAATGTAGGTGGGGCTGGCAGACGGACCTTGGACGACATGCGNGACTTGCGGAAGCTCATCGACCGAGAGGGTCTTGGCGTCAAGAAGAATGTAGGTGGGGCTGGCAGACGGACCTTGGACGACATGCGAAGAGAGATGCTTGGCAAGGCTTTTGTTTGGGCGGCATGTTTTGTACCGTTTCTTGCACCAAAATCTGGCGTCGGCCAAGTCGCAGCCCTTAAGAACGACCTCGAGTTTCCTCCAAGGCCAGGTTAGCGCTTGTTTCGGTTTCCGTGCTATTCTCAGGATCCAGCAAGCCCGTGCAAGACGGAATAGCATGGATTCTACTCTGGCTGCGTCCTCTTCCTCGAGCACGGGGCTCCGCACCCTACAGCCTCAGANAGCAAGCCCGTGCAAGACGGAATAGCATGGATTCTACTCTGGCTGCGTCCTCTTCCTCGAGCACGGGGCTCCGCACCCTACAGCCTCAGAGCCTGGGAGCATGGTCAGTAGCATTGGTCGTTGAGCTCGGGCAATGTTTGCATGCTCCACATGTTTGAGTTGGCATGCATTGAAGGTCGAAAGCCACTTCCGGTTGAAAAGATCCGTTAGTTGATGTAGCAGTGGTACCTCGTCCACCAAACAGCAAGGACCGATGAAAAGATGCGGAATAGCAGAGTAGCGGATGGGTTCGGATAGTCTTCAACGGTCTTCGACCGTTGTGTCCCCAATCCCCTCTAAAGCTAAGGATGGCAGCTAGTATGGATTTCTGGGCAAGCCCACAATCATCGGCCCAAAGCCATCCTACCATCGCGGAGCCCTTCTCCACCAGCGTCGGAACAGTGGTCCGTGCCGCCCTGGGTTTCCTAGGGCGATTCAGCCCCGCAGTTCAGACAACAGAGAGCGAAATCGAGCTTCTCCAACGGCGGCTTGAGGGATGTGGCTTTGCAATGCAAAAGGTGCAGTTGGAGCAGTTGCAATACGATGGCATTCGGTGGATCATGGAACGGGAGCAGTCGACTGCATGGAAAGGCGGAATTCTCGCTGACGAGATGGGCTTGGGCAAGACGGTGCAAATGCTCTGTGCAATTGCTACGAACAAAGTCCCGACTCTTGTCGTCTGTCCCCTATCCGCCTTTGAGTCGTGGAAGGAGGATGTGCGCAAATATTTCGCACCTGGGACGTTTGCGCTCACTGACTTCCACCACCTGAAGAAGTTGCCACATCCTTTGCCGTCAAACTCCTTGACCCTGGTGCCTTGGCAGCTATCGGAGCTCAAAAAAGTCGCGTCCGATCCAGAATCTCAAAGCTTCTGCATCCTTCAGGTGAATCCTGAACTGCTAGGTCGTGATGTTTGGGCCAAGCCACCTGAAGCAAAGGCAGGACGCCAAAAACACATGGGCAGCTTCTGTTCTTCCGAAGAACCTAGAATGATTTAGTAAAGTCATGTTGCAAGTTGGTTGTTGACATAAAGTTGGTAGCCGCTACACAAGGCAGGATTGGGCCCTTTTTCTCTGGAGGCTGCACGAGAGATGAACTCGCAGTCGAAGCTGCTGAATGCGCCTTTTCAGCGAATCATCTGTGACGAGGCTGGCGATAATGATAGATCGAAGAAGGTATCGTGTGTCCGACTCCAGGGTTCTGTCGCGTTTCCTTGGCTTCGCTTGGGCGTTTCTGGTGCTGTTGCAGCGCAAGGATATAGTCACTGTGAAAGTACGATGATGTGGCTGGCCCCCCTGTTAGGCACAGTTCCTGAAGAATCTGATGTCACCGAAGGGTCAGAACATCAATGCCAAAGCTTGCGACTGCATTGCAGCCAATGCAAGCATTCGCTGGTGCATGACTGGGACACCCATCGAGAATGGCATCAAGGACTATCTGTCCCTGCTTACTTTTCTGAAAGCCGAGCCCTTTTGCCGTCCGGAGTGGTTCCACGATCACGTAGAAAGAAACTTGACTCGAACTTTACATTCCGGTTTCTTCGTGCCATCGAGTTCATGTGGCTCCATCGCCCGGAATCCAGCACATAGCTGAGAGCACGGGCGTGGGTACGGACACCGAGGACATGTGGGAGCTGAGTTCGTTCAAGACCCGTTCTTTGCGCAATGCTTCCGCGAGACCGTCCTGCGACGCAGCAAGGTGGGGTGGCTTTTCTGGAGATGTTGTGTGTATTCTCAAGCTGAAGAGTGCAGAACAGAGACGGCGAGGCGTCGCTGCAGAACCTGCCAGAGACTCATTTCCACTTGCTTGCGTCTCGGCATCGACTGATCGCAGCTGGACACAATCAACGGTCGGAGATCCCACGTCCTGCCACAGCAAATTGCCAAGTCACGTGTTGTAGGCTCACACGGAAAGCTGGAAAGTGGAAGTAATTCCGCACATGTTCGCCCCAAGGAAAGCTCCATGGACCCGATGGAGAAGCAGCAGGAAACGGCGTTGCTGGATGAGGACTGAGGGCAGCGGACACTTCCTGTGATTCACCCGGCATCTACGTGAGCGGTGCATGCAGGAGGAGTCGGGGTTGGTTCGTCAGTTGCGCTCGGGCCAAGCTGCCGGATCGCTGGCCATGCCTCGTTCCGGTGTGCAGGCGCGAAGGGGTGTAAAGCAGCCCTGAGATTCAACAGCCGAAGCAGGCCATATACTGCTCCGCTGGTCGACCGCTTTGCCGGAACAGGAAATCCTAGAAAGTTTTCGCGATGAATTAGATCCTCTTTGCGCTGGTATGGGCTCGGAGTCGGCCTCAGGACCTCCAGGCGCTCCAGGCGCTCTCGCTCAGCGAGCTGAAAGACCGGGCGCGGAAACCTTGCGAGCTTGGTGGCTTGGGCCAGGAGCTGCGGCCATCGTCGCAGGACGAAGAGGCACAGGGACTCGGGCCCAAACCGAGTCTCGCGTCTCGGAGCTGTGCTCCGGATCAGATCCTGTTCCCTTCTGAAAGGCTCAGCGACAATGGTGCTTGCGCAAGTTCTGCTTCGAAAGAGCTTGGATCGAAGCCGACAAGGAGAAGCTCTTGAAGTCGAGCAAATGGACATCACTGGAAAACACTTTGCACAAGATCTGGAATGCCCGGGTCAGTCATGCAGAGCTGGATCCCCTGCGCTCAGTAGAATCGTTTTTTTTTTTTAATGCTCCCTTCGTCGATAGCAAGATTGTGTACGACTGGGGTCACTGAGCTGTCAATTCTTGAGAAGACTGCTCAAGCTGCAGTCTGCCTTTGTGAATATCGGGTTGGCCAGCCGGCTTCGTTCGGAATCCAGCTCCGGGTGCGAAGAACGCATCCAGCTCTCATCGGCTGGAGATGCTGTCTGTACTTGAGTACCCAAGGAGTGTGCCTGGCGACGCGACGAGAAGCAGTTTTCCGACCACTGGCGCTCAGATGCAGTATACTGGACAAAGCTGGACACCCATGAGACTCTCGGCCCAGGGCTGGCAAGCAGAGGCGCAAGCTTAGGCAGGCACATTCTGCAGTTGTGCAGCAATGGAGGAACACGAAAGTGGTGCTTATCTCGCGGTTTTCCACTCGCAGCTTCGAATTGGCGGCGAAGTTGATGAGCAAGCTGAACATCAGGTCGTTCTGCCCCAGTTCTGCAGAGGGTTTGTTCTTTGAAGGCATTGGCTGTGGTATGTTGGCAAGGGGAAGTCTCTAGCTTCGCACGAAGAGAAGAAGACTGAATTCCAGGCTAGAGAAGAAGCAAGCATTCTTTGGCTGTCCAGGTACTGCAAGATCGACCAGTCTGTTGCACCGGAAGATCGTGGCAAAATTATCGACAGCTTCAACAATGACCCAGCGGTAAAGGTCATGCTTTTGGGCATGAAGTGCGGAGGGTCAGGCCGGATTGGGTAGGACGACAACCCGCGGCGGTGCTGGCCAGAATACTGCTCGGTTCGGCGAAATAGATTTCTGTGGCAAGGGCATGATGGATAGATAGAAGCATGTGCCTATCGTCATAACTGCCAAGCCTGCAGCTCTTGTCGGGTAATTTCTTCAGTATCGTCTAGATCTGTCTCAGGCATCAATCTTCCCGGCGCGCAGGTGGCAATCCTGATGGACTCGTGGTGGACCCCCGCGAGCCCTGGCGAAAGACAGTTGCATGTCTAACCGAGGGCTTCTCTTCGTCAGACCTCTTCGAAACTGGGTTCCCTCTGTGCTCGCGAGACCTGATCAATGTGGCTTTTGCTGGTTAAACCCTCGTTATCAGACAACTTGGTCATCTCAGGGCGGAGCAGCAGGCCATCAACCGCATTCATCGCTTGAACTCGGCGCACAAGCATGTCTACTTCATCAAGCTCTTCTCCCGCAACAACGACACCGAACAAAGGCGCTCTGCATGCCAGCGGTGTCACGTGGGCTCAGAGAGCTGTCCCTCCCAGCGGATGCAGTAGACCATAACCGACACAGAAGGGAAGCTTTGCAGGCAGAGAAGGCTCCAACCGTGCACGCTCGTCATGCGCAGGCAGTCCGAGATCCACCAGCAGAAGCTACGCGTTTGTCAGCAGACGCTGGGGCCCGTCACCGTCTCTTGAGTGGCACCAGGGGTCGCAGCACTGTCGACGGGTCAGCTGCAGATGCCGTGACGGCCGTCCAAGACTCCTTTCAGGGAGTACTATTGTTACCTTCAAGGCTAATGATGCTATATAAGAGATCTGGAGAGCTTTTTCTGCCTCTGCGAGTGATAGCCTCAACCTAGGCATCCGTTGCTTTTGCAACTGCAGATCTCTTAGTCGGCCAAACTTACAACGTTCCCTGCAACAACTGCAGGAACACTCGAACCCCGTCGGTGCGGGCGTGTCCCGGCACCGGTTCATGCTAATGAACAGCGATTCGTGCGGCGATCCGGAAGAGATGCGCGAGCTTCAAACACATTTGTTGATTTCTTGTTCCGTTGCTTTCTGATTTGGAGAGACTCTGAAGCAGGATGTTAGCACACTGTCTATAGCCCTTCTAAAGGTGGTACAGCCCGTTCTTCCATTGAGTTTGATTTCGCTCTGTGGATGAAACGACCCAAACGCCTCGCTCCAGAAGCGTGATCATCCACACTTACGCACTACAGCACCGGACTTCGGCCGTGCGGTACAGCGAGACCAAGAACTCACCAGAGAGAAAGATAGTTCATGTCGGAACCAATCAGGATAGCAGCCGGCCACTGGGCGGCATGCTTAACAACAGCTGAAGATCAAGAAAATAGCTAAATCAGGATGCTGCTGCAGGTGTCGCGTTCTTCTTCTTCTGCTTTTGTGGTGGTGGTGGTGGTGCGTAGTTGTAGTTCTGTTTGGTGTTGCTGCTGTTGTTGTTGCTGCTGCTGTTGTTGTCGTTTCAGAATCCGCTTGATCGAACATTTTGGCTTTGGGGGATGTGGGCAAGTTACCAGAAAATGCAGGCCAGTTTGCAGTTCCATCAAATCTTTCTGCTTGTGAGGAGGGTAGGAAGAGTACATTGCCGGAAGCTGTTGTCATGTCTCGTACTCAGCATGTCTAGCCGAGAGGAACAATAGGTGTAATTCCAGCCATGCATTGATTGCTTGCCACCTGCGCTAGCGCTGGTTCTGCAGAAGGACCACCTTCCAATCGTGAGCTCAGGTTGGACAAGTCTTGGTGTAGCAGTTTAGGCATCGTGCTTGCTGCAGGAATGGGGGATGAAGCCTCTTTGGCGAAGCTGGACATCGCCCAGCTCCAGGCATGTGGAACGGCTTCTCAGCCAGCATTTGTGTGTGGCTACGACCTAGAGGTGACCTCTCGCATTTCTGGCTCAAACTTGGAAGCATAGGTTACTATAATGCCATAACCACCCTGCTACTAGTACAGACGTCATTCTTCTCTCGGCTTGGGGCCCAATGCAACTTAACCCTAGTCCTAGAATCCATCAGAATCTGGTCATTGATTTGAGCCTGCGCCCAGCATGCTTCAATGGACTTGGCCAAAGCTGCGGCCCAAATCCGACCACTTCGAGGGTACGGTTTGCTGTGTTGCCCGACAGAGACTCTTCGACACTGGTCAACAACTTGCCGAAGCCTTTCTTGCACAAGCATCAGCCGTGCCAGGGATGATGCGACCCCGCTTCTGCCACGCGAGCTAGCCAAAGCCTCACCATTCTATGCCCTTATCTATCGTAACTTGCAATAGCATGCTGCACTGCTGCTGTCGAAATTGCAGTCAGTCACATCGGCAGGTAGCCACAGCACTGTTTCCTTGCCTCAGTGCAATGACACCCGAGGAGCTCATTGCCATTTGCAACAGGCTTGTTCACGGGCAAGTTGTGGCAACGGCCCCATTTTTCGGCAGCTTCATGCAGTCAGTCGGTGGATGCCCGTTTGTCAGAAGATTTTTGTGTCCTGGTTCCTGGAAGCTTCAGGACGCCTTCCCTGGGGCACAGCCGACCTCTTTGACACGACAGAAAATTGTTGAGCAGTTGCTGAAGGAGTGCTTTCGACCCGTTGGGCATGTTGTAGATAACTGATTGGTTTTATGGTTGAAAGGAGCCCTACGTGGTTTGTGAGAAAACCGACGGGGAGAGACATCTGCTACTTGCTCACGAAGGACAAGCTGTGATTGCCTTTAGGGTCGTGCTGCTTCGCACTTACGATGAAGAAGCCAGTGCTTCAAAGCTCCCTCTCAGCTGCGTCTGTTGTGTTCGTCAGGCTCGTGAATGGATGTGCTTGTGGCGCAGGACATGTCTACCTCATTGACAGGAAGTGCCGCGTTTGGACATGTCGTGTTGTGACCTCAGCCCTGAGGAAGTTCAGAGACTCAGAAGGCGGGGGTACAGATTCACCCAAACTGCACGCTCAGGAGCAACTTCCATTGCCAGCTGGGCATGATCTGTGCGGAACTAAAGATGTGGTACATCTGAGTTCAAATACGCGAGACACTCTGAACGAGTAGACATAGGCAGTACAAAGTCAGAACAGAAACAACCGTGCACAGCGCATGGGAAGGTGGTGGCAAGACAGAGAAGCCTTCATCACGTTATATAGCTTCGTGATGGTAGCCCGGAAAGCTGCACAGCAGTCGAGCCTCCAGCTTTGGCAGAGGATGTCAAGCTCTGTTCTGCTGAGGTCGCCAGGTTGGCATCACAACACGTTGTTGGATGGCGAGCTCGTTCTTGATGTTGTAGAGGAGGCTCATGGGCCCTCCCTGCCCGAAGCCCTGAAGAGCTATGCCGCCAGCCCGGGGGGTTCAGCAAAGGTTGACCTGCCGAGATCGTTGAGATGCGGTTCTGCGTTTCTGTGTCTTCAGGGCAAGACCGCCCTCCGATACCTGGTGTATGATGCCATGCACATCTGTGGTGAGGAGACTGTTTTTTTTTTTTTTTTCTCAGGCTCTTCAGAAAGGTACCGCAGACAGTCTTACTTGTGCCTCACACGTCCTGTTGCAGGACTTGACGCACCGGACGCTGCTATACCGACTGGAGAAGGCTCTTTCCGAGGTGATTCTTCCGAAGGCCCGATCACATCTTTCCACACCTCAGAGCTGCTGATATTTGGTTGCAGACATGAAGTTGCAGGAGCAACTGTCGGCTCTCCGTGGGTCCACAGACAACGTGCAGCTGATGTTGAAGGCTTGTTTGCGGATAGAACAGCTTCCCGAGATTTGCGAATTTGGCTGTTTCAGGGTTTTGTCGATTACGGTTCCTGGCAGGACTTCTTTGAGCTGTGGCAGCTCGGCGAAGTCACGGCCATCGGCGGGTGCCTGAGAGCGGGGCCGGGGCAAGAGCGGTGAGTCGTCACCGCGTAACCGACCTCAGCCTCGGAGCTTCCACATGGAACCGATGGCCTGGTCTTCACGCCCGCCCGGTCCTCAGCCTCCTCAGCCCTTTTCAGCCCTCTGCTCTAGACTCTAAACTCCCGTCTTGTGATGGTCTTGTGGTCCCGGGCTTCCGCAGGTCATGGTGCCTTATGTGCCGGGGACGGTCCCAGCCTTGCTGAAATGGAAGCCCGCGGAAATGAACACCGTCGATTTCAAGCTCCAGGCCGCACCGCATGACGCTGGCTGACACATGCTGAAGCCTGCTGATGGCTCCGTGCCGTGGCCCTGCGAGGTCATCAAGGGAGGCGACTCCGCACGAAATATGCATGCACCCATCTCAGACTGGGCTGCTACTGCTACAAGTAACATGGCGTCTTCGACTCCGCACGGAGCAACGTGTGGGTAGATGTTGACGTTGGGCTCTGCGATGTGTGACCGCGCAGCGCTGGACGGTAGGCGAGCTTCCCCAAGCAGGGCTGCTAGCGTGAAGCTTCAGGTATGTGAAGGACTTTGGATGCGTCGTCGTATGTTCACGCTTATGGTGCGAAGTCGTCCTCAGTGTGAACAGACCAAGTCTCCTGGGGCTACTCGCGGCTGCCTGGGCATGCCTGTACTCACTGCTGTAGTTTCCCTCATGAAGATTTTGCCGATGCGACCTTGGCCTTGGCCAAATCTCGAAATGTGGCGTTCCACGCTGCCGAGTCCCCCCGCGTGTAGTGACATGCGGTGTGCAGATACTAAGTACACGAAGGCACCAAGGCACCACACCGGGGAACTGGGAACTGCAGGCGCTAAAAGCCCTCTGAGCCTCATGGCGGATGCGTGGTCTACGCCTCGTCGGTTTGTTTTTTTGGTGCATGTCATAGTTGAAGTGTTCAGGTGAAATTGCTCGTGGGCTTTAAGTCAAAGGACGCTTGGCAGGCACGCCGCATTTTATGCAAGTCGCACCTTGCAGTATTCTCCATCTGCCGTATGCTGCCCTGGAGGTGAAGCACACTGGCCACTGGCTTGCGAAGACGGGGGACATGTTCAAGAAGCTCAGGGAGGAGCTTCAGTCCGTTGTGATGTACGAGCCCGTCAAATGCTCGTCTTGTCTTGCAGCCTTGCATTGGCTATGCCATGGTCGCACCTGAAGTGAGAAGCGCAGCCAGCAGGATCCGGCTGCCTTTGATGGCAAGATCGCAGAGTGCAAGTGGAATGCATCGGCAAAGACCTTCACACCTTCGGACCAGTTGAAGTCTTGAACTCAGAACAGTGTGTGTCTTCCGTGTCTATGCTAGAACGGCAGAGTTCGATTCAGGTTCACAGTAAATGGCTCCTGGGAAGACGGTGGTTGGGTGCTGCAACGTCTGAGAGAGGAGAGCTTACACTCAAGCTTGGCATGCATGCCCCCTTTGTGCACATTCCCCGTTTCAATCCGATGTAGCATGTCGATTTTGCAGACCGGAGTCTTTCACAGCTGAACCCGCAGCTTGTTGGATCAATTCTCGGTGCTGGTTGTTGCAGAAATGTTCGGGCGCTTTTCATGCTGGTCGCCGCCTCCTGTACGACATTTATATGACCCAGTCGAGGAACTGCAGCAGGACCCGCTTCGACAGCTGAATGGTCCAGGTGCTTCATTGCCTGCTTGCCAGGACATAGGGCTTCATGATTTGCCAGCACTCCGACAAAGAGGACCAAACTACTACTGGGGCCCCTGGTGCCGAAGCTGCATCTTTGTCTGTCTTGCTCGTCGTGGTTGAGTTGCTTCACGCGAATGTGTGAGGCTATGCTTAGTAGTGGTCTTTGCCTTCATCTTTGAGTCTGTGGGGCTTCCCACCATGGCGAGCCAGAACTATGACAGCCCTTTCCTGGACATGGTAGTGCTTCCAGTTGTGTGGATCGCTGCCTTCGCAGCGGTTTCGGCCTCAATCACCATCCCAACGCAAGTTTCTTCATGGTGCCTTTGTAAGGCTTTTGAGGCTTTTGCAACATACGATCGCTGCAGGTTTTCACGCTCGTGTCCATCGTGTTCGGCGATACAGGAGAGATTCGCCGAAGTGAAGCGTCCTGCTATCCAATTCCGGACCGTGCCAGAGCAATGATTTTGTTGGGCAGCAGCAAAACTGAAGACTGCCCCAACATTGCTGGCCTCGATGGCCAGTCGTACTGCAGCTCTTTCTTTGTTAACCTGGCTCCGTTTTTTAGAACCCGACGTGTATTCCCCTTAAGGGAACTGTCACCCGAGTACCACACATGGCCAGCCTCCATCGTGAACGGCTCCAAACCTCCGACAGCCCATGCGCTCACATCACTTTTCAGGCTCGGCTGTCACAGGAAGGCCTCTGTTATGTGGAAGGCAGTCCAGGAACAGGTCAGGGTGGTACAAGACTCCAAAAACATACCTCGATCGATCTAAAGCCACAGCTCCAAAGGCTCTCATCAGTCCATAATGCCATACGCGACACCCGAGACCCTGAACCTCAGAAAGATGCCGGAGCCAAGGCACACGCTGCTG
Organism: Symbiodinium sp. clade A Y106; assembly: GCA_003297005.1. NCBI lineage: Eukaryota > Dinophyceae > Suessiales > Symbiodiniaceae > Symbiodinium > Symbiodinium sp. clade A. The sequence goes on from BGNK01000170.1 coordinate 27,811, forward strand.
CGTCTGGCGCCCAGAGGGCTCCCACCATTGCCGCACCTGCCAGCGCTGCGTGACAGGCCGGGACTCAGGGCAGCTTCTAAAGGCTGATCATGGGGGTGGCTGTGATCAGAATGGCCAAAACCGTAGCATATGTACGGACCTACGGTACATGATTGCGACTCTAATGTTTAGGGTTCTGAATTAGCACACCTGAAAATTTCCGCGAGGGACTTTGAAGGGCTTCAGACCAAGGTTTCAGCTCTCGGGAGTCCTCAGCTCAAGCTCATCCGATGCAGTTGTAGGGGCAGTAAAAATGATGGGGGGTTGGATTTACCTAATGTGCTTCCAGCTTGAGAACTGGCCTTTTCCGATGAGTTGGATTGGCAGGCTTCGATCATCATTGCAGCTTCTTCGGCCGATGCATCACAAGACATAACATGTGCAGCTTTCGAACGATCATCGGATTATTTTTCGTCGGTGCTGCTGCGCAGATGATAACTGTGGCGCCGCTCGGCGACATACTATGCTGTTTGCCTTCTACTGTACCGCTTGTTTTGTGAAAAGAGAGTTGGTGGCTGGCACAGGATAACCAACTCAGCTCCGGCGCGATCGCCATCGCCATCACCGTATGCCACATCGAGCACCGTGATGGAGCCTGCCGCGGGCAGATACTACAATTACAACTGAGGTTGACCCTGTTGTGCAGAGAAGAACTCTTCGCCGAACCAGGTCCGCTTTGCAAAGTCTTGATGAGTGCTGGAGACGTTTCCGGTGCTTTCCCTCTAGTCTAGGAAGAGACATCGGAAGCTATTCGTGGCCCAGTCCACCTTGCTCTATGATCTTCCATACGGCGCCGTTGGTAAAACCAATCGGGAGCTGACCGGGGAAGGGGTGCGCAAAGTTCGCACAGGTCGGACTCCGGGTGCAGCTAGAAACTCGCAGATCGTGGCTGAAATGAGCAGCATGTTGTCATGATCAGTGCCCTCATGGCCTTTCTCGAACCTGTTTGCAACAGTTGGCAGGACAAGAGCTTGCCCAACGATTTACGGACAGCGAAGCGGGTGGTGGAGTCCATCCAGGACGACTTGAATGAGGAGGACAAGTATGAGCAGTATCTTTGTCGAGTGTTCTGGCTTTGAACTTTGTATTCGTGTTAGTCCAATCAGATCTAGGCTCAAGCGGCTTGCTCAGCCGACTTTGGCTAGGAGCTGGCATGGGAAGGTCGCTAGAGAGAAACATTCGCGGCCTCGATGTGCACGATAAACATGTCTGTTCGCTTCTAGCGCGAAGCCGCCTGGAGCTGCTAAGCGGTACAGTTTCCGCGTGGCGATGCATGGCAGTCAAAGAGGCGCAGGAGATTCGCAAGGCCTATCGCCTGGCTGCAAGTTTGCACTTGAGAAGGCTTCTGCGCTCTTGGCAATCCGTCTCTCGGGTGCGTTCTGTGGCAGATGCTTGCAAGAGACTTCCCGAAGTCCCGCAGCTCATCGTCAAGTACCAGAAGTATCAGCAGCAGCAGATGGCGAAGTTCATTCACCAACGAATGCTTAGGCTCAGGGCTGCATGTATGTCGCGTGCGAATTGGGTTAGATGCATGGCCCGAGCCAGCCAGCAGGCTTTGCATGAGTGGCAGCGTGTCAGCCACATGGCCGCGCTTGAACGGTCAGTCTCGTACCAGGAGAGGACCTACTGGCAGAGCTGGCTCAGGCGTGCCTTTGAAAGCTTTGCAGAGGTCGCCGCTTCAGCAAAGGTTGCTCACAGAAAGGCTCTCGACTTGCAGAAACGGTGGCTGGCACGCGTCCTGCCGGCCCTCCAAGAAGCCACAAGATGCAGCAAGGCCTTCAGGGATCGATGCAGAACTGCTCAAGCCACGTTTCAGAAGCGTCAGCTCCAGTGTAGCCTATCTTTCTGGCACTCGAGGAATCTTTCTCGAAGGCAGCAGCGCCTCATGAACCTGGATGCGTTGAATAGTTGGAGATGCTGCATCCTGCATCAGGCTTTGGGGAGGCTGTGCAGCTTCACCATGCTGCGAGCCAGGTGTCGTGACTTAACCAACAAACGCAGGCAAGACGCTGCATCGAACGCTTTGAAAAGCTTGCGGCAGAGCGTCTTGCTGTCTGGGAGAAGCCGCGCTGCCAAGCTTTTGCAACAGGCGTCCGTCCTGCGACACGTGCTTCGACAGTGGACGGTCTTGCGTTTGACGTGTTCGAAGCTGGCTTTGTTGGGTGAAGTGAAGCAGTACCGCTATCGACAGATACTTTTTAATTGGTGGCGAGGTTGCGACCTGAGCGACATTTTGCAGTGCTGGCATTTGGCTGCGAGGATGGGAGTGAAGGAACGGCATGCTGCCGCCCTGAACACGCAGAATTCATGGCGTTTCATCCAGACTGTGTTGCAGGAGTGGCGCGCTTTTGCCAAATTGCTGCGGGAAGAGCAGGGGTATCTACGCCATCGGTGCAATCTCACCTGGCTACAATGCTGCTGGAAGTCCTGGAATAGACGAGTCACAGCGGTGCGTCTGATGCAAAGCTTTCGCGAGAAGCGGCGACTTCTTTCGGCAAGTTCAGTCCTCAAGAATTGGAGCAGACAAGTTCTTTGCCGGCGTCGTGCAACCCACCTTGTGCGGAAACGTGGCGTGCAACTGTGCAAACGAAGTATCTGCTGTTGGCGTGCTCACTGCATGGCCGGACGAGCGGCATTGAGGCTAGAAAGCCAGGTGGTGCTAGCCTGGCTGGATTGGGCAGCCTTGCGCAGACAGGTTCGTGATGAGGTCGCTTGGCAGCGGTGGGCAGAGGGTGTGGCAGACATCTTCATCTCGCGACGGTTGCTTCGGGGTCTTCCAGCATGCTTCAGCACATGGTGCCACTCCGTTCGACAGCAGAGTGCTCTGCATGCCAGAGCCGCAGCTATGCAGATCAATGCGTCCAGACAACGTCTTGTGTTTGCTTTCGGCACGCTTCGTTGCATCCTAGCTCTGCGACATTTGCAGCGTTTCGACTCCAAGAAGTGCCTCAGAGAGCTCAGCGCCTGCTTCGGGAACCTGCGCTGGTCCTGCCAGATGTCTGCCAAAGCAGGGACCTTGCAGGCTGCAGGCCGCGGCTTTCGCAAAGCGCAAGTTGCTCGTCTTCAGCACAGGCACTTGCAGGCATCCCTTCCCTATCTTACCGACATCAGCTCAGGCTTTCACGGCTCTTGTGAGGATCTACCAGAGGAGGCCTGACCTGGGGCTCCTGTTGTGGGAGTCATCGAGTCGTCTGCTCTGTCCAGCAGGTGCTCTGCCAAGTCCATGGCGGCAGTCATGACTCGCAACTACCTTGGTCGGGCTTTCTGCAGACTCAGGACCGGGCTTGAAACTCCAGGGTCTTGGCGGGTAGACTGCCGTCCCATGATCTGTGTCAGGCAGTTCCAGCACCGAATGGAGGCGATTGAGACTTCTGCAAAGCTGGCTGCTTTGATGCACTGATGCACCAAGAACCCAATTCGTGGCTGAGCGGCTCTGCTCTGCCCTGCTTTTCTGCTCAACGTCGGGTTTTTCAGGTCGCGCGGCGCCACCGGCTCCTTGCGGCCTTGGCTCGATGGCGGAAGGCCTGGACTGGCAGAGTTCCCCCGAAGTGTTTAGCGCTGCCATGGCCATGGAGCCGATGCTCCGATGCAGGAGCTGGCAGTGCAGATGCGGAAGGCCTGGCTTCCTGCGGTCTTCGTCGAGTGGAGACAGGCCGGCTGAATGCTCCGCATGATTCCCGAAATATCAGCCAGCGAGCTTTTGAGTCCGAGCAGCATTCTGCTGTTGTCAGGTCTCTCAGAGACAGCGGCTGCGTCGTCTCCGCCAACGCCGGTATGTGCGCCAAAGCCGAAGTGTCGAGAAGCTCATTGTGTCACCGTTTCAGCTTCATGCAGGGACTGCTGCGCTGGAGGGCTTACGTCAAAGACTGTCGAGCCCTGAGTTCCTTCTGTGCTCGGGCTCCTCTGCCACAAGCTCCACCTCCCGGTATCTTCCGGTGACAAGTCCATCCTGCCCTCGACGGGCACTTCGCATCTCTCGTGCAAATTTGTGCAAAGTTGGCGACGGTCTGCGCGTTTGCCGTTCGGTGCCCAGGCAGACAGCAGAGCCGGCGAGCTGTCTTGGCAGATCTGCTCCGGCGACGCCGCCAGATGCGAGTTTTCTCCCCAGCTGGCCACAGGAACGCGAGCATCGTGCCGGTAGAATTGCTGTGTCTTGTCGGGATGTTGGCTTGTCGTCCGAGGCAGTTCTGCTTCCGTGGCAGTTGGCTGCCTCCAAGGAGGCGACGCGGCGATGCTCTGCGCAGAGCGCGGTCCCCAAGGGCCACTTTTGCCAGCCTTTTGCCACTTGCCAGGCTGGTCTGCTCTTGGACCGCTGGAGCGAGGCCGACGTTGTTCCAGGCACGGCACTGGCACGGCACTGGCAGACCAGACCCTCGCGAGCGTAGCGTCTCGTAAAGATTGCAGCGCAGAGGCTTGCAGCAGTTCGCCTTCATGCGCTACAGGGACGTCGACGAGACGTGAACCAACCGTCTCATCCCTGCCGAAGACGGGAGGCCGCTTCACCTGGCTACTTTGAAGGCAGATCGTAGCAGGCCCTGGGCCGTAGCTGCGCGATGATCTCGCAGATCGAGCAGGCGATGCCGGAGCAGTCAGGTGGATAAGGTGTGGTGGCTGCAAAGCCAGTCGTCGAGACGGTGCTGGGTCGGTTCGCGTGGGCCTCGCGGCCTCATCATCTCATACAGCTTCGCCAAAAGAAGCCGCCACAGTGCACCGGACGCCACGGAATCAAGCTGGGAAGCCAGAACTGTGAGCTGGCGGAGGAGATCTGTGCAATTGGTGGGCAGTTTCCACAACTCTCGGCAGGGCCGATCTCACTGGTTCTTTTGTGAGGACTTGCAGCTCGCAGGCAGGATGAGTATACGGCTCGCAGCTCTCATCGCAGCAGGGCTGACATGCTCAGGACTTTCTGCAAGGCATGTGCGACCCGTGTCAAGAAACACTTCGGATGCAGGAAAGCTTGTTTGGGTACTGTACTAAGTACCGACTTGTTATAAATATTTTTGGGGATTGTTGACAGCGGCACCAAGTGTAGAACATCGCATCGTGCCGTTCGGGGCTGCAGGCATGAGGCTTGGCCGCCCTCTCATAGGCGAAACCGGCTAGTCTGGAAGTCAGAGGTGTTTCAAAGCCCCAAAGAAACTTCTGATTCCCGGGGCCTTACTAATTAGAACAGGGTTTTGGGGGATAGAAAACCATGATTATACTAAGGAACCTAAACCCTAAACCCTTTTTCAGGACTGATCCGATCCTGTCGAGACTGTCGCTGTCTAGTCGTCCTGACCTGACAGCCGCTCCCTTTAGCCAAACTTCTCCAGAGTTGTACTGTAGGGGACCCGGCTTCAACGGGGCTTCAATGTTGGATTACATTACATCATTGGTGCCATGTCGGGTCACCTACAGGATCTCTGCCCGGAGTGAGAGTGAGAGTGTGCATCGAAGTGGAGGCATACTGTCTCGTCCCGAAGAGGCCCTTGCGAGCCTTCAGTGTCATGAAGCTGAGCAACGTTGAAAAATCTGATTGGAACGGCGACCTTGTGGCGAATACAGCGCAGGACTTGCTGACTATCGTCCTCAAGGCGAAGGAAGATGGCAAATTGAAGGACGGTGCGCGGGGATGAGCGCACACTTACGGTCAGGAAGAGTTCTCCGGGCAATGAGAGCAGCAAGCGGATGAGTGAAGATGTGTCCTGGGAGATGTGTCTTGAGAGTACCGGCATGGCATGACGCGTATAAGATGAGACATGATGTCCCTCCATTGCCCTGCGAGTGATCCGCGAGCAGGCTCAACAAGTCCCCGCCTGTCCCTCGTCGAAGCAAAAAATCTTGTTATTAGCGTGTCCGGGTTCGTGCGCACGTGCACACAAAAGTGTTTGGGGCGGAAGGTTCAGCGCACAAAAATCGCAGTGCAAGAGAATTCGAACTGTTTGGTGTCTGTCCAATGACTTCATCATATCGCTGTCGACTGCTAAACATCACTCGCCGAGTGTTTTTAATCCTTCCCGGAACGTGAGGCTGCTGCTGAATGCGGATCTGGCCATCTCCCACGGGTGCGGCGCTTGCGATGTGTGAGGTCTCCAGGTCCTAGGTGTTTTATTATTTTTGATGTCAAGGTCCAGCCAAATGTCGATGCTCAGGCCAGGAAGAACAGATTAATTCCGTCCCTGTTTCGCACTTCCGCCCGGCAGGTCAAGAACTGGGCTACAGCTGTGGTGGCCCTAGTCGTAGGCTTCGACACCTGAGGGCCCAGAGCTTGTGTAGTTGTCACACGATCCTCGTTCGTTTCGTCTAAGGCAGATGAGACGCAGATGGCTTCTAAAGGAGATCAACGGCTTTGCCCAAGCTAGTTTGATGCCGTCGAAATTCGACATAATCTCTCGAATCCTACGATAGAACAGTTGGCAGGAGAAGCGAGAAGCCAAGGCAAAGGTAAAGAGCGCCAGACCAAAGGCAAAGGCAAGGAAGGACAAGGCAAAGGCAAAGGCAAGGCCAGAGGGAAGAGCAAGGACCCTTCTCCAAAAAGCAAGCTAAGAGAAATCCCAAGCATGCCGGGTTGTGCGTCTTTTCTGCAGGACATGGCCAAAGCTGGAGACGCGAGCAGAGAAGAAGGCAGTGATCTTCAATTGAAGTGGTTGGGTGCCTGACTCATCACTTGGGTCTTTTGCTCGCGAACGGAGTTCAGGGGCTCCTGCTCAAGTGCAGCACCAGCGCTCAGCAGACTCGAAGGCCAGTGCCAAGGTTTTGTGCTCAGTTTCTTCCCACTGTCCAAGCAAGGGCAAGGCGAAGGGCTCCGGCAAAAAGGGCTCCAAGGGCAAGGCGAAGAAGACCAGGACACCGGCAACTGCCGCTTCTGCTAATGCTATCGCCACAGCTAGTGCTGATGTACCTGCGGCTACATCTTCGCTGTCATGGTGAGGCAGGCCAAGCTGTCGGCTGAAGAAGAGGACATGAATCTCATGCAGAGCAGCCCCCAGCTTTCAGCACAGCCGATGCATTGGCTGATGAGATGTCAGCATTCGTTCTAGGTGGAGCCAACAGCTGGAAGGAGGGCAGGCAGCATTCCGCCTTCCTACGCTTCTTGTACATTGACATGAGCCTCTGGCACGTGGTTGGCACTGGCAGTGCAGAGGCTGAAGCGACTTCTCTTGCCGAGCCGCCGACCGCAACTTCTGATTCCGAGTTGCTGCCACTGAGCATTTTGGCTGCACGGATCCGCTTTTTCTTTGCTTTTTCTTGGCGCGCAGAAGCTCTGCAGTTGCCGAGAGATGCCGAGAGGCATGGAACATGCGCCGCCGCCTCCAGGTCCTGGGAGGCAGTGGGTGGTTTCTGTGCAGCGAGAGAGAGAGAGAGAGAGAGCTTGCAGCCGCAGCCGCCGCAGCTTGTACTTATTCTACTTTGTACGCTTGCAAGGGTTCGAACTGTGGCAGACTTGATGGAGCAGGACTGGTGGGTTTAGGTGAGAAGGAGACAGCTTGTCTACAGTCACCTGGGAGGACCCAGAAGACGTTCGCGAGAAGATGACACAAGTGGTGCTCAGGGATCATCTGATGCATGTACGTTTGCGTGCCTTTGTTTAGTTGCCTTCTTGTTTATTCATTTGTTTGTTTGTTGATTTGTTCGTAGTTTTCGTAATCTAAAAGCCTTCGGCTCGACTGCAGACCTCGCAGGCATGAATAAGGCAACACGCCACCTGACCTTCGGGGTAGTGAACACGGTTTTGGCTTAAAAGGCTCTTGTGGTGCACCTCCAGGGTGGACGTAGGGGTGTAGGGTTTCGGATGCTTTAGGGTGTAGGGTACAGGATGGCCTAGTGTTTGGGTTTACGGTTTAGGGTAACTCCCGAACTACGTCGTTGCTCGATGGAATTTGCTCGGACGCCTTCCTTGTCATTTCCACTTTCTTTTCCTACACCCAGGCAAGACCTCAAACCGAATCCGCGTCCAAAGCCGTGCGCTTTTCATTGTTGGGTGGATGCTTTGATGGCGGATGAGAGCTTCTTGCGTGCGCTTATCTCTGGTCGAGCGCGAGCCTCCAGGAAAAAATTGTTTCATCCTGTGGTGAAGACAAAACGTCCATTGGAAGGGGTAGGGGTAGGGCTTCTTGTTGTGGTGACGTCATCGGCGGTGTTGGGGTGTTTTGGCGGTGCATTGGCCGAAGTTTAGACATGCCATGTCGACGAGGCGAAGGAGCGGTTGTGGGACCATGGAAAAGCTCCCCTGCCACGGGTTTTCACCTCCACACCCATCCAACTCGCTGCCCGATTCGGCGGCTTCAGCACAGCGTTCCAGCGCATGTTCGTGCAACTACAGTCCCCCAAAAAGTTCAGTGCTCGATGTGCACGGGCCATGCTTCCTCCACTTCGCAGTGATCGAAGAATCCATCCTTGAGTCCCTTCCCTACACACAGGAGTTTGGCAAGTTTCTGGTGACGGCGCCTGTACGTGCCTGTGTGTTTTTGCACATTTCAGGGTTTCGGGGGGTGGGGGGCGTGGAGGCGGAAGGGGGCCTAATAGGGGCGTCTTTAACTATAAGCAGCGGCATATAAGCTTCCATGTTGACCTTGAGGTACCTCTCATCACCTCTCCTGCGTTCCTCTGAAGGCTTTGTCCTTGCCTTGTGTCCCGTTTGTCTCCTCGACTCCGGGCCCCCTTCTTTCCCACTGTCAGGCCACTTAAAATCCCATCATTCTCCAACCCTTCTACAAGGCCTGCGCGCCTTATTTTCCCCGGTACATCCTTGGTTTTTGTGCGTTCAGTCGAACCTCTTGTGCGCGTTGGGACAACTAGCGAAGGCGGCAGCATGAGCAAAAAAAGACCTGTGGCACTTCAGCTCTTGCCTCAAGCTTCAATTCTTGACCCTACCTAATTAAGGCAAGTTTGGCAACTCAGGACCACTCGAAAACTCTATCTCACATACAGTTTTGCTCTGCAGCCTCTTGAAAAATACGCTTAAAACCCAGGCGAAAACGCAGTTAGGCCCTGAGTTTGCTTCAGCCTCTAGTGTTTCACGCAGATGCCTGGACTTCAATTTTTCCTCAACTTGCGCTCTCGCTGTGGTTTCCCGCGAGTCCATGTAGAACTCATCATTCTGAAATGTGTAAAAACGCATGGCGCGTACAGGCGCCGTCACTAAGTTTCTGTGTGAGGAGGCTAGCGGCAGGCGACTGGTGTAGGCTCAATTTCAAGCACCTCGCTTGCCGAACTATGTGTCAACCGCCCATTGCCGGATGATGTCGTCTTGCACGCGCGCTCCGTTTACGTCAGGTGACACGACCGTCAGCCCCATCCGAGGTGTCTCGCATCGCATGAAGCAATCACATGACCACATCGCAGGAGGTTTTTAACGCATCGCGCCGCTGGCATTGGAGGCTTGACTTAAAAATGTACCACTGCTAACATTGTACGGCCCTCAGCGGCTTGAACCCACTGTCGTTCATGCATTGTCGTTGTTTCACGATGAGTGAAGAGGCACACGGGTCAAAATTGCCTGTATGTCTATATGTCTCTCTGTCTGTCTGTATGTATGTCTGTTGCTTGCATTGCTGCATTACGTTCCAAAGCCTGCAGTGGGAGTACAGGCGAGCGTGGGGCTGCGCCACATAAGGTTCATGATTTCGTTCGACACGTCGCAGGTACTTAATTACGTAATTACTGAATTAAGTAATTAACTAATTAATGCCACATTCGACATTCTGCCGTCGAAGCCAGATGCAAACGCGATTCTGTTCAGCTGCTGCCGTAGAGTGTTGGCCGGAAGAACCCCCCGACCCAAGTTGCAATGTTCTTCGCTTTGGAGATTGACAAGCGGCATTGGTGACTAGCACGATCCAGTGTGCTCTGCAAGCACTCAGCTCCGTCAGCTCCGTGCCAGGTACGGCTTCAAGCCAAGAAGAGACAAGCACCGTTTACCAGCTCGCACCTTAGAGCTGCTGATCTGCTATTGATGGTGTCGGTTCAGTGTCCGCTGTCTCTGGCTGGGACCCGATCAAAATGATGTCGGAAGTTCAAGTCCGAAACCTCCACAGCTCCCCGCATTCTTGGCGCGAAGGCCCTCCGAGTCGAACTCGGGCGCGGACTGCTGCGGATGCAGGCGGCCTCTGTGCTGCATTGTCGAGAGCGGGACGCCTTCGGCAGGGCTCCAGGACAGTTGCAGAGTCCTGGGAGTGTGAGGTGCTGCTGACAGCGAGCCGCTTCCATTGTTGCTTCGCTCAATTTTGCATGCCTGTTCGATGCGGGCAGTTTGCGACCCAGACGCTGCACTGGTACCTGCATGTAGTTGCCGGAGCAAACCAATGTGGCATGACAGCGAAGACGAAGAGGGCAGCAAGACAACAGTGTTCAAGAACACTGACTGGCAGTTCAAGCAGGCGTCGTATCGGTCATGCATCGACAACACAGAGGCTGCGCCGTAGCGGCCTCAAGCGGAAGCCTCGACTTCCGGGTCTTTCGGATGCCGCCAGTGCTCCAGGTGGGCTTCTTTGGCTGTGTTGCCCGTTGCTGTAGTTCGACACGGGGTGGAGTTTCATGGCTGCTTGCCGGAATGTGTTGTTCAAACATGTACGTGAAGCTTCTGACACCATTCTGTTGCCGCTGCCGCGAGACCCCAAGTTTATTTGGCACTGAAACCCACGCATCCGCTTGGCGAAAGTCACGCATTCCAAGCTCCTCGCACGCACTTGGTTTTGATCCAGGCTGCAAGCTCTGTTGAAGCAAGGGTTTGTGCCACATTGTGGCACCGATGTAAGCGTCGCACAACAGCTAGTGACGCAGTCCTGGGACGTCCTAAAGCCGATGCCAGAACATGCCAGAACTTGCAAACATTTGATGTTGTCAACGTGTGAATGCCTGTGACAGGATAATATCCTATCGACACTTTTTTCGATGGTCCTCTGCGCACGATGAGCTGCAGCAGCTTGAATACGCATTGAGTGTTTGACACAACTTCTCTTGTGATTGCCTTTTCCTCAAGGCAATCTCTATCTTCAGGTAGCAGCAAGAGTTCCCGCAAACCGCGCACCAAGGCCTTGCCAGCAGAACGGTTCAGGCCATTGGGCATGTATCATGTTCATACCTGCGAGTCACAGCTCGAAAGCATATCTGCTTTTGTCTATCGCAGCCTGGGCGTCTGTCTCTATCCACCTCTGGCTCTGTCTCTGTAATGGACGCAAGCTGACACGTCACAGTTTGGATCTTCTGTCTTGCAGCTGCTGTGGAAGGCTCTCTGGCTGGTCCTCCTCGTCCTTCGAGTTTCCGGCATATTTCTGGATGGTGATGCTGGGCACAAAGCTGCTCTGAAGATCGACGAGGAGCCGCATGATCCTTGTCATGCAAGGAACGAGGGTCCAGGAACGTCACCTGCCTTTCTTGGGAAGAACTGAAGAACTGCATGTGTCACGTCCAGCTCAGGACTCGGGATCTGTCTTGGTCCAGCTGAATGCGACTGTGAAGCCGGGAGCGAAGCATTTGGCTTAACTTGCTGTGAAGGCAGAGGAAGCCGCAGCCTGCTGCCATGCGGCCTGCAGGGCCTGCAGGGCCTGCAGGGCCTGCAGCTTGCAGTCGCGCTTCGTTTAAGGCCAAATGAGACAGAACCGGCGGTGGTACACACCCAGAAGATTGCGACTTGATGCAGTGGGAGTTGTGTTTCGTCTTACGGTCAGCAGGAAGGTTGAGCAATCTAGCTACAAAAACTTTGTTTAGCGACATGTGGGCCATCAGGAACAGACCATCAAGGACTCTGTCACAACCAAGAAGGGCAAAATTGCTCGTCGCCCGACACAAGAAATGGCTTCAACAGGTCATTGCTGGAGACGTGTTTACAGCCATGTTGGTCTGAGGTGAGACCAGCACCAAGGGTGCCTTGCTGCATTTTGTGTAGAATTCTGCATGCGGCCCTTGCAGGCGAGTCAAGAGGTCCGATTTGCAGGCTTGTCATGACGGCTTCTGTGGCCTTGCGACAGCACGTCTCTCACATATATCAAGCTCTGCCTTTTCGCTTAGATTTGAGCCTTTTGCGTTGCCGGTACAGCTAAGGCAATGGCACCGAGTCTGCAACAGACTCAGACGCCTTGCAGAACGGGACCCAGGCCTCAAAACAACTCAAATGAATGCCTGCAGCATTGTTGATGGACGGGACCGCAGTGTTCTCCAAATCATGGTCAGCTCGTTGAGCGAACTCGAGGCGGCTCATGCTCTGGCTCATGCGAAGGCTAGAGGTACTTGAAGGCTCCAAAGCCCTCAACATTATCTTGAAACATTCAACAGATCTCAGAAAGCTCTTTTCGGAAGACCCTGGACACGAGCTTGTCGCGATGGCATGGGGACTGGGGGTCCTGCGTGGGCGCATGAATCCAAGAATGTCGCCAGTAAGAGCTGATCCTTAAATGTCGGCACCGGTCTACTTTGTCTGGCAGGAGTTAGGTTGTTTGTTGGAAGCGTTCATCAGGTTCCCTCTAATGTGCGAGCCTTTTGTTTGAGGCAGGTTTTGTCACGGGCCATGGAGACTTCTTGCACAGCGGCAATTTCGGGCTGTGTCAGCTGTGCGCGAGGCCCTTTTATGTGTCTTCTGGATGGGTGTCCAGGGGCGGGCTTCAAAGATCAGAGTTCGCTGACAGGAAATCGAAAGTCAACACTCGATGCGTGCATCTCGGAATCGATGGCCAGTCGCGAGATTCCGAGCTCGGGTGTGTGGAAATCCGCATGCTTTGTGTGACGACGGATAGCCCCTCGTGAATGCTGGGAACGTGGATGCGGAACAGCATAGACGGCAATCTTAAGTCCCGGCGCGGTTTTGTCTTTTCATAAGGGCTGTCAAGCCAAATCCAGCCAGAGGAGGTTAGGAATGGTTGCCAAATCGGAAGGCTAGCAGTGGGCACGAAACGGCTCCCTGAGTTTGCTTGTTGTGGCCTTGGTGCACTTGGCAAGCTACTGTTGCATTCCATTCGGCAGCCTCGCCGAGTATCTATGCCCATGAGCAGGTCGACGAGCACACGGCCTTTGCTCACGCGCACTACCAACAGAATGCAACAAATGTAACTTTGCTGCAAAACTTGGAAAAATTCAGCATAGTATGCCTTTGCGCGCTCAGGCTGTAGCACGTGCATGAAGGAGTTACTGCTGAGCTATGCCTGCCTCAGACTTCACTCACAACATATGGTTGAACTGTAAGACAGACTCGCAGCAAGTCTTCTTGGCTGGTTTTCGTCACCAGCTTTCGCAAGAGAGTCGCTTTGGTTTTACAAGCATGATCCCGCCGGATGTTGAGGGGACCGACATTTCTGTCGTTGTCCGGATCGCGGAGCCGAGTCTTGCTTAAAGCTAGTCGCGTGCACCCTGGCAGTCAGCTACCAAATCTTGCTATGCCATGTTCTTGGTTTCGGTCCAAAGTGTGCATGGCACACCGAGGAATCAAGTCATCACCCTGTACCTGTTCATCTTCGTTCCACTTGCAATGGCGTGGACCTACTACTACTATCGAGGCCCTTGCGACCATGCTGTTTGGTGACACTGCTTGCAAAACTAAGCCTGAAGATCGAATTCTGATTCCTAGATCCGAAGACCTTGAACGCTAAATCCCTTAAGCTGATGAGGCTCACAGGGTACTTCGCCCCAGCAGCTCTACCTGCTTCTGCTGCAGAACCTTGAGCTGCCAATGGTCCGTACATGCCCGGTAATAAAGTCTCGTCGCATCCGCTCTAGACACTGAAGGGAGTAGCGGAGTACAGGGAGTGAGGAATGCCCTAGCTCGGCTAGCAGAGGAATCATCATCCGGGAATGAAATTATAGTACTATAAACTAGAACAATGATTGTTCCGGGCGGAGGGCTTGTGGAGGAGTCCAGCGGGGAAAGGGCTCTTGGACAGGTTTGTTGGGGCCGGCGCAGTAGAAGCAGCTCTACATAGGGATACCACGTGCTTTGCTGCATTCCTACATACAGAATCTGAATGCGTTCCTGCGTATCCACATGCCTGCATACGTACATGCCTACTGCCTACCTACATATACATAGCTGCACAAGTACGTACATACATGCATACATACTTCACACATGTGCATGGTCCCACGCACTCACGCCATAAGTTTGCCAACCTTTGGCACCCCCGCCGACTGGTCTGCTTTCTTCACTTTCAATTGCGAACCGTTTCCTTCCCTGCTTCAACCTGTGCAATCTACAAATTCACCCCGTGTGTGTCCCCAGGCTGCCTTTCCTATCCTTGCTGTCGCCTTCCGCCTTTATGCGGACCTGATTCTTTCTGGTGCTGTCTTTATGCCTGCGGAGTTGGGGCAGGGGCAGGTGCGAGAATTACGTTTACGACTCCCTGGTCCACAATTGTGCGGTCATCAATGGGTGTTGCTCGCGGAAGCAAGGATGGCAAACATGACCTGATATTTTGAAAGCAAGCAGCCTGGTAGCCCAGCAGCACGAGGAAGGAGCCTCGGCAGCGGCAGCACGACAGAGGAAAACGCGGTTTGCAAAAATGCGGGAAAATCGTTGGTCCGCAACAACGCCAAATCACTGTTTCTGATCTATTGCGACATTTTATGTCCGGAGATTTGTGGCTTGGACATTGAGTCGAAATAGATGCGACTCCCGGTGTTTAAACAGGCAGCGTATCGCATGGGTCAGTTGGGGTTCTCAAAAGGGAAAAATTCGGCTTTGGCCACTCGTAGATGTCGCACTAAGCAGTATAGTAAGGCTTCGCAAGTCTGAAAGGCATACAGATTCATTATTTGTCGAAGCTTGACAAGGAATGATGCTAATGAGCATAGCAAGGTGTATATCAAGGACCTCCCGGGAAGATTGCAGCCGGGAGTATCAGGGTTTTGCCGGTTGGTTAGGAGCTGCAGGCATTTGGTAGCGCGCATAAACGGATCATGGTGCCCTGTGAGCATATCTGTTGACTTGCGGTGCGGGGACGGTAAGCGCCTGCGTGGTTACTAGTTTTAGATGCAGTGGTGGTTAGTTGGCAACTGCGGTAACGTGTACGGGTTTGCCGTATAGGACAGATCTGCATTGTAGGAGCTGTCGCCCGAATAATTACGCAAGCCACTATAGTAGGGACTCGTGGAAGCAGGGATGATGATCATGAGGATTTTCGTGAGGGTGCTGCATCTTGATTGCAGATGTGAGTGCATGTGTGTGTGTGTCTATACAGTATATACATGCATACATATACACATGCATAAGCACATGCCCAGGTCGCACGGCAAAGCAAACTGAGTGTGCCTCTGTGGGTTTCGCTTGTGCTTGACGTTTCTTGCTGAGGCTCAGTGTTGCGGCCCTGACCCTGGGCACGACTCTGGTGAACCAGTCACTGTGTGTTCTGATGAAGGCGCCGATGGCGCTCACAGCTATGCAAAGCTTGTCTATGCTGCCCGACTACACAGCTTGACAAATGGACATTTGAGGCTTTTGGGGTCTTTGTTTTGCGATTGCCTGTGGGAAGAGGCCCTACAAACCAAGGGCTGTGCAGCCGCCTTTGAGAAAGTACCTGTATGGTTCTTCGTGAGGCAGTAGCTGTTGCTTGTCCTTTTTTTATTGAAGGTGGTGCCGCGATATCATGAGGGTCTTGTTTGCCTGGATTTGACTGCCCTTGAGCGTGCACTGATTTAAGCGTTACTTCAGCCGGTTTGTATTCCTTGAAGACAAGCCTAAACAAGAAGCGTCGGATGCGTAACTGTTCTTGCTTTTTAAGCCTCATCTTTCCCCTTCGCTTATTGTGGTCTTCGGGACACTCCGTTGCACCAGCCCTTGAGGATTGTCTTCGGTGCTGGCCTCACCATTGTGCACTTCTGCAGCAGCGAATCCAGGCCTTGACGGGTCGCGGGCACTTGCAGAAGCAGTTCGATGTCGAATCAGTGCCCGACAGCTTTCCCGGAACCTGAGTTGCTGGTTGGCACTTAGATGTCACTTTCGGGTGTATATTTGGCAGGCCAACTCTGGGTGCCTTGCGAAAAGACTTGACGTTTTGGCTGCCAGCAGCGTCAGCTTTTGGCGCTCCGACTGCAACATGCTGGATATTTGTTGGACTTTCCAGTACTGTTGCACATCGGAAAAGGTGGCGGCAGAAGTTCGTAAGCCAGAATCTAACTTGGCTACAAATTCGGAGTGCAGGGTCAGACTTATCCACTTTCACCGCAGTGTTAGTTGGAACAACGGTATGCCCAACGGAGGCTTGCTTGCCGGAAAATTAGTTTCATACTAAACCGGCATGGATGCGTTCTCCTGTGGAGGGGCGGTCAGGCTGCCAGCGTGTCAAGCCCGCACTACGAGGACGAAGAAGAAGGAGATGAACCGCGCCAACAGGATGGCAAAAAAGCGGGCGACGGTAGCTCACCTCGCAACTCGAAGCACAGCACATGCTCAAGATGGAACAGCCTCATGTTTGCAGACCTACTCGGAGACACCGCTATCGCCACCCACGAGATTTGCAAGCTCAAGACAATGCTTGGGGAGATCAGAATCGGGGAGAGTTGTTTGGCCAAACATACACGAGAAAGCCGGCAGCAACCAAAACGAGCGCGGCCGAGCAGATCGTGTCCCAGGTAGAAACGGAGTTTCCGGAGCCGGGGAGACATGGAGGGAATGGACCCACCCAAAAAGGACATAAGCACAAGCATGTTATGGGAATATTCCTACCTTGTTGGGCTTCATTATAGGGTTTAGTTGCCCCTTCGATCATTTCGTTTCCTGCTGGCTGATCCGACAGGGGGGGCGCCTGCCGAACCGATTTGGTGGGGCCCGGTTGGGCCTGAAAAGTAGGCAAAGTTGCAAGGGGGCGCATTCAGAGCAGTTCGATGCAGATTTCCTAATTTTCGAACCTTCGCAGAGTTCTGTGGTTGCTGAGACATACTATACGAGGGGTTCCACTTTAACCGCTCCATCCATGTAGGTCGGATCGTTGTCGATTTGTCTGCGGCTGTCTGGTGTTGGATAGGGCAGGTGGTGTCGAGCCGCGAAGACCTTTGTGACCAGTCGCTGAGTGTTTCGTTCGCCAGGGCTCAGCTTGCTAAGTCAACGAAAAAGGAGAATACACATGAAGTCCGATGCTCGGACAGTTTTGGGTCCGTGATATACAGGCACCACTTTTGACGGGCCGTACGAGAGTCGGAATTATCTGTTCGGGCCTGTGGGCCTCAGGGCTGGGGTATCACATGCTGCCAATGTCAGGAAGGGATGAAGGAGCTGTCAGCTTTTCAACACAAAGGCATTGAGTGAGGGAAGCAACAGCACCGCTGCAAGATGTGGCAAGATTGGTGCTTTAGGTCCTTGCTAAAAGCCTAAAGCCTAAAGGAGAGCGACAAAAGGAAGCGTCGGATAGATGGACGAGGCTTCAAGCCGGAGGTGCCCTCGGCAATCTGCTCGGAAGCAGGCGACGCTGTGCCGGGTACGATGCTGGGGATGATGTTGTGAGTCACTCTACAATGTAGAGAGTAGAGATGCAGTCCAACAGCAAACCGAGGTGTCTATCAGTTAGCTGACCACTTCGAGGCCAATTTTTGTTCGCTCTCGGAGCGAACAGTCTTCGGAAATTTGGCACCCGTCCTGGGTCTATTTCTTGAACTGAGCCTCGCATCCTTCATGCAACCGCGAGCATCCGAGAAAGCATCTGCCAACTTGTCGTCCAAGATGGCGCTGGCCGCCAAAGTTTTCGGAGCGACAATCTTCGCGCTGCAGTATCCAGACTTCAATGCCAGAGGTATGGAGGTGTCAACGTATTATGTCATCTCCATGGTGATATACAGGCTCGTGCAACGTTGTATTTTGGGCCATGTGAAGAGCCCTCTCGCTGTGCTTACCGCAACTGACGGTATTGTCTGCTTCGTGATCGCGGGATGCCTGAGCAGAAGCGAGGTTGATGATATGTCTTATTCACTGCATCTGTGGTGGAGCAACGGATCCATAAGAACTATGCTCGCTTTGTCCTTCGTGGCCTTCAGTGTCGGACACTGGGCCACGCTGCACCTTGTGAATACAGACACGGCCACGGCGGTGATGGTTATTGGCAATATCTCCAGTGGCTTCAGCGTATTTCAAGGCTTCCCTCCCAGTCGGTGTAGTCGGCGTCGTCTTTGCCTTCAGTGTGAAGTCAAGCAGCTTGATGTTCTAAGACACTGAGGCATTCTGTTTTTCCATGATGATGACTTTCAACGGCCCGTTGCCTTTGCCACTATGCTGCGTCGGTTCGGGTCGCAGGGTTCGCTGTGCTTCTAGTCCCTTGCAATCCATTGCATCTAGCACATGTCGCACAAGGCCGGAATCCTGATTGTGATTTTTGCCGGCGTCTGGTGGACGATTAACCAAAGCATGGGTGCTACCGACAAGGGTGAAAAGCAGACAGACGACGGCGCTGTTGCGGTGCTGCTCGGTTCCAATACGGCCGCGCAAAAGTGTCCGAATTCTCTGTCAGAACACATGGGCTTCAATTTTTGGCATCCTATATCGATGCAGGGTTGATAGTATCTTTTGACTTCCGACATGATGCAAGGTCTGCTCCTGAAGACGGTCAGTGATTGTGCAATTGTGCAGAGTCATACCTGTCAATGATGGTGTGAGGAGTCTCACCTGTGCCGTAGCAGAGAATTACCACTCAGCTCAAAGTGTCGGTTCGGAAGCCGAAAACACTTTCCTGGCCGTGATATGCTCCCGCTTGCAGCATGACGTCCATCATCAAACCTATCTTGCCGTTTGGCGAGGTGAGCCGGTGCGACAGATGCCAGTAGCCGATGAGCGAGACAAGCCTCCTGCACCTCCCACGAATTTGGCCTGGTCCCCAGCTGCAACCTTGCACTTCGTCTGAACTCCCCTTCATGATCTGAAATAGCGCTCCCGACATGTCACAGAGCCTTTTGCAAGGCATTGGGCTTCCTCCATGCCGGCTACGTCCCTCCTGTTCTCCCTAAAGCAGCCTGGCTGAAGCTGCTGAGCTTTGCCGCTTTGTTGGTTCGCCTGTTACAGGTTCCCCGTGCGCCAACTTGAAGTGACGAGCTGCCTGTGAAAGAAGGCACGGAGGGCAAGGGGGCAGGAGCAGCATGGACCATCGGTGCGACGAATCTAGGGCCTTGCAGTCAGGGTGGTCAGGCTTTGGTCAGAACGTGCAGCTCCTCAGCCCGGACAAGGCGCGACTCTGGAGTCGCTTTGCCTTTCTGTTTAAAGCTGGTCAGGACCCACCCCCGCGCTCCAGGATCATCCTGTGTGAGATGCATCCTCATGATGTTCGCTGGGGGTGCAAGCACCCTCGCGTCACGGTGCTACCTCTTCCGGATGGCTACCACCTACAAGCGTGTGACGCTCGAGGTGTTGTAGGACCTGAGGACTATTTGAGATTAGTGGACGGTGTCTGGAGCACGAAGACCATCACTCCTTCACAGGAAAAAGAGCGGTCAGTCTTAATTACACGTCTTCTGTTCTGTTCACCTTCGAATGTGCCAGGAGAAGCTGAAGGCCAAAGGCCTGTCAACTGCCGGCGAGCACGAACAGTCCAGCCGGCTGTTGTTTGGTGCCCGAAGATGACCCCTGCTCAATGCTCAAACGAAAGGTTGGTCTTCCGGCTGACACAGGCGCAGGCCGGTTCTTTCAAAGTCTGAGAGAGGGACTTGACTATGGAACGCTCTGATGAAGAGTCTGTAGTGTGGCATGTCAGCCGAGATTGTTTTTGTCCTGGCGACCGGTTGTCAACACCTCGCTGGAAGCCTCTTGCACTCGCCATCGGTTTCGGCTCAGCTTCCTTCCGTGCCGGGAGCCCGTGGTCCTGCGCACGGTGGAGCTCGGTGAGCGCCCCCGGCGTAGGCACCTGGGAGTCCGCAAGTTTGGTGCTTCCTTGCATCCTCTCGCTTGGTCACAGAGAGGTCCGAAAGCTTCTTGTTACAAGAGGGACCCGAACTTGGTGAGGATATTAGGATGCCGCTTCGACTGGACATCAAGAAGAAGCTGTCCGCCAGGCGACAATCAAGGGATCTAGCCATCGCCAGAAGGGATGGGTTTGAGCTTCTGACAGCTTTGGCAGTATTCGGGGTCCATGTCTTTCTCCTCGTGTTTTTTTGGCCCTTGCACCGCCGTGGTGAGACAGCCTGAGGTGCGAACAAAAATGACATACACACACGTAAACCGTTCGGAACGAAAGGACAGGTCTCCAACAGATGCAGAAACTACACGCTTTTTTTGGGCCAAGTAAAGAACAAGCAGGCACCCTGCCCGGCAGTTAGGGACATGTTTGGGGCACAGACTAGCGCAGGGTTTGCGCTGACTCGCAGGAGTGACCGAGTGAAGTGCGTTGACTTTCACCCTTCGGAACCCTGGACATTGTCAGCACTCTATTCAGGCCAGGGAGACATGTGGTGAGATTCCCCAGCGGTTAGAGTGCAATTTTCCAAAAGGCAACATCTTCATCTGGGACTACAACACGCAGACTTTGGTGAAGCAGTTCGAGGTGCCTGCTTCTTCCAAACCCCTGGAAGGTTTACAAACGTGTGATTGAGGGTCAGCGTCCGTCATGCTGAGGTTTGCAACCTGCCAGTGCGATGCGCCAAGTTTGTTACTCGCAAACAATGGATCGCAACTGCTTCGGATGATATGCACGCCCGTGACTCAGACGCTCGCAGGGGAACATGTGATTCGTAGCCTGCTCCTGTGCTCATTTCAACCTGAAATGTTCCGAGATACGTGTTTTCAATTACAACAGCCTGGAGAAAGCTCACGAGTTCGAGGCACGTGCCTACTGGGTAGGGCCGAAGGCAAGTTCCGACCAATCCAAGATCAGGCCCACACGGACTACATTCGGTACATCGCAGTGCATCCGACCCTGCCGTATCTCTTGTCCTGCTCGGATGATATGTCCATCAAGTCTGGGGCCAAGTGTCCTTCTGAAGCCCGTGCTTTGTCATTGGGCTTCATCCCCAAGGCTCTGGGACTGGGACAAGAATTGGCAGAACCTTCAGGCCTTTACCGCCTTTACTGTCCCAACCTGGCACCGTCGCTCCCAGAGCTCCCTTGACCTCGAGGCCTTCGAAGGGCACGCGCACTATGTGATGATGTGCCAGTGGAATCCCAAGGCCCTTAGCCTTCTGAGAGGGGCAGCTGGGGGTGGCATTTGGTTGCGGCTGCAGCACTACATGTATGCAGGATGCGAACATCTTTGCCTCGTGCTCCCTGGACCGGTCAATCAAGGTCTGGGGTGTGTCCGGAGGAGCAGGCCGGGCATCCCTGCTCGAAGAAAGCCTTGCCCAGCAAAGTCGTGCAAGCAGGTGGAACGAGCAGCTGCCACTTTACCCTTACCGGGCACCAGCGTGGTGTCAATTGCGTGGAGTGCCCGCGTGGAGGTTGCATAAACGTCAAAGCCAAAGCCAACCTAATCTGAATGCGTCGCTCGTTCACCCGATTCACGCCTGCCAGCAGCATCGCTTGGATTTCAGGTACTCGCCTGGAGGCGAGAAGCCCTACATCATCTCAGGGTGCCGGCCTTGCCGCAAACCAGCCAGTGATTGGGATCTGCTCAGCTGCCGCTTTTGCTGCCATGAAGCCGAGGTCAGATGATCGGAGCATCAAGATCTGGGACTACCAGACTAAACAGTGCTCCGGCTGCCTTTTGCCACAAGTCCATCGTGCGGTTCTTGGGGTACTTGTGCCAGTGTACGTTCAAGCAGCGCTTGATGCTACAAGCATCAGACATGGTGACCAAAGGCTGGGAAGACAGATGCTGATCATGTGTGCCTGGCAGGTGCATACAGACGCTGACCGGGCACACGAACAATGTATCTTATGCCACCTGGCCTGGCATAGTTCTGCGATCCACCATATTTTCAATTCCAGAAGCCTGCCACAAGGGACATCTGAGAGTCATGCCAACAGCTGAGGCACTGTTCCACCCAGCCTTGCCCATTATCCTGACGGGCAGTGAGGACGAGTCAAAAGGAATGCTCATATGCTCGCGGCAGTCCTACATGTTTCTCTCGACTCGACTCTAGCTGCTGGAGACCATGCAGAGTCTTTGCGCTCGTCATCAATTCGACTCGAGGACGGTACCGTCAGGATATGGCACGGGTCTACATATCGCTTGGAGGCTGTGCTCTCAGTATCCCTCAGTGGTGTATTTTTCCCAAAAGCCTAAAGTGTAAGCCGCATGCTTTCGAAGCAAGCTTGCGACGGAGCTTTGGATGGAAAGTTGTCCGTTATGTTTGGGCAGGCCACGTTAAGCTACTTCTTGGAACGCGTCTGGTCCATCGCCGTGCTCAAGGGCTCGAACACCGCTGGGGACCCGGACCTTGCTGCGTGGATCCGAAGCAAGTGACCTCTTATCCCCAGGCGGCTCTGGGATACGATGAGGGCACTGTCGTGATCAAGCTTGGAAGCGAGGCCAGATGCTACGCCATCTACGCCGCTAAGCCCTCAACATGTCCATGCAGCGGGCGACCGACAGCTGTTTCGCAGGAGCCAGTCGTGTCCATGCACTCGGGCAAGATCATATGGGTGGATCCGGCATGGTTTGGATCCAGCTTTTGTCTGCTTGTGGGTGCCTCATCGCCAGGCCAAAGGCAATGAGATCCAGACTGCAAACCTCAAGCTGTTGGACGAGGGTGTTACTGCGCGGGAGGGCGAGAAAGTCCCACTGAGTGTGAAGGAGCTTGCCTTCGTGGGTGAGGGTTGAACATGGGGGGGTGGTCTTGCTGAAGCCCAAACAACTAGATCTTGTTGATGCAGGACATGGGTGCAGCAGAGGTCTTCCCTCAGTACATTGCGCACCACCCAAACGGTGCGCACAGATCTTGAAGCAGAGACGAGATATTGGATTTCCTTGTAGTTACTGATTTCATGCCAGGCCGTCTTTTTGCAGTTTGTGGCGATGGCGAGTTTGTAATCTACACTGCCCAGGTAGGGTGTACAGGGGCTGGCCTGGTGCTTTACCGGTTCTTGTCCAAGCGAGCGACAGTGTGATGCGAGGCACTCCGCAACAAATCCTACGGTCCTGCACTGGAGGCCTTTGCCGGAGCCTGCCCCATTCCGGGAAGCGGCCATTAACTTGTACCAGAAGAAGTTTGTAAAGGTTTCTCAAGTTAGTTAGTCTCGCCTGAAGCGCGGATTCTACTCCCGAGGGAGGTGTGGAATGAAGAGAGACAGTTGGTGTGGGAAACGGTCGAAGGGGGTTTTGCTTTTCGCCCCGTATGCCCACCGAAAGAAGGAAGAGAGACACCAGAGCACCAACCTCGTCGCTCCCCGTCCCCGGGCGGTCTGTAAATAGAAGAGCAAAGCGAGAAACAGGCTAGGCGCATACCAGAAAAGAGGACAGAGCGAAGATTGTTTAGACGCACTCGCCTTGCCCTGCAGTTCTGCTGGGCGCATTCCGGCGCTTATGCGACTCGAGATGGAAACGGCAAGATCACCGTCTTCCAGGATGCCCGCAGTTTCTACAAATCCTGGATGCAAAGTGCGTCTGATCTGTTTGCAGCTGCAGGACTTCAAGGAGAGCTTTTCCTTCAAGCCTCCCTTCACCGTAGAAGAGACCTACGGAGGTGGGCTTGGAAAGCTGTAAGCTGCAAGTGCCGGAGACTTGCTTTGAGGTCGCTTGCTTGGCATCCGTGGTGGCGATTTCATTTGTTTCTATGACTGGACAGAGCCATGGCCTTACAGAAAGAAACCAGCGTGCTGGAACCTGATACTGAAAGACCCCGGTCTTTACTGGAGAAGGATGTCAGCGGTGGTCCGCTGCTTGCCGTGCCCCCGTTCGCGCGCGAGGTATCGGCTCATCCGCCGCATTGATGTGGTGCCAAAGGATGTCATCTGGTCCGATGCTTGGGACAACCAACATAGGATGTGCCGACGTTGACTTTGCTTTGGATGCCTCTCGTGCGCAGCTTGAATGTCTCAGGTCCGAGGAGGGTAACTCCGTTGTGCTCATCTGCCCCGACTCTTTTTACGTGCTCAGGTGACCAGGGTGGTTTCTGTCTGGAACGCCATGTAGAAAGATGCCCCGCCTGCCCCGGCTGCCAGACACGACAAAGATGCCGTGCAAGCGGCTCTGGTCTCCAGCGGAATGGTGGACGAGGTGCACATATCCATCTCTCCCTTGCTTCCTCTGGGTCCTCATGTCCTCATGTCGCCACGCTTTCCAGTGGCGCTAAATGGTGCAGGATGGCATCGAGGCAGCCTTCGACCTGCAGCATGAGATCAATGACAAGGCGCGCGCAGATACGGATCCTCAAGCTTAAACTCCGGACGACGGTCTGACGGTCCACCGGATCGTCCTTCCCGGCCGAGGTGGTGAGCGGGCTTTGGGTTGGAGACTGCTTTGCCTCAGCCTCGGGATGCTGTAGAATTTACATGTTTGCTAGCATCCTCTGCTTCGTATTGCTTTTGCTCCTCTTTCTCTTGGTACTATTCCCCACTTCGCCGGGCAGTGGATGGCAGTGTCTGAGGTGTATGTCTCTCATGCCCAACGATTGACCTGTCTCGTGGCGGGCTCGCAGGACTTCTACTTATAAGAACTATGGGGGGTGCACAGGAGCGGATTTTAGGGAGGATTCGCAGGCTGGGAACTTGACGCTCAGGACGCTTAGCTTGTTGAGGTCAGAAGCTGTTCGGTCGGAAGACTTCAGCCCAAAGCCTCTCAGACCAGATGTCAAGTGGAGGGAGATGCCGAAAGCCCGCCACAGGAGACTCTGGCACATCTGGATCGCCTGCAGTGCCCCAGTTTGGGCAGCATTGTGCAGAGCTGTACAGCAATGATAGGGACTCATGCGCTGCAGTATGGCTGGAGATCCGGTTTGAGGGTCTCGAGTTTTCAGTCTCACCTCTTCGTACCTGCAGCTTCTTCGGCTAAAGATCGGATTGCACACGAAGCCTGGTTGAGGTACTTGTTGGGATACATGCCAGAGCAGTCTAAGCTTTACCTTATCGACAAGGAGCTCAATGCCGGTCCCTCTGAGAATTGGCAGGATGTAGCAGGTTCCCTGAGCGAAGTTTCAGGTGACACCTTACACGCTGCACATGGCCCTCATAGAGTACCAGTCGGCCATCATGCGGAAGGCTTGGGGTGTGAAGCCGAGCAGACTCTCTAAGTGTGAGAGGCTGACGGGTTCTTTCACTAACAAGCGGCGTGCCTTGAACATACAGCCCTCTTGAACACCTTAAATTCTATTCAGTCGAAAAGCAGGTCCTTCTAGTCCGATATGCAGTAGTTGATCATGCATACAAGTATGGTGCCGAGGTTTCGATCACCAGGTTCAGCGAGGTGTGGATCCAAAAGACTCCCTCCAACTGCCACGCAGAAGCCATCCAACTACAGACCATGCAGTTTTCGCAATTACGTACGCTGATTGGTCGGGCATTGAACAAATTAGTCTTTGCTTCTTTCTGGCCCTGTATTCGTAAGCTGGTGCGCTTCGCTCATGTACTTGGCTGAGGTCATCCTGAATCACCAGCTGTGTCCTTGTTTCGTGTCGTCTTATGTTTTGTTGATTTCATTTTGATTCGTTTGCCCCCGAAGAGTGCCATCAAACAACCAACTACATTCAACTGGCAGAAACAACTCTCTTCCCGTTTTGCTGCTGAAACATCTGCACAAGATAGCTCATGCTGCTACAAACCCTTGAGTCGTCCTTCTCTTATTGACGGGCGAAGACTTGAGGTGACAGTTTCGTCGCTATTTTATGCAATCACAAACTGCCGTCAGCTGCATGAGCCAAACGAGAGACAGAAAGCGAAGCGCTGCGTCAATGAGTAGTGGATGTAACCCAGGGGTTGTAACATGGATGAATAAAGGCTTTGCGCAGTCTCACGACAACCCGGAGAATTATGGAGCCATTGTGCTGTGTTGGCTATTGTCTGTTTCACTGTCTTCATCCTGAAACTCAATCCCGCTGCTGGTATTTTGAAATGGCTGTCTTAAGCAGTCGGGTGGTGGGCAACAGACAAAAAGGTTGCCAAGCTGCTGAGAACCACAAATTAAACTCAGTAGACTGGAGGATTTTGAGCTGACACCCTCGAGATGACAGTCCTAAATCGTGGGCAGCTCTTTTAAAAAATGGGTGCCAGATGGACATAATCTGCTCTTTGCATCTCTTGGCTGTTCTGTCTGACAGGACTTCCAGACAGCAGAGACATTTTTTGGCCAGCTGCCTGAGCGGAAGCCTCAGCCTGCACAGTTAGTTTTTCCAACTCAAGAGCAAGGGAGCAGAGACTTCCGCCCGGCTGCAGCTAGCACCCATCTTGCCTGTAGGGTGTAGGGAAGTTGTGAACCTAGGTCACTGCACAATCGAATTGCCCGCTTCTTGGAGAACCAGGGATACCAGGCCGAGGCTCTTGCGATCTCCAAGGACTTTCACTGCCGGCGAACTTGAGCACATTGTCGAGTTCGCGGATTTAGGATCCTTCTTCGTCCACCGCCGTCCGCCGTGACTTGGAGGACGACGAGCATCGTTTCGAGCTGGCTACGCAGCTGGGCAAGCTGCAGATGGCTGCGGACATCATAGTTAGCATCACGGCCCAGGCAGGCCAACTCCCAGCACACAGACCCAATCGGAAGAGGAGCTGGAGTCGTCGTCACCGACGCAGCGCGTGTGTGCGCAGGCCAATCCTGGAATGCCGCCTCGTGGCAAGTGGAAGAACCTTGGAGATGTGGCCCTAGAACAAGGCATCTGAAATTGAGCTGTCCGGTGCTGATTGGCTGTCTCTTACCGTCGGCAAGGCGACTTCACATTGGCAAAGCGCTGCTTCAGTGAAGCAAAGGCCACACGGCCACACCACACGTACCTCCTTCGTCCTCAACAGCATACGTGCACGGCACAGGACCTTGGAGCCCTCTTCCTCTTGTACACGTCAGTGGGGGATGCGGAAGGCGTCCTCTCCACCGGCACATTGGCCGAGGCCGAGTAGGGTGCCAAGCACTAAGTCGCTAAGCCAAAGCCAAAGCCGAAAGCCAGGAGAGCAACATCAGCAACATCGCCGTGCTCTGCTACTTGCTGCTAGGGGACACCAAGCGAGCCTTGGAGGTCGCTTGCCGCATCGCCTCGTCTCTTCTTCGAGGATCCTTCCAAAAGCGTTTTCTTCAGCAGGTTCTCATCAGCTCAAACCGCCTGCCAGAGGCCTGTCAGCTCCTGCTTAGAATTTAAATGTCAGGCAATTTTCGAGTATTTCGGCACACTGTTCGCGAGGCAGCGTTTTTCGCCCGGACGTACTGTCCAAGTGAACTATCTAGAGTTGCTCGAGCCTGAGAGATCATGGAAGCACTTTCATCCGGCAGACTCAACACTCCAGCAATCGCTATGCAGTAGGTACAGATTTGGACAGCAGACTTGGCGAAAGTCAACCAGGCAAGCCTCGATGTCAATGCATTTTGCGTTACGGTGGCATTTGCTTTGAGCTGCAGTCCAAGCCGTGATAGGCTGTGGCCGAATCGCTAGCAGATCCTTCCAAGTGCAGACCCCAGTGATGCTGCAGCTCAAGCTGTTTCAGCTTTCCAGGTGCGTTACATGGGAAGCTGTGTCCTTGGAGCCGCGAAGTGCGCGAAGGTATCCAGACCTTTTCCAGGACTTCGACCTTACCCTAGCTGCGGAGAATGCCTTCGAAGCACCCCGCCTGACGTGAAAGCACCCATCATGTGTCCATCTGCACACCTCTCAAACTTCCCAGGCAAGGAGAAAAAGCCCTCCTCCAGCTTCTGCTTATTCAACAGCTGCCGTCTCAGCTGTGCACTGCTCTCTGCATGGATTACAACTTCGGTATGTCCTTTTCCTTCAGGAGAGAGAAATTCTTGAGCTGGATGTTATGGAGGAGCTCAAAAAGTTGGGTCACTTCCTCGGAAAAAAGCTCGACTTCCGTGTCAGCACATGCCTGCTCAGGTCCCGAAAACTTTCAGAAGATGCTCACAAAAGGCATCTTGAGTTTGCATGCCGAGAAAGGGTGAAAAGCCAAGCCAAAGCCCTCTGTGTTCCGGAATCAGTCTTACATCTCTGCATTCTGGATTTGGATTGAAGGCTTTCTAGGGCATGCTTCTGTGTAAGGGCAAACGACCTCTCGCAGTGCAGCCTCATGAGAGAGATCAGTGGAACCTGTCTCAGCACATGTGTGGTCAGGGGGCGGACCAGCAGATTTTGCACCACCCCTTCGAGTTCAACCGGCGGTGGCACCAGCACCACAGCCGGACCTCATTGTGCACGAGCCGTGAGCCTACAAACACGTGATCCTCCTCAGAGGTGCAGTTTGCACTCAACTGCTCAAGTGGATGCATGTCAGTGACTCAGTGAAGAGGCCCGAGCCAGCGCCTGTCATGCCTGCCCCGGTTCCTGCACAGAACTGCCGGCATGATTAATTAAGCAAAATGCGACCACCAAGAGAGGTTGATAGCAATTGGCCCTGACAGGTCAGCACCGGAGACGATAGTTGAGTCCTCTTCTCCTGAACTGCTGGTGCACAGCTCAGAGGACAAGCACAGCTGTAGTAAAGGGGTGTGTTTCTGATTGCATCAGAGCTAGTCCCCCATCTGGCATGTTGCGACTTCTCAGGTGCCAGATGCAGCTGTGCCACCACCAGTCTGCTGCTAAGACCGATGGATGCCGTTCGTGAGACCGCAAGCTCGGTCCGTGATTCACTTAAGTGGCCGCAGGAGTCAAGTGCATGAATGTACGTCAGGGGCTCCAATGAAGATAACAACCTGCGAGTCTTTCTCCAAGGAATCTGCAGGTGGGGAGGCCCCGGCACCCGAGCAGACTTGCCACGTTTGTGCCCTTTCAGCTTTGGTAGCCGCTGCAACGCGAAAACAGCCAGGCAGAGCGGCGGCGGAGCAGCGGAAATGCCTGACCTCCTCTAGACTCCCTTTCTGAGAGTGCCAGAAGTAGGACAAGAGTAGTTCGTGCCACCAAGAGGTAGTATATAAGATAAGGTTCATGACAAAGGACTTAGGAGCGGCAGTTGAGGTTATGGACTCGTGAAGCCACCTTAAATCCGTTGTAACTGCAGCTGAAGCACTTCTCCACTAGTCACTAGCAGTGTTCGCCGTGAGTGATGCCCTCGAAAGACTGACTAGTTTCTTGCCCGATGCAGCACCTGTCTAGTTTGATAACTTAGGTAGGTCGCCCGACGAGATTGATCTTGCCGCGCTGGCAAAAACATGGATCAGCTGCCTGTGCCGGTAGTGACTGCTCCGCTGACATTCTGCAGATGTAAGCACGCTTTCCAGTTTTGGCGGAGCTTTCAGACTTGAGAATTCTGCAGGCACGAGCTCCGACCCAGAAGGCACCGGCGCAGGCCATCCGATACCCTCTAGTGACAGCCTTTGGCAACACCTGCCTCCAGCTAGAACCTTCAGGAGGAGGCGGGGTTTTTGTTGTAGCGAGGGTGAGTCGTGGTCGTCATTGGTAGAAACAGAGGTGCTCGTAGTTCTTGTAGTTGGCACAACGATGTACTGGAACTTTGCAGGCTCCTCCGCTTGTTCCCGCCGGCAAGGGAGCCGCAAAGCTGCATGCATCAGCCGCTCCGCGGGAGAGCTTCGCGTGTGCAGATTAGATCTCAACGAGGGGGCGCTTCCTTTGTATAAGTACGACAGTGGCAGTCTGAGGCTTCCAAAGGCAGGATAAGACACGGCAAAGGCACGGCGGAAGCAGCTGGCTTTCTTCTTGGTTGGATGACATCAATGGTTTTTCAAGCCCCCATTTCTGCTGAATCAGACTGTGCCTCAACCAGAGGGGGCGCAATGTCTTGTGTCCTGGCAGTTGGCAGGCAGTCGTAAAGGCGTCGGCAAAGGTAAAGGCAAGCAAGCCGGTTGAGAACTCAGTTTCTGTTGTCGAATGCAGTGTCGGTGTGAGGCTTCGTTGCCATAGCGTCGACAGCTGCCCAGTGGGTGTACGTACCATGAATGAAGTAAGGCAAGCACAAGGGCAAGATGCCTTTGGCGAGCCCTGCTCCTGTACCCGCAGGACTGGACCCAACACATGCTCTGGACAAACGTATGGAAACGGCGCGGTATCGCTACCTACTAGAGCGACGGACCAGTTTCCGAAGCCCGCTTCCCGAAACACAGGACGACAGCTGAGAATTTGGACGGTCAGCCGCCTTACGACTTCGACTGTCGCGTGCCAAGTTGGCAACTTGTGGACTCCTCGGCCAGGGCGTGGTGCCTGCCAGATTCAAGGCTTCTGAGGCGCATGCAAATGCTGCGGAGCCCCAGCGTGCCGAGCAGTGTGCACGAAAGTGCAGGCAGTGGCGCCGCAGAAGCTGATGACAGCAACGCCAAAGATGCGAAGTATGGCGCAGTCCGGTTGCATTGGCTTTTGGTTGCGCTGCTGGCAGCCCTTGATCAGTGGGAAGTCAAGCACAGACTGCGCACAGGAGAAAGCAGGTTGCAGCCCCAGATCTTATCTTGTCTGCGCGATGCGACACAGCATACATCGGTTTCGACACGTTGCTCAGGTGCTGTTGAAAGCAAGCTCGAAGGTGCGCTCATCTTGTAGCACTGTCGCAATTCTAGGGCACCGCACTTGCACGAGGCGGCCTCAATAGCGGTGGCGAGAAGCACCCTGCTTTCTCGAGCCGCGATGTCCAAAGCCGGCGCGAAAGCTCCCGGCAGGTTCATGCTGGTCCCCGCCAGGATCGTCTCAAAGCCAGGCCGTCTCGCAGCCGCGACGTCAAAGGCCTCTTCCCAGGCGACGTCAAAGGCCGGAAAGCTTGCCAGGGCCTACCCAAAAGGCCAGGGCCCCACAGCTGCCAGTGCCAGAGTCTCAAGATGCCTCAACAGACGCGGGCTTATGCGTGTTCCGAGGCCTGGCCGCAGCACAGCCGAAGGCCCAACTCTGTCTGTGCTGCTCGCCACGGGCACGGCATGTCCTTTAACTACCTCTGGAGCGAGAGGTGCCGGGCGCCGGGCGCCGTGTTGCGAAAGGCTTCTCGAAGGCTGGTGTTGCCATGCACATGATGAAATGCCGTGCTGCCCCGTGTTGCGGTGCCGTATGGTGCCGTTCAGTCATGCGCCACTTGAATCAGCTGCAAAGGTCAGGAATGGCTAGCAAGATCACATGTGCAACAGCGGACCGGTAAGTTTCTTGGACCTCCTAAAGACAGGCAGCTTCGGCGGCACGGTCTGGCTGGGCACTCAGCTCTGGGATGCCGGGGTCAAGAAGATGTGGCTTGACATGCCAAGGAAAGGTAACCATGTTTGCTGGAAAGGCTATCCTGCACCCTGTTTGGGTATCATTTTTCGGAGCAGAGTGGGGGGGGGGGGGNGGGGGGGGGCACCAGACTGAACAGGCCTTCGCTCTTCCTCCATGGAGGGGTGGTGCCAAAAGAGTTGCCCCGAAGGTCAAGGCGAGACTGCCCGGCATCTGCGTTTGTGCAACCTGAAGCCCAGAGCGGGAGCGTGCGCGAGCAACGTTGGTGAGAGAGCACTCGCTTCTTCTCAGATTTGCTGCTCCGTTCGTGCTCGCAAGATCTCGACTCCGGCTCAAGCAAGTACGGCTCTGCCTGTCTTCGCTTGTGCCGGCGTCTGTCTGGTGCTCAACATCTTAAAGGACCGGCCGGCTTCGTTTGGGTTCTATGTTCGTCTGCACGGGGATCGCTATCATCCCATCAAATTTTTATCCAAGGCCTCCCAGCACAGTCTTGCTCATGCCCAGCGACGTAGCAGCTCCTTGGCCACGAATGGCCGTGTGACTGCATCAGCAGTGCTTGGATATTCTCGGTGTTGAGATGTGTGTAGCAGTGCCCCATCCGTTATGTTCGTCCGACTATTCTTTTTCAACAGAGTGCAATCTAGATTGGGAAAGACTCCTGATCCCGAAGAACTGCACGCAACGCCCATGTCACGTCTGAGAAGGCATTTGGGTTCGATATGAGGGATCCCACCTCTGCCTTCGTTGCGAATGTGTGCATGAAATCTTTAGAGTCAGATGGTGCTGCGGAGATATCTCCGCTTGTCCGTGAACTTTGTGCGTTTTTGGTGCGAGCCTCGGGACTCCAGTCCAGTCTTGAAGCGTTCATGATTGAGCAGTGCAAAGAATTCGAAGATGCTAGCCTGACTGGAGAGCAGAAGCTGCATTGGACAGATCTGCACAAGAGATATGTTGAGCTGGCGGAAGAGCAACTAGATGAATTTCTGCGGGAACGTGAAGCCACTGCGGACGAGTTGGCGCAGACCTTGCAGTCGTCGCTGGGCAAGTCGATGTGGTCGCTGCCGCTCCTGCAGAGCCTGGATTACACGGCTTTCGCTGCACAGATGATTGCCCTGGCCTCCGGACCACAGCTCCGAGCTGAGGCTGCTGCTTCCTCGAGTCTCTGTCTGCTTGGTGGAGTCTGGAAGCCAGAAAAGCCTGATCCAAGGAGCCTTGAGCGATTTCTGAAAGCTCAGGGAGTGCCGTGGATCGTGCGCCGCCTGCACGTCTTTGCCACGATCCGAGAGATCTGTGTTGTGGAGATGCCTGGCACGGTGCCGATCTTTACGATTTGGGAGTCTCGGAACCACGGCTTTGGCGTGTGCATGAGCCAGGTGATTGCCGACTCTGTTGAGCGTAATGATGGTTGCTTGAACACCAGAGCGTGGTTAGAGGATTCGGACTTGCACGTCGTGCAAAGCCCAGACGGCACAACTGGAGTCGAAACCACATATACTGTCTTAAATGATGGGAAGTCTCTGCACATTCGCCGGGAGCTGTGGAGCCCAAGCCGCGACAATCAGAGCTGCGCCTTCGCACAGCAGTTCGTGAAATGCGAGCCTGGTAGTTTGAGCGAGGATAGTCATGCCTTCCAGAACGGTCTGAAAGTCGATCGTGAAAAGGTCAGCCCAGAGCGGGCTAGTAATGCAGATGTCCAGCACACACCAGCTCCGCCAGAATCACTGCCTGCGCGGCAGAGTCCATATGCGAAGGTGCCTGCTCCGCTGCTGCCCTCTGCGCCTCCTGGGGTGCCATCCCGGCAACCTCTTGCGCGCAGGAGATTTCAGCGACCCATGGCTCCGGCCGCGTAAGAGGATGATGTCCGTTTTCCCGTCCCTTTGCTCCTGGACTGTTGTGCATGATTCCGTAGTCGCTAGCGCACGAGCTGGGAATAAGAATTCCAGGCCGTGTAAAGTGCAAAAAAGTGCAAAAGTGATTTGATGTGTTTGGAAGGGTGCGAGCGCTGGGAGTTGGAGCAGCCTAGCGGAAGATTTCACTCAACCCAGCATCTACGACATGCTCAACTTCCACTCATCTCGGATCAATCATCAGGCAACTCGCATCCTTTGCAATAGGCAGCGATGTACACCCTGCTTTTCAGGCATGCAACTTGCGAAGCAGTTGCATGGACTCAGGACGCGCTGTAGAATTCCTGCAGTCGTGAGATCCTGGACAAGTCCTAGCATCAGCAAGGCTGATGGAGCCCAAACACAGCTCCCAGCTCGCCCTTCCTATGTTGTGTGATGGTCACAGATTTCTGTGAGGCAGTCGCCTGTGTCGTCTAAGGAGTGAAAGCTCTCCCGGCCGTGGACTAGGAGTGCAAGCGCTGTCCTAAGACTTTCCTCTCAGTGTGTGGATGCGTGGATGTGAAGAGATTTCAGCGAGAGAGGCGAGTTTCTTTTCTGTTCTGAAGGTCCTGCATCGGCTGAGCTATGTTGAGCTGCATCTGCAGATTGCAGGGTCTGCCTAGTGTTTTGTGCCGCTCAGACAGTCTATGGCAGTCTGCAGCCAGATGTTATTCGCGCTTTGTTGAGCAGCCGGGCTTGCCCTGCGCAAGAAGGGTGTGAAAGGGAGGAAACAGCTCCTCATTCGTTCTGCCAGTGTTCGTGATGCGCCACCCGCTGCGCTGAAGTGTGGATGTGGAATCTGCCCAAATCAGCAACCTGTCAGCGTCAGGCCAAGCCGAACGACGAGGATGCCGTCAAGACACTGTCGCCCGAGATGCTGTAGCGATAGCTTGTACATGTTCGGACGTGTTGGACGCACATGACTAACATGAGAAAGTGATGCAGGACGACTACGACCCGTTCTCGGAGGAGCCGGCTCCACACGTTGCAATGGAGAAGGCTGGGAATGAGGGCATGTTTTCAAGATGTAAACGATTCGCGCCGTCTCCTCGGACTGAAAAGGCGGGTGGAGAAACTCTGTCGTATTTCCGATAGACACTCGACATCCAGTGGATGTGACATTTCACAAATCGTGCCCCTCCCCCACCCTGCTGAGTGGGGGCGGGGGTCGTTGTGGAGAGGATTACGATCAGGAGAGCTTCGGCCGGAATACCTATGTCACTGCCTCCATACACGGCAGCAGATGTTCGATGTTCAGTGGCCTCGAAGGACCTCATGATGCATTCAGAACGAGGGGGTGCTATTCTGCTCACTGTGAGAAGTGCGGCCTTTTTCAGAACGAAGTCGTAGCAAAGTGTGCCTTTTGCAAACAACTCCGGAGGGCTTGGTCCCGCAATGTTGAAGCCTGAAGCTTGAAGCCAGCAGCTAGCACTCCGGAAGCGGCTGTCCGTCAAAAGCAACGAGCCTTCGGTGCCGTCTTCATTCCGCCGAGGAGTTTCGGAAGGCTGCGCGCCGAGCGGCCCGGGGCTCAGTAGGCATCAAAACGCTGCTTGGCCATTCGTGGGAGGGCGAGGGAGGAGGCATGCAAGTGAAAGCACCCGGAAAACCCCAGGCGGCTGCGGCCGGTAAGCTCGACTCGGTGGAGTGGCGGCCGCAGGCTTCTGAATTCTGCCTGCTTCGACCGGTTTCGGAGCCGTCCTCTCATCTCCTCTCGCACAATTCGACTGCTGTGTGATCCTGCAAACGCATGGGCTGAAAGCACTTGATGTCGACCTTGCTGGACGATGCAAACTGTCCTATCTAAGACTGATGTCCAGTTCCTGTTCACTTATACAAGCTCCAAGCATTCCTTTGATAAGTGAACAGCCTGAGCCCTAAGCCTCGCCGAGCCATGGGCAAGAAGCGCGTGCGCGCTGTGACGCCGCCTCGGCCCGCGAGTCGGGTCTTGGAAGTGCCAAGGCTTCTCCCCAGAGCACAGGCCGCCCCGGCCGTTACCCCGGAAAAGAAGCCGCCGGGTAAGAAGAAGAGAAGCGAGGAAGGCCCATCGGACTTGCCCTCTGGCAAGGCGCCTGATGCCAGCGCTGGAGCGACCAGCAACGAGGCAGCAGAGCCTGCAAAAGGTGACTCTCCGGCCGAGCGTCCGGCCCCACGTGTTTTGCAAATTCCTGGAAATGCGAACCGTGGATCAGAGAAGCGCCGCTTCATGTCTGACAAGGTCTCTAGCATCCGCGCAAAGCCATCAGCACCAAAGCAGAAGGCACGCAAGGGCAAGGGCACCCCGGACCAGGAGGACTCGGCAGAATTCAAAAAAGCCTTGAAAGATGTCTTGAATTTCGTGATGCCGCAGCTCGGAAAGTCCGAGCGAATTCAATATGAAAAGGCAAAGATCCGCGCTCTTGGTGGGACACCAGACAAGCCACAATATGAGCCGTATGCCTCTCTTCAGCGGAGGAAAAAGGCGGAGGAGGCCGCGCGGCAGCGGAGGCTCGCGGAAGAGAAGTTACTCGGCGTTTCGCTGTCCGCCACGCAGCAACGCCGAGGAGTGTCTGCGGATGGTGTCACAAAGCGAAAGAAGGAAGCACTCTTGGCCAAGAAACGCCGCAAAGAGAACGACATCCTGGGTGTGGGGGCGAAGGAAAGCAAAGGTATGGTGATCATTCCAAAGAACAAAGCGAAATCCTATGCCTAGCGACCCAGTGTTGGTCCTCAAGACATCATTCATGCTGCCGACGTTCCTCATGGCGACCCAACTTCGAGGTGCACGCCGAGCACGCCAGCGGAATGGTTAGGTGCCGGGCAAATTCCAGCATCCGAGAACTGGCCACCACCGGAGAGACAGCATCCGTCCAACTCGCAGAAAAAGGATGTGACGCTCTCAAGTGCACAGAGCAGGCGGCAGATTCGTTGCAGACCGCACCGTGGGCAGGGAGATCCCATCCTCGGGGTGGTGAGGCCGCCGCCGAAGCGCCAGGCAGGGAAAGGGGCAGACAATTGCAGACTCTCGTGATGCCAGGACAGAGATAAACAGAGCAGACTTGAGCAGACCTTGCCTTCCAAGGGCTCGAACGGCGTGGCGCCCGCACAAGCCAAGCGCCGCGCCGTGCCGCGCACTGCCATTGCCTGGCTGAGACGGCTCAGTGTCCAGAACGAAGGCCAGGGCAACCTTTACCCGATGCGAGAAGCATATCCGCAGCTCTGAATTCGCAGGTGCGGCGCAAGCCGAGGACAATTTGCGTTTTGCTCTAGTTGTTGCGTGCATGAAGTTCTGACGTCGAGGAAATCTCGGAAATGGCTGTGAGGAATACTTCCGCAAAGAGGAGATGCAGCCTGCCAAGAAGCAGAAGATCGATGCCGTCAACAGAGGCACATCGCCTGCCGTTCGGTGTTGCAGCGAGCCGAGTTCGTGTTTGATGATGCTTTATGCAGTTTCTGGCAGGCTTTGTGAAAGAGCTTCTTCATAAGGCAAAGGGTTTCGATCCTCAGGGGCCACTTCTGCTGATATCGTCAGGCTGGTGTAAGAGAAGTCGTTTGCTAAAGCCTGCCATCATGTCAGACGCCATCGACCCTGCAAACGCTGCTGGCCCAGTGTGTCGCAAGCAGACACAGATCGCAAAGGCTTCAGCCGACAGATTGGGGCCTATGATTCATCATGACATCTTAGCTTAGTCGGGTGCTGTTCACCACCAGAACCAGCTCCCAGGAGATGTGCTGAGGTGTAGAAGTCTGCTGGTTTTCTTGGAGAAGAAGCTGGAGGACGCCGGGACGTGCGAGTCTTCGTGACAGCCGTGTGTCTCAAGACTATACCAGCAGCCTCTGCACTAGAGAGGTTCTTCCAGGGCTCTCATAAGAAGGCGCTAAGCCGGAATCTTTCACCATTCGGCAGCACGAGCTAGATGCAGGGAGGCACAGCACGCATGAGCACTGCGGCTTTCCGATGCCACAATGCTGCAAAGTCGGAAGAAGTCAGAGGGAGGGGCATGGGCTATTGTAGCTTTTGATGCTTTTGAATGCCCTTTGCCAATTTCGTTCTGTTCAGCCATTACCACTGCTATTGCAGCAACCCACGAAGGCCTTATTGGTATGAAGATGAAAGAGTCTAAGAGTTAATGGTCTGCGGGGTGACTGGGTGGGGGGCCACTCCCGCTCCCCTGTAAGTTTGATGTCCCATGAAGGGTTGCGTCTGCGTTAATTGTCGGAGGCTCTTCTCCGGCAGTGTGATATCTGTCAAGAACTCCAAAGAGCACACCGAATCCGCGATGTTCCCGAAGGTTTTTCTGCTGCCCTCGGACCCTAGAGCCATAATGCGAGAGATTCCGACCTTGCTCTAGCTTTCGTAGCTCAGATCTCAAGTTACTGCACAATACGGTTGGTCTTGCTTTATAAACTGTTATCCTCGACTTATTGTTTTGCGATGGTTCTGCCGCCAGCAGCTCTGGCCAGCAGGCGACGTTGCCCGAGCCCCCAGCGGTCGGCGGGCCCGAGGCCCGCGTCTTGGCGTTCGGGATTTCGGGCCACGGGTTTGGGGGGCTGACTCGGAAGTGCAGGGGCTTTGGGAAAATGATGATGTGAGTGATGTCACCATGATGTCATTGATATTTTCTGAGGGTGCAGCGCGATCCACCGACAGTCTCAGGTTTGTTCGGGGGATCCTATGGTGGGCGTGTAGCTTGTGACACTCCTTATAAAATCACAAGCACAGCTGCTGTTCCTTTCATTGCTCTCCCCTAAACCTCGAAGTCCTCAACCCCCAACCGTTAAAGTTGAAGGTAATGTAATTGTGTCTTTGTGTCATTGCCTCAAATGCCAGGGCCTCCGCCCCCGTTTGGCGACTCATGCGGAAAGCCTGGGTCGTGCGCCGTTTGGGAGTGATCATCTTGACGAGAAAAATAGCAAGACGAGCAGCCAGAGTGATAAAACACTCCTCATCATATGTCACACAGGTGCTGCGCAAGGCATGCCCTGCAAGGTATGGAGACTTTGAGGGCGCCTAGTGGTTGGGATGCTCGAGCCAAGCGTGTGCCTGATGGGACGGGCTCCTCAGGAAGTCGATGATCGGGCTAGACGCAGTGTTTGCAACAGCAATTCAACACGGATCTGCTTGACTTTGATATCTTTGGTGCCTTTGGGCAACGAACTCTTCATCCCAACGTCACACACCTAATCCTCGCTGGAGAAAGCCAGGTGCTTGACATTGCGGCCATTGCAGCCTCTGCTCCTGGAGAGGTTCCGACAGCCCGCAGTCTAAATGCAACCGAATCCGAGTCGGCAAGACCGTGTGGAGGCAGCCCTTAAAGCTTTGCAGGAGGCACTGCAGAAGGCAGGCCTTGCATCCGGATTCTGGCCGTCTGTCCGTCCTGGCTGAGTTACGGGAAACTTGAAAGTCTGGCCGCTAGGAGTCGCAGGAGCTTCAGGAAAAGCTGAAGGACCGGGCCATGCTCTGCCTTCTCTCTTTGATGCTGGAGACTCCGAGGATCTCAAGACTTAGATGAGATCTTCTTGAGGAGTCTTCAGAAACGTTGGAGAACATCTTGACGGAGCGGCGGGCGTGGGCCAAGGAGACCTTCCAAGTGCTTTCACGGTGGAGGCATCATCAGTATGACCATTCCTCGAACGAACGACTGCTGCCAGTCTTGCCACCGTTCTCGCAGTGGTTGCTGCCATGGCTACCGTAGCAGCCGACACCGCCACCCATCCCGCCCAATGCCGAGGACCTTGGCCCCTAGCACCAAAAACCATTACCACTACCGCCACCGGCACCACCACCACCGAGGCAAGCGCATGGAGGCTTGCCGCCGCAGCTGTTTTGCTTTCCGAAGAAGCGCCACCACTGCAAATTAGAGCACGCGCCTGGTTTCGACGGTCTGCGACAAACCCTTTTGCAAAGTGCAATGTTTCAGTTACTACCTGGCTTGTGAGACGAATAACGAGGATGAGGACCATGAGTTGATTTGCTATATTGGGTTACGATGAGCCCAAGATGGCCTGTCATGATCATGGTCATCATGATGGTGGTTGTGGTGGTGCTGGTGGTGCTGGTGGTGATGATGACGATGATGATGCTGGTGGTAATCGGTGGTGTTGATGATAATCGAACTATGGTGATGCTGCAGACTCTCATGTAAGACATAATATGTGCACGCATATATATATATATATATGTATGCATGCTACCCCCCCTCAAGGATCTACCGTTTTCGTGTGTTTGAGAGCCGGATGCGAAATAGTGAATATTCTATAACGTATTCCGTTCTCTTTATATATTCCGCACTAAATAAGCTTCGATTTGATTAGGGATTTCGCAGATCCTAGATGCTGCATTTCCTTCCCTTGCCACACGACATGCATTCGCGTACGACTTAATCTCGTAACGCAAGCTTGCATGTATGTTCTGTGCGCGTATACCCAAGTAGTTTTTTACATGCAGCAGGGCTCTGAAGGTAACACGCAACAGACAGGAGAGCAGAGATATGTCATCTCATAGAACATAGTATCACGACAAGTATAGATATGAAAACAGGGCCTTATTTCTACAACTCCCATATATAAGACGCATCGAGACTGTAGATAATTCCCATGAACACGAAATCTACCGAAATTGCCAGGGTGCAATACCTTGTATTTAACCAATAGAATGCCCTTTAGAATATATCTTAGAATACATTGTATAACTCCCTATATATACCTTATCGAAATCCGTCTGGAATACCCTGTCGTATACCGTTATTCAAGACCACCCATATATGATACACCCCGCACGCCTTGTATGGCATATACCCTATAGGACACTCTGTACAATACACTATATAGAATACCTTATAGGAATCCTTTAGAATACCTCCTCTATATATCTTAAAAAGTTTCATATAGAATACACTGATATAGAATACCTTCATGCCTTATTGAATACCTTAGAGCCTCTAGAATCCTTATCATATACTTTCCGGCATACCCCACCTGTCTATAGAATACCTGGAACACCTTACAGAATATCACATAAAGCACCCTGCAAAATACCCCATGGAACATATATTACCGTGTACATCTCGTGAGCCCCATGGAAGACCACCTGGAATCTTATAGAATGACCCTATGGCCCTATATATGATAGTCCTTGTATACAGTATAAATACCCGATATATATATATATATATATATATCAGGACAATCAGGACGAGCCCAAGATCTGAGAATCCCTCATAAAAAGCAGCTTGTTGGGTAAGGGATTTCTAGGAGCGATCCAGGAATCGAAGAGGATATTCTAGAGGATACCACAAAACAGTTAAAGAATTTCA
Organism: Symbiodinium sp. clade A Y106; assembly: GCA_003297005.1. Taxonomy (NCBI): domain Eukaryota; class Dinophyceae; order Suessiales; family Symbiodiniaceae; genus Symbiodinium; species Symbiodinium sp. clade A. The sequence goes on from BGNK01000170.1 coordinate 68,111, forward strand.
TATATGTGACCGTAGGTACTACAAGAATATCCCTTATATGCCTTATATAATTATACAACTTCTTGAGTACCCTATAATTATAGCCTATACATTACGTTATAGAATAGGTCATATAAGACAACTTCTCCGTTTATGTTTATGCCTTGTACAATCCTTTATACAATGCGTTATGGAGTACCCTATTGAACACCCAAAACATACGTTACACAACATGCCCTTTATAGGCCTTATAGAATATCATCTGCAATACCCTGCAGACTAACTTACAGAATACCCCCTGTGTCTGATACCGTTTGAGTACCCCATAGAACGTCCTTAAGAAAATCCTATAGAATACCCTGTAGAATACCCTGTAGAAGGACCCACCCACAGAGCCGCTTCCCGGTCCTTATGACTGGGAAATCAGTCCATATCTGGTCCCGCTGGACCCGGGAAGTGGAGCCCCGACATCCCCGGCGGAGACTTGCCTGCAAGATTATCATGATTATCATTATCACTCGTTGGGTCTATTCGTTAAGAAATCACTTCGATCATACTGCCGGTGAGGACGAGCCGGATGTGGCGGAGGAGACACCAGTCCCCGCTAAGGCGCCGGCGACCCCGGCGACAACAGTAGCTCGGCAGCAATCAGTGATGCTGGAGCATTTGGACTGATTAACATGCCCTCGGATGCCCACTCAGGTCGCAAGTCCTCAGTCTGAAGGCTCAGAGGAGGACGACGATGGCGGCGCGCCTTTGAAGAAGAAGCGCAAGAAGAACCCGAGCCAGAAGGTCAGAAAGAGGGCGCAGCGAAGACTCTCGCCTCAAGTAAATAATTGTTATTCTGTTGTGTTTCTCTTGCTTCGGGGTGTAATTGAGCTGAGGAAAGGCCCGGGAGGAAGGCCACTTGGCTTAATTCAGTTCACGACAGAACCATATGTCGTGGATTTTTGTAGCTGCTGGGGCATCCGAGGACACGCTGGGTCTTCGGCGGAAGCTTCATCCTCAGGCCACTGGGCTCAGTTCTTCAGCTAGATTCGACTTAATAAGAAGTAGTTAATGATCAACTCGTCTGTCTTAGAAGCTGCCGAGTATTTCAGGAAAAGCCAGCAGCGGCCTGTTCTGGCCACCAGGCTCAATTCAGTTCTGCAGCCAGACTCAACTCCACATATCTTAAACATCCGAGGCGGAAAGCCTGCCCCAGTGGGCCACTGGGCTTACTCTGTCATGACATATCAACTCCGTTCTCCAGCTCAGCATCCGAGGAAAGCCGACCATCATCGCTAAGAATGCTGCGTTGGTGCCTGGAGGGTGCAGCTTGGACTGCTTATTCCATGAAGGCGTGAATGTAGGAACGCCTTGTAAATAATACTTTAGAGCCTCAGGCATGCCACCTCCGCCACCAGTACCTCTGGCACCGCCGTACTTGGTGCATCAGCCGGGTTCCTTGCCTCTGCGCTTCAAGGCAGAGCAGGAGACACTTGAATGAATCAGGTAAACAAGAGTGTAACGTTGCATGCATTTTTAAATGTACAATCACGAAAGCCTTACACTCAGGAGCTGCTGCAGAAGTACGGGGCCTTGAGAGCGCGCCTCGCCATCTATCGGAGGCGGAATCCCGTGCCTCTCTCAGCATTTCAGGCTTTCGCGATTTGGGCTAGGGTGCAATGCTTTTGAGGTTTCCTGAGATTTCTGTCAACTGAGACCCTGACTCTTGATTTCGAGCCCCTCCCATTCGATCCGCCTCGCCCGACAAGATCTGTTCCGCTGGAACAGCAGATGGAAGAGCTTCGGCAAGGATACAGTAATTGATATTTTAGGATCATCATCATCTTCTACTACTACTACTACCACTACTACCACTTCTACTACTACTATTATTACTGTTACTGCTGTTGCCAGCCCAGGACCTGGAGTACTACTACTCCGTGGGACTTTCCCAAGAACTTTGGTGGAACGAAATCAGCGCTGAGCCTTGGACGGGTTTATTATGCAGTTCGCACACATTTCTCTCTTCACAGCGGGAAGTTCAGTAGGGGATTATAGAATCCAACCATCCAAGGCAATGGTGAGCGAGGTCAACCTGAAGCAGCGGCTTCGTCAGCTTGACCTCCCGGTGCCTCCGCTGCCGCGACCTGCTCCGACGGTGCGACCGGCGTGTGCTGCTGGCCTTGCCGACCTGGCATCGGCCATGGGCCATGGCTGGCGGCCCGGCGAGCTCACGTGCCCCGGCCTACATCCGACAATCCACCGCCCCCGCACCCCCGCCCCAGCCCCCCTTAAAACAAAAATCAAGTCCCCCTTCCTGGTCAGGTCCGATGATGTGTTCTGGGGCGTCGATCGGCACAAGCACCCCGGCTCCAGGAGCATCCCAATTGAACCCTCTCATGTTTAGGAGGGCTTGGTCGGAGAGTTCTGTGGTCTGGAGGCATGTAATAGTAATGAAAATGTCATTTCAGGCAGGTCTTTCAATGCTCAGTGTTGACAACAATTCTGGTTGGCGGCCAGGGACATGATTGTACTAGGAAATCAGGCACAGGCAGTCAGGTTGAATATGCACCCACACTCCAATGCTTGTGATTGCTTGTGGTAACAGGTACATCATGACATTACAGTGCAAAATGTTATCCCCCCTAGAAACACATGCAATGACATTTTAGCTCTTTCTTACACTTCGGCCTTTAGCTCACGTTTTGGGGCTCTATGTCATTGTGCACAGTGGTTTTTTCTTTACACTGTTAGGAGTTGGGGTTTACAAAAGGTGGCTGAGGGGTACATCTTTGTTTGCTCTAGACCAAAGGGTGCAGGGCATAGGGCTGCAGCTTTGCAATCGGCAGGGAAGTTGGAACATCGTTATCGCCTTCCTCAGCTAGGTCATGATCTCGCTAATATTCCTGAATCGATAATATTACTGTCGGGTTTCATGCGAGGTTGCTCTCAAACTGTCTGAGGATCGAGGCTTCAGGTCTAAGACAGATTCTGGGGGAATCTATGAGCGTGCCTGAGTTCATGCTCCGCCGTTTCCAGAGAGGCCAGACCGTCGCAGGATGCTGAAACTGTTTCTGGCATGCACGCGACACGTTGAATGCTGCAATCGAGACTTCCAAGTACGATCAAACAAAGGACTGCTTGTCACGCTATTTCTAAATAAAATTGTCAGCACTTAACCCAAACCCGATCCTAGCAACAACCCTGGAAACTCGAATATCCAAGTAAAACCATGGCTGCTAATCGTTGGCATGTGAAGGCGACCTTTGAACGGTAGCAGTCGCTATAGCAGCAGCAATACTCTGGTTAAAGTTCCAGAAGCTTAAGTCAAAGCACCGGCAGCAGCAGGGGTCGTAGTAGTATACATCGCAGCAGTAGCTGTGTATATAGGGATGTTTGGAAGTGGAGGCGCATGAATGGAATAGTTGGTTTGGGCACATCCGCTTGCAGGTTTTGTCAGAATTTCACTTTGGGGTTGCCATTGAGATTGTGCTAGCCCATCGGACAATATCCCTCATATAAGGGTAGCATGTAGAAAATATACAATCGACACATCGTTGCAAGAGCATCCTGCCATCAAAACAGATTGCTGCACACCGCACAGCCGCATGCATGATCCCGTAGAACCAGTCTTCTGAAGCTTCGCGCGCTGCTTGTTTGCGTAGGATTTCAAGGCCCTACTACTCCGTCGTCACTCCACGTTTAGCTGGACATGCAAGGATGTTTGTTTATGATGTGTGATCTGAATGCTCTCTCATGGAACTCTGGTATCAGTGCTTCTTGGGTTGAGTGCCTATGGCAATTCTTTTACTCCTGCCACTAGTACAACTCCTCCTCTAGGAATATATATATAATATAATATAATATATATATAATATTGCATATAAAGTATAGTCGCAGTAGATTTTCTAAACCTAATATAATGAAAGGCATAATATATAGTAGAGTGTACGGACCACTGCGGTAATCGTTACTCCTACAAACCCACAGCCCCGAGCCCTTCCCAAAGACCTCTATCAGCAAGATGGGCTCTAGCTGGGCTAAAGCTTGAATCCGTACCCAATACACTTTACTCAATATTGCAAGTGAGGTGTATGGAACGGGGGGCAGAGGGAGTGTGGCACAACTTGGCCAGCAAGTTCCTATGGTTGTTTGCGTGTTTGTTCGTGAAAACAGTGCAGGCCATGCAGAACAGCTTCCGTGGATTCCATGTTGCGACATGCGCGCAGTGATTATTATTTGCCAAGTAGTTGCAGAAGGTCGTCTCAAGTGTCTGAGAATGGGAATCTGGAAGTGTAAGATGTTCAAGCCAAGCATTTAGTTTGTGGTAGGACTTCATGTCTAGCAGTCATGTTCCATAGGGTTCAATGGCTCAATGGCAGCAGCAGCAGCGCCAAGGTAGAGGCACATAGTATGGTTCATGCTGTCAGAAGGAAGGACAGAGTTACGAGTTACAACATTTGGATGATAGGATGCAGCATGTAGCACTGATTGAGAGGTAGTTAGAGAGTCCAAATCATGCCAGGTCGGAGAGCAGCCCTGGCCCGGTGGGAAACCCAGACTTCAAGCTTTGGCAGATTGAGATGTGCAATGCCCGACAGCTCTTCCCAACGTTTGAATCCCCCCATGACCTTGCTGCTACTGTCAGCCTGCTGCTCAAGCAAAGAAGGCTGGCTGTAGCACTTCAAGCTCTCGGACTGCAGTTGCAGAGATGCCAGGAGGCAAGCGCAAGGTCAAGACTGTTTTGGAGATCGCTTCCAACATGAGCGCCAGGGATGATAAGATGGCTGTGCAGACTACCATAAAGAAGATCAGGGATTGCCCACAGCTTGCACTGTGGATCTGGAAGCTGATGGACAAGAACCAGCTTGTTCCAGCCCACCTGCAGAAGGGCAGTCCTCCATTAGCGCGTTCAGCCAGAGAGGACGCACTTGGAAAGTCGATGAACAAGATGAGCCTTCTTCCCGGACCTCTCGTGAAGAAGATTCTTCTTGAAAGCTGTGGTGTGGTCGAGCTGCCCCCAAGATGCAAAACGGTCACCATGCGGCAGATTCTGTTTTTCCTCACGAACTACGACATGCGGAGTGCAGTGCCAAGCAGGAACATTCCAGAGCTGTGCAGGCCTCATTTGTTTGAAGCTGCTTAGGCCAGTGAGATTGCAGAGTGGCAAGTCAAGTGCAAGTCAGTGCACCCAAATGTAGGGTTAGGATGATGTACACCTGTTTTTATGCAATGATCACCAGCCCCATTTTGCTGCCCTGTCTTGTTCCTTGGCACCATGGGTAGTTGAGAAGCAGCAAGGCAACAGATCTTCCATGACCTCCGGGCCAAATATCCCAAGCGCCATGTAGATGGACAATACTTCACGTGTGACCCTGCAGCCGGTACCTTGAATCACTGTGATGGCCTCACTGTGTCGCTCCCGCAGACTATGCTTCAAGGTTTCAGTGGCAGTGACTGGGAGCTTGTTGCAGGAGACGAGTTTGTGATGCCCATCTTCGCAACCGCAAGTCTCGGATCGCCGGGCGGGTTTCTTGCACCGAGATCTTCCAAGCACAGGCAGCTGACTCGACGGCGAACCAAGAGGTGCTTCCGCTCCCCAAGTTCAGCAAGCGCATTGATGACAGTGACAACGGCCAAGGTCAAAGAAGACTGACCTTTCAGCCAGAGCCCAGTGTCCCACGCCGTGCGGGCACAGGTTCAGGAGCACACCCAGGCAATGCTGCTGAAGGTAGTGGAGGAATCGCTCGGGAGAGTACGAATGCTGTAGAGAACATTGAGGACGACGATGATGCAAAGGTCTTCAAGCGGCTTGAGGCAATAGCCAAGGCGGCAGGCGTTGGTGTTAAGGAGTCTGGTGACGGCAGAGGCAAGTCGGTCATTGACTTCAGCGGGTCTGGCGACGAAGAGCTTCAAATCGTTACAGAGCCTGCCCGCAAGAGGTGCAAGGTAGCTGATTTGAAAGTGGCTCCTCCGACCCCTCCCGGCCCAGGCTGCATGCTTGCCAGGGGAGCTGAACCTGAACTCCAGCCGTGTGGGGAAGCATGGCAGTCATGAGTGCACCGTGAAAAAGTTGACACTTCTTTTGGAACATGGCACACAGGCAGCAGACAAGTTCACAGAAGTTTTGTGCAATGGTTTAACAGTTTCTGGTCAGGTCTGACAACTCAGATTCCTTTGGAACTATGTGCCAGGCCCTGAGAGCAAAATGGGCAGCGCTAGGCTGGAGACTATGACGTGTTCAAGCGATCATTTTGCCCCGTCGCAACAAGACAGTTAATGACGATCCACTGCCATTGAAAATTGCTTGCTGCCTGCTTTTGTGTCTGAAGCCACGTCCAGGCAAGCCAGGTAGGGTCTTGAGCTGGTCTGGGAATAGTTGTCGTGGATCAACCAGACACTTTTGGCACTAGTTGAAGCCTTAGCTCCTTTCTCATGATAGAGTGCTCATGCTGTGACTCGTTGTAGCGGTTGCTGCTTTTTGTTCGCACCATCAGCAGCATCGACATGCCATCCTCGCCATACAAGTGTACGAGCTGTTATGGACCATCCCGAAGGAAGGACGGGCCTTGTGCGAAGTGTTCACCGGAAAGTCGCAGAGGTTTCAACTTGGACAAGGACCGGCCAAGTTTAGTGGGCTACACCTGGACAGTCACGAAGACAAGGCACAAGGCTGTGTGGCTTGATGAGCAGACTGCTTTGGCATCCTCTTGGAAGAATGACTTAGACTACTTTACAAGTTTCACCCACCATTTGTCGCAGAAGCAGTCAGCGGTTGGCAGTGACTCAGAATCTGAAGCTCATCCTGAGACTGGTGTGGGCGCTGCTGACCACCTGGATTTGCAAGAGGTTCTCTGGCCAGGCATCGAAGCTCCAACTCCTTGGTTCAGGCGGGCAAAGATGTTGAAAAGGAGCGGCGATGGGAGGGATTTCTGAGAACTGCAAGCAAAGCAGCTGCGAGAAGAGATCCAGAAACTGGCCAAGAACAGTGAGCAATTCAAGAGTTGGTGTAAATGGTTAAATGTCAGCTGTAGTTTTGCAACTTAACTTGCTGTTCTTTTCCAGGAATTTTGAAAGGCTCATAGTCAATTCAAACAGAAGATATTGAAGCAACAAAATATTTCCCCGTTTGGGGCACAAGTCAAGTAAGGATTCCTTTCCCAAGGACAAGAGCATCTGATGCTGTGACACCGGTGAAGCGTCGCCTTAGAGTCAAGCAGTCAGTCTAACAAGATGTGGCCAAGACTGCAAGAGTCACGACTGAAAGTGTCCCAGCTAGTTGTCTCCAGTAGCAGAAATGCAAGGACACTCTTTCATTCCAGTCACAGAACTGGCAGGGTCCAATCAGTCGATTGTTTTTTTGGGGGACGTGCGCATGTCATCGTCTGGCATGCAACAGGAACACTGGCAAGGACAGCCGGGGGAAGCAAAAGTCTCTTGAGAGAAGCCTTTGCTTGCATGGCATTCATGCTTGCGAGCAGTTTCTGCCTGCATACAAATATGAAGAGCAAGGGCTGGCATGCTTCAAAGTTCAAGAGTGATAAATCTGAAGATTATCCAGACCCATGAAGAAGATGAAGGCTGTTATTCCAGGGTGCGATTCAGGGAAAATACAGACAGCTTAGTAGTGTAGACCGTAGACCTGTTTTGCGTGATTGTTGCAGGAAAGCTTGTGCCTTGTACTGTGTGCTTTTCTGCATGTGGCAGTATACTAATCATGAATGTCTGGTAAAGTCTAACTTAACCCATAACTGCTGCATTTGTCATGTCATGCTACCCAGCCACTTTCATTGCTTTCAGAACGCACTATGTTGGAGAGCTTGCTGAACTCCCTTCGACGACCTTCGACAAAGAGTCCGCAGAACCCTCTTCCCGCAGAGCCCTTTTGCACCCGAATCCTATTGAAATATGATAGAGCCCAACTCGACCTAAGTGTTCGCAGAACACTGCGCCTAAGTGTTCGCAGAACCCCTGCTCCTTCAAGCAAGAGCGTGTGCACTTCGACGAAGGTTCGCGGAACCCTTCGCGTGTGGCCCTGGCAGGTCCGGGGGCTCGAGGCTCAAGGTCGGCCTTGACTTCAGAAGTGCAAGTTAATGCAGGCCCATGACGAGACTTAGCCAAGCTGTTGCAAGTGTCAGCATCTGCAGCAAGGGGGTTTGGCTTGGTTGCTGCTGTACTGTCAGATTGTTTGATTTGGTTCAAGCGAAGTGTCGTGGAGAAATTCATTTCTTTGCATGTTGCAGTTTTTGGACTCACTTCGACATCTTGCAGACTTGGTAGCTGATATTTTCATGCAGCAGACCTCTTCCCGATGTTCAAGATTCTTACTGTTAACTCCAACTGATTCTCTCCTGGCATATCACCATTGATCAAGCTTGCAAGAAGTTTGATCTGCATCATGCCACGTGTTCCAGCTGCTCAAAGCTCTGCATTGTTTCCTGCAGACTGGCTGGCGCTCTTCCGGGAGTGTGCGTCACGAGCACATAGCACAGCACTTGCACCGCTGGGTTCAATTTCAGCCTTTGATGACTCACGTCACTTGGAGCAGGCACTTGCAGCAGAAGGTCTATGCCCTGGCACGTTGGATTGGCTAATGAATGGCAACCACGATGCCTCAAAGCCTTCAGCTGTGCTGGCTTTCCTCGAGTTCTTGTGCCGGGCGGTTGTTGGAGGGCTAGCTTGGTTTGCCCCACCTTGCGAAAACTGGGTGTGGATGTCCAAGAGTAAGCATAGACGAACAAAAGCACATCCAGAGGGCAACATCTATGATTCAGTGATTGCATACTACAACGACATTGCTGTCTATGTCAGCAAGGCCTGGGTTGAAAAGACAATGTTTGATTTGCACCAGAAATGATAAGAATACTCTTGGAATGCACGATGGAATGCCTTTCAGAGTATTTTAGAGATAGCGGATTAATGAGGGGAAATTCAGGAGCAGAATGCTCCATAAAATACCTGCTATATGCCCAATGAGGAAGTCAAAAATAATAGTCTATAACATACCTTACAAAATACTCCTTCTTTACATCTTACAGAATTTCATTTAGATAACCCTAGATTGTAGAAATCACCCTATATACCATCTTATGAACCTTGTTGAATACCCTATAACCTATACAATACGTTATGGAAAACTTTCCATAATACAGCTTTTACGTTTATGCTTATGCCTTGTACAATCCCTTATACAGCGCCTTATGCAGTTTCTTATAGAATACCCAAGAGAAATATGCTATATAATATGCCCTTCACAGGCCTTATATAGAATACCATTTGCAATACCCTTGAGATTACCTTACAAAATACCCCCTGTGTCTGATACCCTCTGAGTACCGCATAGAAAGCCGCAAAGAAAACCCTATAGAATACCCTGTAGAATGCACCATAGCATGCCTTATAGAATAATTTGCCCACTTGGGATGAACCGCGATTGCACTCAAGCGGCCCCGATTGAACTCAATAGGGGCCCGGATTGAAGATTGAAGATTCCCGGGGAAAGTTTTCCAGGAAATCTTCAATCTTCAATCCGGCCCCCGATTGAACTCAATCGGCCCCGATTGAACTCAATCGGGGCCCGGATTGAGGAATGAAGATTCCCGGGGAAACTTTCCAGGAAATCTTCAATCTTCAATCCGGCCCCCGATTGAACTCAATCGGCCGCGATTGAACTCAATCGGGGCCCGGATTGAGGATTGAAGATTCCCGGGGAAACTTTCCAGGAANAATCTTCAATCTTCAATCCGGCCCCCGATTGAACTCAATCGGCCCCGATTGAACTCAATCGGGCCAGGGTGGAGTTCACCCAGCAACAAAATGGTAATGGTCCATCGGCTAGCCCCTCCCCTCAAGGATCCACCATTTTCGTGTGGTGGGGCAGTGGTGGGGCTCCCAAACACAAGAGAAAGGTAGATCCATGGGCGGGGGGGAGGGGGTACCATATACATATATATATGTGTGTGTGTATCAAAAATATGTCCACATACATACATACATACATGCATGCATGCATGCATACATACATACATATATATCTATGTGTACATCTTATCCCACTACATCCCTGCGGTGTTCTGCAAATTTACGCTTATCGTGCTCCTCTTCTGGCTTTGTGGTGGCGATTGTGGTCGTGGTGGGGCGGGTAGTTTCGTCTTCGTCATCGTGGTCTTCGTGGTCTTCGTCTTTGTTGCCGCCGTGGTTGTTGCCGTTGCTGTTTTTGTGGCCTGTACTATGTTGGCAGGATGTGACTGCTGGTGTGGTTGGTGGCGGCGGCAATTGTCGTAGTGGCGCCGCCGTCGTGGCGGCTGTGGTTGTTTGTGGTGATTGGTGGTGGTGGTCGCGGTGGTGGTGGTGGTGGTGGTGATGTTGATGGCAGTGGCCGTGGCGACTGTCGTCCGATGGTATCGTTGCCATTGCTCGTCGTGAGCATGTAACTGTCTGTTGACTGCTGTTGCCTTTGCTCGTTGATGATTTCTTGAGATGTGGCGCAACTTTCATTTCCCCTGTCCTTGTTTGACCTTTGGAATATCACGGAGAGGCCTTTGGATGCATCTCGTACAGGACGCAGTGAGGCGAGATTGGCTTACCTGGTGCGGAAGGCTGCTGAAAGCCGGGTCCACGGATCTGAGGGCTGTACTGATGCATCCCTGGAAGTCTGGAAGCGACCGTTCGAGATCGTCCAGAGAGCATTCCCCTGTGAGGGTGCTTCGGTTTCGATAGCGTGGGGTTTGACGGTGCCCAAACTGAACAGCTGTCGTGCACTGCTGGCATCAGACAGATGTGTTCACTCTGAGCGGAGATACGTCCAAAATGTTTCGAGCATGCACCTACATTCAGCTCATGGCCACTGCAATTAGAAAAGTACTCGAGAGGTGTGTATGCTTCATGTATGTTCGTTATCGCGGTGTGAAGATGCAGCCAGGCCAAATAACACATGTTTCGTAGCTTGGCTGTGGCCTGAGGCCAGCGCTGGTGTGCTGAGCCACCCCCAAGTAGGACTTTAACCGGCTACCTCTGCAGCATGCAGACGACTGCTGTATTGCACCCGCTCGGCTCGTCGGATGCAATCGTCATGTGAATGCCCGTCGGTCTCATCTCATGGGAATGGTCGCCGAAACGAGAGAAATCTGCAGTCCATTAGGCAGACCTCATTGCCAACGTGTGGCAATATTGGATTGGTCTCTAATCTCTCCCTCTCCCTCCCTTTCTTCTCTCCTTCTCCCCCTCTTCCCTCTTGTGTTCACTCTGGCTCCGATGCACAGTCTTCAAGTCTCTCCCTCCCTCTCCCCTCACTTCGTCCAGAGTTTCCTGCTTTTCCGTGATGAACCCATATTCTGCTGTGTTCCAAGTCTGCTGACTCCAATTTGCCGAGGCTCGGGAGGCAAAGCTCCTTGCAGAGCTGGGCGAGAAGGTAAGAAAATGGGGGATTCTCAAGCAGTGTCAAAGCACTGTGCAAATGGCGTTGGACAGGGCTCTTCTCTGTGCCGTGCCAGGAAGAGACATCAGAAATCTTGAACACTGGTGTGGACATCCTTGAGGTGCGCGATCTGCTTTTCTTGAGGGTCCTGAGACCCCCTAGGGCCTAGATCCTGCCAGGCGTTAGTGGCCGGCACCACTGCCTGAAGTCGCGTCGATGCTTCAGACGGCAGATATCTCCAAGAAAAGAGTCATGAGGGCATCTGCCTGCGACAGTCCATGTCCTGGCAGAAGAGCTACGAGAGAGACAAAGCCATGAACTCTCAACTCTCGGCAGCGTCCGATAGCACTTGCAAGATGAACACCTTGGAAAGTTTTGAGACGAGTTTCAGCTCTCATTCAGAATGCTTAGCATGAAAACCTTGACAGTGGACCTCGCGCCCAGTTGCCCAAAACTTGCTGAACTCACCGATAGCTCAGCAGCACGTTAATCAGCTAATCCTTAACAAAGCACTGCTTGTTGCCTCCATGGGAAGCTGCGATGGCCAAGGGCCTGGTTTTGCTTTCGCTTTCATGCGACACGCTGTGGCTACTACGGCGGATTCTCTGAGGCGGCTTTTGCGCCAGGCAGAATTCCCCTTCCGCCGGGTCTGGAGGATGAGAAGCAAGGCGTCTGGACCTCGAAATCCTGCAGGAAAAGGAAGCAGTCGCAGGTGACAACAGCTTCTCGTCACCGCCTGGCTCTGCGGTCGCTTCCTTGACTCAGGCGATAAAGCCGGCTAGCAAGGCCGCCGCACGGTCGCAACACAAGGCCAAGGAGGATCCCTGGGACGCAGGCGGTGCCTGCAACTCTAGGGCCTAGGGTCCCTTATGGCTCCCCGGCTGATGGGGAGTCCCGACAAATCAGGTGACCCGTGGTCCAAGAAGGGCGAGTCAGGCAAGGTCTAGGGCAAGCATAAGTGCTCCGAGTCTGTAACTCATCTGCAGGAAGCTATGCTGGCAGCGATGCATGGGATGCAGGCCAGGCAAGGGACCGGAGGCCTGGACTTCTGCGTCAATGGCTGGGCTGCTGGGCTTGTGCTGACGCAGGTGACCCGTGGAGCAAGTCTGCAGGAGGTTGCTGGGTTGCTCAAGTGTCTGGGATTGTCGACAAGTTCCTCACCTGCAGGAGATGGCTACATCAAGTCGAACACCAGAAGCTTGAATGGCTCCAGGACCCATCTACCGGGAATGCAAAGTTCCGATCCTCAAAGCACCGTGCCTTCGCGTCTAAAGCAGGGTTCTGCTAATCAAGGACTACCGACAGGCTATGAGAATAAAGCACCCCAAGGCCCAAGAGGAACCCCCGATCCACGCAGAGGATGCTGAATTCTGCTATGCAGCAGATCCGCGAGCAGCCAGCTCCTTCTCCGGCTCCAGGCAAGGTGGGGTCGTAAGGTCCGTTGAGGGGTCGCGATGCCAGATTCGACCAGCTTCGCAACATTTCGCAACAAACGCTTGAGTGCGCTTGCGATTGGTCTCGTTTCAAGTTCTGTCATCCGATGGAGGTAAGAGCAATGGCAGCACCAATTCCGTCGAAGCACAAGAGCCCGCTGGGTGCGGTCCTGAGCCCTTAGCAGCAAGGGCTTGTGGGCAGAAGCAGTATGAGCAGCTGCAGCCAGTGTTTCAATGTTTCAAGAGCTACGTCAGGACAGAGGACAACCGGTTGGAGGGTGAGGCCACCGCAAAGATCGTCGTCCAGCTAGAGGACAGGGCTGCTGCTACCGCCGCTGTTGCTCAAACATACTACTACCGCTGCTGCTGCTGCTACTACTACTACTACTACTGCTAGTACTTCTGCTACTACTAGAACTACTACGAGAACTAATGCCAGAACTACCCCTAGAACTTCTACTTGAACTGCTAGAACTACTAGAAGTACTAGAAGTACTGGAAGTACTAGAAGTACTAGAGCTACTAGAGCTACTAGAACTACTAGAACTACTACAACGACTGCAACGACTACAACGACTACAACGACTACAGCGACTACAGCGACTTCAGCGACTTCAGCGACTACAGTGACAACGACTCCGACAACGACAACGACGACGACGACTACTGCGACGACGACGCCGGCGACGACTCTACCCGACGACGGCATCACTAAACGACGACAACGACGACGACTACACTTACTGCCGCTACTGCCATTACTGCTACTACTGCTTTGAGTATGCCTCTTGGAAGGACGGTTCTACCGATGCCATCCCGATGACTTGCTGGGACGACTTCAAACTGTCCAAGGAGTCCCGGATACCGGTTGCAAGTACGAGCCGTCTCTCTAGGGGTTTGCAGCGGAAGCTTGGTTCAGGAGATCATGGACGGTATCTTCGAGATGGGCTTTACCAAGCCATCGAAGATTCAGGGTCTGGCATTGCCAATTGCGATGAAGGGTCGGAACATCATTGGGCAGGCCGGCGCCGTAAGCTTTCATGATGTCATGTGAAGGGAGGGGGAGGTGGGCCCTTTCACGCACGTTTGCAGCTAAGGCCCGCAATGGCAGTGGAAAAACCGCAGCTTTTGCCTTGGCGGTGGCGCACTCGGCCGTTGCATCGTTGGTGCTCCCGCCTGCTCCCGCCTCCCGACAGATGCTGGCAAACGTTGACGTCAACAAGAGAGCCCCGCAGGGTCTCTGCGTGTGCCCCACGTGCGCGCCCCAAGCTTTCAAATCACTCAATGATGGTAATCTCTGGCAGCCGGTAGTTGATTCGTGTCTGCAGGCGAGAGTTGACAATGCAGAACCACGCCGTTATCCAGCGGCTTGGCAAATTCACAGGCTTCGGCCTCAAACTTTCAGGACCCTGACTTACCTTCAAGCAGAGATATAGAGGGCAGAGGGGTCCTCAGCGATCCATGAGGTCTGGAGTTCTTCCTGGCTGTGCCGCAGGAGCAGCGCGCTCCGCGCAGCGTCTCAGCCACAGCAAGCCCATCCTCGTAAAGCACTTGACACGTAAATCCAAGTCTTGCGAGCCCTCTTGGAACCTGTGGCTCAGAACTGCAGGAAAATGTTGAATACAACTTTGCTGAATCATCCTAAGTGTCGGTATCAAACCGGTCGACAGCAATTTCCAGGAGACAGAATAAGAGACCCTTCAAACAAGAAGCTCCGAGTACATGTCCACGGTCCGATGGTGGCAGCAGAGCGGGCCGACATGAGCTCCTGGCAGGTGCAGTTTGGGGAAGCATCTTGCTAGCTCATGTGCGCGGCTTAACTCAAGAAACAACACTAGAGCAGATGGTTTCCTCCAGCGCCACAAGTAAAAGGTACACAATGCAGGAGAAATGCACGTGGGCAGATCAAGACTGCAAGATTAGGAAACTGAACATCTTTCTGTTTTGTCTATCATTTCGCGATGTCAAGGCTGAGGGATCTCAGAGAACGACTAAGAAGCTCCGCTCTAGACTCTCAATACAGAAGATCCGTAGCATAGACCTTGAAGTTAGAGCAGGCAGGAGCCGGTGCATGTCACGTCTTTTACTCTGGTGCCTGGCAGGTATGGGCTCTGAGGGGCGCAGATGCTGGGCAGCTGCTCAACGGCCGTGGGTTGGCAATGCCAGAAAAATCTCTGAGTCTGAGCAACCCTGCGAACAGCCACATCAGCAGACAGGCGCAAGAACTCCGGGAGAAGCTCTCGGCAAGGCTATCTTTGCAAGCTCAGGAAGGCCCCCAACGGGCAAGTTCACGGCGCCTTGCGCGGTCAAGGAAGGCTGGCATGGCTGGCTCGACCCTTCGCGAGAGTCTTCAAGCCTCTCCTTCCACAAAGGCCACGGCGACGGCTCTGCACACGGCGGCGACCTCTCCCGCCGAGACGAAGCGGTCCACGGCGGCCTCGTCTTGCGAGCGGCCCTTGTCGCCGCGATACGAAGGACAGCCAATGACGGAGGGTATCGCAGTGTGGCGAGAAACGCAGGCCTTGAACGAAAGCCTCGGGGCTTCGGCCGAAGCCCATCGGCCTTTGAGGTCCTTTCCTGCCCATTCTATTCGCGCTCCCGCTCCCGCAGTGGCAGCCGTTTCCAGCCCCACAAGGGCGAGTCCCAGAAAGCAGCTGCCCACAGTCGCCGATGGTCTGGAGCCCGTGACGCAGCCCTTGGCCCAGCAGATGCCACCATGGGCAAGTACCTTAGGGGTTTATCCCGGGCCTTTGCCGCATAGCCCGTCAGCATCCCAGCCGTCCCAGCCCGTGCTGCCTCCCTTCGCAGAAGCCGCCATGAGTCGTTTGACGTGGTTGCAGGCAGAAAAGGAAGCACTCGAGGGCTGGCTCAGCAACGCCGGCTATTTGTCAGTCAGCGACGACAGCCAGGTCACGAGCTCTCCTAGGCCCCAGGCAGCCCAAGCAGCCCAAGCAGCCCAGGAGCCCACAGCCCCACATGCGAGGCATCATATGGAAGGCGTGGGGAGGCCGTTGTCTGAAGAGCGACAGCCGATGGAGCTGGAGCGATGGGTCAACGGTCCTGGCTTTGCCACTGGACATACGCCCGCGTCATCTTTGGAGGATGGAAGCCCAAGTACTCCCAGCAGTGCCAGAAGGAAGTCTTCGATGCACCAGACGAGCTACAATACTTTGACTGCAGAGCGAGCAGCTGCGCAGGCGAAGCTCGAAGATGACATCAGGGCACTAGGGCTCGAAAGCTCCGCACTCCCCCACAGTGAGAGCAGGGTGAAGGACAACCTGGCGATCGAGCATCGCGACAACGCTGCCACGGCATCCTTCGGCGTGCCCAGGAACAGTGCGCCTGCGACTGCATTGGCTGCACTCCGTGCAGAGGCACTTGCACAACCTCGGCAGGCCCGTCTGCGAAATTTAACACAGCTGCGGGCTTGTTTGACCTTGAATTGTGCAGACCTCCTCATGGACTGCTGCGGACAGCACTGTCGATGTCTTAGATGCACGGTCCGTGGAACATGGCAAAGGTGGTGGTGCATCATTTAGCACCTGCGTTGCCTCAGCTCCAGGTGCAGATGCTGCCACAGGAGCCGAGGCACAGTGGCATTCCACCGTTTACCATGCCATGCTCCGGGCATCCTGAAATCTGATAGTCCCTGCCATGATAGTCTAGGTGTCTTAATTCGGATTGCGTGTATCAGCACCAGAGTAGTAGTGAGGCCGTTACATTACGCAAGCCTGTGCCGAAGCCAATCCCGGCACGGTCGAATCCTTTCGCAGGGTCACAACGTCTGCGATTCGGCATCAGGACCGCCCTGCTGGGTGACGCATTTCCTTCAGCAGGATGAGCCTCCTTTGATTCAACACTTTCTGGAATTGGTCCGTCTTGCACTCTCGATCCGTTGCTTGCTCGATCGGGGTCACTCGACTGTGCCTATGCCACTGTTGCTTCAGCATCAACCTTTGCTGTTGCTGTCACGTGCTACTCCTGCTGCAAGAATAATTGATGCCCCAATTCCCGCACTGTACTTCTTAAGTGCAATTATTTCATGTCATGGTAGGGACAAACATATTTGCCGAATCAGCAGCACATGGCTTCGTCGAGGCCTCTTCAGATGCATCGCCTGAGGTGCTGCCAAGGCTCTGGACTTGCTAAGTTGGAGACGAGCAGACTTTTCAAACGCACTGAAACTGGGGACCTAGTGTCCCCACTTTCTGATGCGGAGACGTCAACACCAGGCCTGGCCGCTCTCACTCGGCTTCGACGAGGGTGGCGACGCAGCAGCTGGGTGAGGCAGCGTCTGATGCACATGGAGTTGGCATATGCGGCATGCCTGCGAGAATGCGATGTGCCAAGCGCAAGCAGGCAAGCGCCCCGCTAAGCAGCTTCAGGCG
>BGNK01000170.1:92756-234140 GCA_003297005.1 Symbiodinium sp. clade A Y106
CACCTTAGGTTCCAAGGACTGAACACCAAATCCCGAGCCAACTATCGTCGCGCCCTCCTCCGCTTCTTTGCCTTCCTCAAGAGGGAGAATCTTTCTATCCCTGATTCGGTGAGAGAGCTGGATCACACTCTGGGAGAGTTCATGAATGAATCCTTCCAAGAAGGTGACTCACCGGGTTACGCGGGTAGCCGCTGTGTCGGCACTCAAAAGATTTCTCCCCCGACTGCGGTCGAGACTTTACACTGCTACGCAGCTTTACTCCAACTGGATTAAAGTTTACAAGCCCTGCCGCGCCACGCCCATTCCTTGGCAACTCGTCCAGGCTATGGCGGGCGTGGCGCTTTCTGTTCAACAGCGGCGCTTGGCCGTTGCACTCCTGCTTCAGTTTCTCTTTTTCCTTCGTACCTCTGAGATTTACGGGCTGAGGCCCAGAGACGTGTCCTGCCTCCAAACAGGACACGTGGTTGTGGCTCTCCCCCACACCAAAACCAGTCGGGGTAGAGCCCAGAGTGTTTCACTTTACGAGCCTTTTTTGTGCAGGGTACTTCCCTCTGCCCTGTCACAGTGGTCGCCTGATGGGCCTATCATCGACTCTTCGTTGCAAGTTTTTCGAGCTCGTTTTCAACAGCTCGTTGTCGTCCTAGGTTTGGAAGAAGGCACCTTCCTTCCCTACGGCCTGCGCCGTGGCGGTGCACCTTTCACTGGCAAACTTGCCCGAACTTCGAGGCAACGATGATTATGGGTAGGTGGGCAGACCAGAAAACATGCCGCATCTACCTTGACGAGGCTCGCGCACTGCTGGTGCAGCAACAGCTGACCATTTCGGCCCTCCCACGCCTCCCTCACTTTGTGCACCAGTGCCAAGCCCTTTTNGCAACAGCTGACCATTTCGGCCCTCCCACGCCTCCCTCACTTTGTGCACCAGTGCCAAGCCCTTTTGTCCAAAGGGTGGCGCTGAGCGCGGAAGGCAACCGCTCTGCGGCCTGTCGGTGAGGAGCGCTTTTAGAGTGGGAGGCGCAGCGCGGTGCAGTTTCACTTTGTGCCGTCCACGCGGGTGAGAAATGGCACCTTTTGAGCCGGGAGACAAGTGGCCTCAGCAAGGCCCCCCGGCGTTTCACCGGTGCTGTGGTGCAACCACGGCGCGCTGATCATGACCGCCGCCTCGGTCNAGAAATGGCACCTTTTGAGCCGGGAGACAAGTGGCCTCAGCAAGGCCCCCCGGCGTTTCACCGGTGCTGTGGTGCAACCACGGCGCGCTGATCATGACCGCCGCCTCGGTCAAAAAAGATTGCTCGCGTGACTCCTGAGCCCAAAATTCTTAAGGCCCCTAGAGCTGTCGTAGCTGTCGCTTGAGGACTCAGAGCAGCTCGCCTTCCTGGGCCCAGGCCGACCCGGCTGTGAGGGTGCCGCCCGGCTGTGGCCTTTGAGTCCTGTTCGGACAGGAGCCCCGGAGTGCAGGGCACTCCAGCAGTCCAAGCAGGACCCTGCATCTTATGGCGAATCTTATTTCATTGGCATTGAAGTTTTCCTCCCGTGCCATCTTTCAGCAGTTGCAGCTGCCCTTGGCAGGATGGCGAGAGCAGCCACCTCGGCGAGCCTGACGCCTCCGGTGTCTCAGGTTGCTCGGCTGCACCACTGCTCAGTAGCAAGGAGAGTCTTTGGTCATTTTTGGTCTCTGGCCGAAGTTGTGAGGAGGGCAGCCTGCGAAGTGGTCCGAGGCAGGTCAGTTCAGGGCAGCTTTCGCGGCACAAGGATGGCATGCGGCACGATTGAAGGCACAGCAGCCCATCACAGCTGGGATCGCGACCCCTCTACGAGGAGGCAGATGCCAAAGTCATTATCCAGTTCCATAGCGCGAGTTCATTGCAAGTTGCCCTGCAGGTGGCATCGCAAAGTGCAAGCACCGGAAGTGCTGGTTTCAGGCCAGCAAACCACGTATGCTTTCCAACACGGGCCAGACTGCTTCGGTGCGCAGGGCAAAGGCCCCCAGCTTCTCTTGGCCCGGAACGGACGCCGCCGCGTTTCTGACCGAGGCGGCATGTGTGTGCACCATGAGAGGTGCTGGCGGTGCATACGATTTCTGAATGGCTGCCATTCGTGAGCGACATATTTCGAACTTTTCAGTGTTTAGCTGCTGAGGGATTGCTGGAAACATCGACTCCCATAGTCCGCTGTTGTCGCTTTTTGTCATTATCCTAGCCTGCCTTACCATTATCAAGAATTGGGGACATGGCCTTGATGCCTTGATGCTGCACGAGGAGCTTCCTGCCAGCGTGACGCAGAGGCTGGCAGCAGTTGGCGGCGATCAAGTTTTCGGATAGACACTAGTTCACTAGTACATCCTGCTATCGCTTGGGGGGGTTGGCAGTTGCGAAGGCGGGGTATGCCCAAGTCCCGAACAATGGTCGGGCCTGAAGGCACCAGTGACCTATAGTTCAGCTGCAGGAGCTGTTTCACACTCCTAGATCCCTACATAACTCCACGCGTGTTTTTCGGGGTGTCTGCCTTGAAAGCTCCCCTTCCCAGGAGCTCCAGCCCGGCAGGGGCCCCCCGTGCGCGAGCAGGCACCGAGGCCGCCTGGAGCCCCAGCGCCCCAGCGCCCGTGTCTACGGAGTCACTGAGGGTCTCGTCTGAGGGTCTGTTGAAAGCAATGGCAGCAAGGAAGTGGTTTGGTCTGCTGAGGTTTCTTCGCCCTCCAGGCGGGATGGGGAGCAGCCTTTTTTTTTCTGGTCCTTGGGGTCTCGCTTCACCCGGATGGATGCAGTAGGCGGAGGAGTCCGGGCACGCGCACAGCCGCGGCAGACGCCTCGGATCGAGACCGACATCTCTGTCACACGGTTAGGAACCCGAGACACGAGCATCTCTGCTGTGGAGGATTCTGCAGAAGCCGAAAACGGCAGTCTGCATGCCAGAGCTCGGGCCGCCACAGAAGCGGCCAGAAGCCTATGGCACTGGGCAGTGGGAACTCATCGGCTAATCACTAAGCTTCACTTAGGCCACGGCATTCTTGGATGGGAGGCCCGAGCAACGAGCGCCTGTCAACTTCTTTTTCGTGTCGAACGTCTCTGTGAGGACTGGCTGGCAGGGTGCCGACGCTTGTCTGCCAATTTGCAAAATTGAAGGCTCAAGGTGAGCTGAGGAGCGAACTTACGTGCACATGGTTGTGAGGTCTCCTCCAGCTCAAGGCTGGATGTCGATGTTACGAGAACGTTGCGTCTGAGAATGGCAGTGGACGCAGGCAGAGCAGCCCTTCCTGGGCAAAGGCCTTCAAGAGCCAAGGGTCCTTGGAGGATTTGGGATGTTTCGTCGTGGTGCAGGATGCCGCCCACGTTGCATTCGGTCAGAAGGTCGCAGCCTGGGTTTCAGAAGCTGCGGAGAGGGTCGTCGGGTCCCAACCTTTCCAGGCAGCGACGGTGATCGCAGCTGCCACGGAAAGCGAGCAGGACGAGGAGGAGCAGGAGGAGGATGAGGAGTACGACAGCCAAGGTTCCAGAACTCAGAACTCTTAGCAGTTGAGCTTGTGCTGCTTGTGATGATCGTTGACTTCTTCGTGGACATTTCGATAATGATGGTCGCAATGGAGAGGGTGAGTGTCAAGTTGACTGTGGTCATATTAGGCAGTGAGTCAAAACCTTCTGGTATGTAACAGGGCCGGGGCGCCCCTCGCGCGACAAAGTATGTAACAAAAGCGGGTTTTTGCGACAAGGCTGGCGCGACAGGGGGCGCGACAAGGTCNAAAACCTTCTGGTATGTAACAGGGCCGGGGCGCCCCTCGCGCGACAAAGTATGTAACAAAAGCGGGTTTTTGCGACAAGGCTGGCGCGACAGGGGGCGCGACAAGGTCCATCATATATTTATATATGAATGTATGCATGTGTACATGTGTATATATAATGTGTGTATATATATATATATGTAGGTATGTATTTGGTTCTGTCTATATTATGAGGCACGCTCGTGTGCGAGTGCTTCAAACGTTGAGCTTGGAGTTGAGTGTTGTAGGTTTGGATCCTGGTCGTGTGTCCTGAACTTTGTTGTGAGAGCCGTGCATTGTCGTGGTTTTCTCAGCCGTCGCGCGACAAGGTCTGCGNCTCTCCCTCGTGAAATCGCAGGGTGTCGGCTTGTTTGCTATTCCGCAACATTCCTGTCAGTAATATTGGAGGTGCCCCAGCAATGCCGCGCGACAAGGGTTTGAAACAAAGCCGGCGCGGCAAAGGTTTGTAACAGAGGGGGGGGGCCCCGCGACAACACGGGGTATTGACCCATGGCCAGCGATGACGACGGTGAGTGGGGTGGTGGTGGTGATAATCATGATGATGGTGATGACGCTGACGATGACGATGATGATGCCAAGTCTGACGTTTATGCTGCTGGCGGTCGTGGTGGTAACTTCGTAAGGACGATAATGGCTACAACCATGATGCGGGGCCGACTAAGGCTGATCAGGTCAGGTGGTCAATGCCGCTGACAGGTCTGATCATGGTGCAACGGTGATGCTTTCGGTGTCACTTCACGATGTGTATGAGGGCGTAATACACAACATCAAGTAACATCTGATGCACTTGAAAGTTCGGTCAGATACAAGTTGCATCGAGGCAGCGAGAGCAGCGCCAGCTTGTCACCAGAGGAGGCTGATGGGAGTGAGGGTGCTCCGTGAGCCTCCGGTGAACCAGCTCGGTTGTGGAGGAAGCAGCCCAGAGGCAGCAGCTTGAGCGGGATCTCCAGGATTGCGTTGAGTTGAAGAGAGCTGCAGCTGCATCTTTGCCTGTCCATGAACGTCCCAAAGGTCAGCTCCGACTGAGTACTGAGTACTAACCGCGATGTTCTCACGCAGTACTGCCAGGAGCTCCAAGCACGGCTCCCCTCGCAACGAGCTGCGAGTGCGAAGGTCCGCCTCTTGCAAGCGTGAGCACAGTGCAGGAAGTTAGTAGAGACGGCAGTGGGCTGCCTTGCCTGGCCAAGGTGCGAAGCATTCGAGTGTCCGAGCCTGTGGACCTGCTGGCGCTTGCCGACCAGGTTGCTGCAGCCTCGTTGGGATGTTGCTGCCGACGAACATTCTGAGTTTTGCTAGGGTGTCGGCTTGGGCCGCTCAGATGGGCAAGTGGACGTGAGGCATAGACAGCACAAGAGTAAAAGAGAAGCTGAGAGTTTTGCTCGTTTCTGCTGCTCTTTTCCTTCCATAATGTGCAGGCCAATGTGGCGCAGGACTGGTCACGTTCGCGGCAAGAAGAGAGCATCAACGAACGTTCCCGCTTCAACACCTGAGGACCATGACGGAGCCAGGCCCTGCCACGGAGTGACCGGAAGTAATTTAATTTTCTCCCGGCCCCTGACTGATTTACTGTTAACGGTGATACACCAAGGCTCATCCATCAATGGATTGCCTTGTCTCAAATTCCAAGGTGCACAGTTTGTTGGCATCCTGCTTTTAACACGGAGGTGCAGCTTTTACCAGTAAATCTGATACGGGTTGCATCTCTGTGTTTTGCAAAATGCTGCAATGATTGCGACGTCATTGTTGATGAATCAACGGACCATCCCTCCTGAAGCATCGGTCGTTCCTATTGAACGCATTGCAATCGTTCACGAAGGATTCTGCGAACAGCGGAGAAGGAATTGACTCGGCGACCCAGCGTCGGTGCGACCTAAAGCAGTGCAGCAAAGCAGCAAAAAACCGGGCAATCTCTGGGACCCTGGGCTCTGGCCGGATACGCAAACCACGAGCCGATCCATTGGGTCGCTGGAGCAGAGGTCAGCGCGCAAGTCGTGGTGGGCACACCAGGGAAACTGCAGGTGGGCCTGCGGCTTGAGCATTTGATCTCCTTTCCGATCTGCTTTGGGCCTTGGGCCCTGCCCTGATATTGGAGGACTGGATGAAGAAGCGCATCATCGATCCCAACGGCTTTCGCATCTTCGTCGTCGACGAGGATCCGCAAGAGAAACTGGTGGTTCACTGCTTGCAGCAGCTGCGAGCCCCAGGCTGACCAGATGATCGACGAGGCGTCCCCCATCACGAATGCCGCGCACAAAACCATGTTGACTCTCGTTGCCAGGAGCAGAGCATGGGTGGACAGGCACGCCGTGTTCTTTTTTGGTGTAACGGGAGGGCCGCGGTCACGGTCTTCAGTCTGCAGGTGCTGGACATTCACCGGATGCTCTCCAAGGATCAGCGAAAGGAGCTTCAGGCTGCCAACACATGCCTTAGACTACGAACTCTCTCTGATACCATCATGCCATGGTCATGTGGCAAGATCCTTTTCTTCTCGGCGACGTGGCCAGACTACGTCGCAAAGCTGGCCAAGCCGTGGACTAAGTCCCCTTGAAAAGCTGAGACTCGAGGTCCAGCTTTGCCCATCCCAGGTCCATGGTGCCCAGGCCGAACATCATCCACGCGTGGTCCTGACTTGCCTTCAGACCCGTCGAGATGTTCCGACCAGCTGCGATGGCATATGGAATGTCTGCTGGAGGTCAAAAAGGAAGATCTGACTTTGACAACCATCACGCAGACGCTAAGGCCTCAGATCCGCAGTGGGTGAGGCCACATTCTTGTCATGGCTTGATTCTACGAGTCCCACGTTCCAAGGTTCATGAACGTCGGAACAGACGACAACAAGCGAAACAAGCTTAGCGAGCTCTACAGCGTGATGAATGTTGGCCAGTCCATTATCTTCGTGAATACCAGGCTTGGCCCTCGTGGTAGCACCTGCCCCAAGCAGAAGCTGCTCCCTTGTGCGAAAGGCAGACGGCCTTCGATCTTGCCACCTTCATGAAGTCTAGCGGGCACGCAGCACGTGCCCAAGATACCGCTGAGACGCTTGTTGAATCGTTTCGAAACCGTTTGCAAGCACCAAGGTATCTTTGATCACGGGGACCCAGAAAGGCTGGACCAAACGCAAGACTATAATTTATAATATTACAACACACTATGGTGTTATACAGTGTTGGAGCTAGACCAGGCTATCTTGAAGTGGCCGAGCGAGACAAGGCCACCACATAACAGAGCACTGCCAGATCCAGCGTCTGCAGTTGAAAGGCAGCCTGAGACCATGCATGCAAACCTACGCGTGTCTGGAGGTCATGCAGGAGTTTCGCGACCTGGTCACACGGGACGGGCGCCAAGTGACCGGTTGCACCGTCGGGCGATCTTGAACCGTCGAACCGTCGCTGTAGGTCCTGATTTCCACGGACGTGCTGTCACGTGGCATTGACGTTCCATCCGTGACGGTGGCCGGAGCCTCGAAGACCATGACGAGCCGAAGAGCAAAGGACGTGGACATTGGACACATTAGATCTTGTTTTGCGCACAGGTCGTGAACTACGACCTGCCGAATGGAAGCGAGAAGATGGAGACGTACCTGCACCGGATCGGCCGGACAGGGAGGCCGGAGCCTGGTGCTATGCTACGCTGTCCTCAGCTACGTCTGCAAGCACGCACCAGGTTTGGCAAGAAGGGCTTGGCTGTCAACCTGGCTTCGGATCGCGACCGCCATCGCATCGATGAGATTAAGCGGTGAGCGACCCAGGGTGACAAGGATCGAAAGTAGTGAGTATATTGGGTATATGTTGTGTCGGTGAGACAGTTGATGCCGAAAAGAGCGCCACGACTTCCTCAGACGATCTCAGATTTCCTCAGTATTTTGGACGGGCTCGTTTTGGGGTTCAGGAACAGTTCGATCAGGGTCGATCTCCCGAGCAGCATGCTTCAGCCGAGGTTCTACAACTGCGACATGCTGGAGCTCAGCGGCGATGTGGAGGTTTCGGGGAGAGGGTGCTGAGGGCGTACTGTATGCGGAGTGATGGCAGAAGCTTTTGGAACGTCGACTAGCGGTAGTGGGAAGTGTCGCTCAAGATATCTTCTTGAATCAAGAGCAGGGCTGCGACTTCAGGTGAAGCGAATGCACACGGTGCCAGTCCAGAATAAAGGTCTGCGACGTAGAAGCAGGCCCTGTCAGAATATGAATTTGCTGCACCGAGCATGAACAGCAGCTGTGCTACAAGGAGCAGAACTGATGGAAATCTCAAAATCGTGGAGGGATCAGAGGTCGCAGTTGGAGTCCATGTCGGCACGTGCCGTAAGAGCGACAACCGCAGTCTCTGGACAATGGCATCACCGACAAAGAGTCAACTCACCTACTAGAGCGAATGTCTTCCACACGCGCACTTGCAGACTGCAGCAACCCCAATACAGTACCCGCCTCGTTGCTGTGTCTAGGCTGCATAGTGTGCAAGCTGCTTGGCAGGAGGTGGAAGCCATGCTGAAGCCAATATTGGGCTAGACATGCTGTCCCCTAGCTTGCTCTAGCCTCTGATGTACAGATCGTCGCATCATAAACAGCATTGCTCTTGCAGCTCTCCAAATTCCGCCGCACGGTCAAAGTAGTCGGCATCGCCCCTTGTTGCTTGCAGCGCCTGTCTCACAGAAGTGTTGCAGCCAAAGCGGTTCAAATACTCGAGTCCGTCCACGCCAGCCATCCCTGCTGGCGTCGGCCCTCTCTTCACACCCGTCCGTACATAGCCGCAGACTCGGCATGTCTTGACTCGCAATGGGCAGTTGACATGGATCCAACCCACTATCCACCGAACAGCCGAGGACATGAAGCGCAGCCGGAGCCCCAGTCTCCTTCAATGCGCCGACGCTCACCTAGACAGAAGTTTCGGCGAGCATAGTGGAGCTGGAACCAGAAGAAACGTATGAGGATTGGATTCGCTTGAATCACCAAAGTCATAATCTCTATGTCGACTCTTCAATGGAGCAGGGGAACAGCGATTGAATGCGCGAGACCTTGCTCGGGAGCTGATCAGGTAGTCATCTGCTAAGCAAAGCGCCTCGTTGTTCTGGTAAAAGCCTGGGCCGAGGCTTCTAGCTGCAACCCCCTCTTTGATAGCGCAACTTGCCTGGAGCCAAGATGAAAGGGTCCCGACAATTCAAGGCATCGACCATGCGATTGATACGAGGTGCAGAAGACACAGTGGCAGCTTCGTCACATTTCGTCGCTGTGTTTGACATTGCTGCAGGATTTGACACCTTCTGGAAGCCATGGTGATTGCAACAGGGGCAGCTGTGGCTGCCGCAGGCATGACGCCAGGTGCGCTTTCAGGAGGAATTTGGTGACTCTGCCACTGGCCAAACGGTGTGGATATGCCAATTGGCCAAACCGCGGCTTCCCTTAGCTAGAAGTGTATACTGCAGCCTCGCCGATCCATGTCCTTCTGTATTTTGCAGTACCTCAAGGCCTTGGCAGGTCTCTATTCTGTCTTCGTTCGATGTAGAGGATCCAGAAGTGTGTAGCACTCGAATTAAGATAAATATCTTACTCCCGCGGCAGTGGCAGGTGCTGCCACAAAGGCCTGGCAGCTTACCTGGTTTGAAAGCCGCAGCTGTTGCGTCCAGATGGCCAGGTGTTCGAATATAACCGAGACAACTTTATGGAAGATCGCGAGCAGCGTGGCTCCGGCCTGGATTGACTGTGCCTTTTTCAGGGCAGGTGTCAGGTGTCTCAAGGCCATCTGAAGGCAAACGTTTAGTGTCCGGCTGTCGGCATGGTGACTGAGATGCTTTTCGAACCATCAGTACAAACTGAGTGCACCGTTTCGGCCAGGTATGAAAAAGGAGTTTCATGAGCGCAAGTATCGCGTCGTCCAGGGGCAGCTCTGGCGCCAGGAACCCTTGAGAATCGCGCTTGTGGTTTCATGCAGACTTAAGCGTATCCGAGCATGCGTTAATGTGTCGACAAAAGAAGGGCAGGTTGGGCCGGGCCTTTGAAGGTTCTGTGCTTCCGTGACCCACAGGCTTCTACCTACATGTCAGCACAGCATTCCGCCCCAGTCTTGCGGGCCCATTGCAGGACGTGCGAGACTTTGTGTCCCTCACAGAGCAGAAGATGTCCCTCTATCTCATCATCAATGCAGGGGCCTCACCGGCCACACTATGCCATGGACCCAGAGACTCCAATAACCCTTACTTAATAAATAGGTATACCTTAAATCCCTAATATGATTTAAGGAATAAGGGATATTGGCATATTGGAGTCTCTGGGGAAGGGAAGCCCCGCCCAAGCGTCGCTTTGCTTCGTCTCCGCCTGGTTCCGCGAGGTTCTGCTGCTCAGCTTCACGGTGACAATGTGGGTCGAAGGTCAGCTGCCAGAAACCACTCCGGACTGGCTGGTCATGGGTGCGCCCCGCAGAAAACAGCGTCCAGCAGAGTGGAAGAAGCGGAATCGGCAGACTCGGAAAGGCTATCAAATTGCCTCCGTGGTTGCCTTTTCCTACCTGGTGCTGACGATTTGGCACTTACCTTGGATTCTTGCGGTCAACTGCACACCAGAACCGTTCGCAGCGGGGCTCTGCTATCGGAACTCAATCAGCCGCTGGGTGTCTTGCCGCTTTGAGCACCTTCCATTTACCCGAGGCTCGCCATGCATGCGGCTATCGCTGCGCAGAGCTATCAGACCAGGGTACTCACCCAACTGGCACCTGAGCAGCAAGGAAACACCCTTCCAGAATACTGGCATCGCAGTGCAACTGCGATTCACGCACAGCAGCATTCTTTCGAGATGGATTTTTGAAAACACTCTTTTAAACATACGTTTTTCTTAAACCTTATTCTTTCGAGACACTTTTTTGAACTCACTGGTGCGCTTGAGCGTCCTACTCTGAGGTGCGACTGCCAATTCCGACCTGGGCGGAGCTGGAGGTGACTTGGTCTTCTCCAGTTCCAGAGACTCCAATATCCCTTTATCAAGGAATACCTAGAGTTCCTTTCAGGGATCTATAAGTGATCTACAGGGTTTAGGGGGCTCCAATATCCCTTAATTAATTAAGGAATATATTGTAAATTACAGTAGGGATCCTACTATAATTTATGGTATATTCCTTACCTTTGGAGTCTCTGGGTTCTTTGTTTTTTTTAAAAAATCATGCCAGTAAAGAAGGTTATCATTGAACGTATTGCAGTCTGACATATTTCTTCAGCTCGATTGGATTAGATGTGTACCTGACCAGGGACCAAAGGCAGAGCCGCATTGCTTGAGGCATCCGGTTAATGATACTGAAGCTCAGCAAAATCCGAGCAGGAAACATCAGGAAACCATTTTGAAACCATCGTGATTCACAAGGATTTTCTATAGGCCCATCAGCAATCACCAGCTGGAAAGTAACGACACTAGCATGTAGCCGATCACAGAGATGAGTAAACTGTTGGACCGGAAAGTTCTGATCATTTCTGGTCGATACTTTCCCCGTCCACCACGTGTCGAGGCCGCCCGTACTGCGGGCTCAGAGTTCGAGAAAGTTGAGTCCAGGCGACCTGCCCGCAGCTGTTTTTGTGTACTTGGGAAGGCGTAGAAACTTCTAGACATCTTATGCTGTTGTCACAATGCATCTGTGAAGTGCCACGGAGTAAAGAGCCTGGTCACGGTCGTGAAGTGAGACAGGCTAGTCCCCATGTTCACACCTTGTTCAAGTTGGCTTTTAGACAGAGTGCTTTTAGAAGGTGCGATGTGCATCGTTTGTCATCATCAAGACGTGACGAGATACCGAACTCGACTTGAAGGTTGATGCTGTCTGGCAGGGTGTGAGTCGGGGCATCCAACATGAGGAAAGGCCCGGCCAGGTCAGGAGGCGCCTGTGTGGCAAGGTCCCAGAGAAAGTCTATCCCGCCAGTAGCAAAGATCAGGCAGAGAGACGAGGGAAAAAATCGGCAGAAAGGTGGCTGTCCTCTGTCTTGCTTTTCTTGCAATAATCGGTACACGCTAGTCACACATCGAAGGTGTCGATGCTGCTTCCTGAAAAGTCTCGACCTCTTACCTGCCGCACACATCAAAGCCAGAAGATTAATTGTTTTGGGAATCCTAATTATTTGATTTTTTTTGTTTTTTTTGGGATTTTTTTTGTTTTTTTTCTTTTTGCTTTCATCTGCTTGTCTGCTTTCCTCGGCTTTTCGGCGTTTGTGCTTCTCTGCTGTTCTGCTTCTCTCCTTTTCCGCTTCTCTTGCTTCTCTGCTTTTCTGCTTTCTGCTTCTCTGCTGCTGCTTCTTTGATTGTCTGCTTCGCTTTTCTCTTTTTTACAGTTTTTGTTTGCAGCTCTTCCCTGCTTTAGTATATTTTTGCTTTTTTATTTTTTTATTTTTGTGCTTTTGCTTTCCTCTGCTTTTGCTTTCCTCTGCTTATCTGCTTCTAGGCTTTTCTGCTTTTCCGCTTCTCTTGCTTCTCTGCTTTTCTGATGTCTGCTTCGCTTTTCTCTTTTCAATTTTTCGCTTACAGCTCTTCCCTGCTTTCGTATTGTTTTGCTTTTCTGTTTTTTGGTTGTTGTGCTTTTGCTTTCCTCTGCTTTTCTGCTTCTATGCTTTTCTGCTTTTCCGCTTCTCTTGCTTCTCTGCTTTTCTGCTTCTCTGATTGTCTGCTTCGCTTTTCTCCTTTTAATTTTTCGCTTGCTGCTCTTCCCTGCTTTGATTGCTTGTTGTTTTTCTCTTGTTGATTGCGTTCCTCTGCCTTTGCTTTCCTTTTGCTTTTCAGCTTTTGTGCTTCTCTGCTTCTCCGCTGCTCTGCTTTAACACTTTGCTTTTGTATTATTACAATTGCTATTACTATTACTATTACTTTTGCTATTACTATTACCATTATCAAAACAATAAAGATATCTTCCCCACCACGCAACAGGAAATCCCTTGCGAAATCGCCGTCGAAGCCCTCTTCGAAGGGGCCCCCTCGTTGCAAATGGGGGGGGGAGCTGCGCCTCCCCCCCTCCCAACACCCCCGCTCTCTTAAGCCGTGAAAAAATGAATAAACACGTTTTCTCCAACACACAAGAAGGAGAAAGCCAGACGAAAACGCTTCAGGGGGTCAAAAGCGAGGAAATAAAACGTCTTCACCGACAGACAAGAAGGCGAAAGCCAGACGTATTCGCTGGGGAGTAAAGCATGAAAACAAAGTAAAGCGAAAGAGAGTCTCCTTTGTAAAACGAATAAATGAGTAAAAGNTTCACCGACAGACAAGAAGGCGAAAGCCAGACGTATTCGCTGGGGAGTAAAGCATGAAAACAAAGTAAAGCGAAAGAGAGTCTCCTTTGTAAAACGAATAAATGAGTAAAAGCTTCTTCGCCAACACACAAGATGGAGAAGCCACACGAAATCGCTTTAGGGGGTAAAAGCGAAGAAAACAAAGTCATTAAGGGAAGGTTTGCAGATAGGTGGGGGGGCGGGCTGCGGGGCTGCGCCCCCCCCCCCCTTTTCCTGAACTGCACACTTTGCTGCTTTCTCTCTCCCCCCTACCCCCCCGCTTTTCTGAACTTCTGAACTGCAGACCCTGCTGCTGTCTTTAAGCTCTACTACAATTAGGGTAGTAGCAAAAGCAACAACAACAACGACAAAGCCAGTGACACAACAACAGCAGCAACAACAACAACGACGACAACGACAATAGTAACAATAACAACAGCAAGAACAAAAAGAATACTAATAATGATAAGAAGAATACCAACAACAGCAACAACAACAACACCGTCTTAAGAATAACGAGAACAGCAACAACAACCACAACGATAACACCAGCAACAACAACAGCAACAGTAATAATAGCAATAAAATTAATAATAGCAAAAATAAAAAAATAGTACAATAATGCAACAACAATAATACATAATCATAAAAATAATAATAAGGCTAACAACAACCACAAGAAGAACAATAACAGCAACAACAACAGCAACAACAGCCACAACCACAACCAAGGTAATGTCGGTTTTTCTCAAGACAACAACAACAACAACCAAACGTAGAATTTCGTTAGGAAACGTGGGAAACAAAAATGTGAGGGAATTAGTGTTTCCCTTAGGAAAAATCCACCCCCCTCCCTCCCTCCGTCCCTCCCGCCTGTCCCCTCAGACCAAGCAAACGCACAAAAACAAAAAAACTTACCAAAAAAGCCAAAAAAAATCCCTCAAATAATTTCGGACCCATTGTTTTGTTCCTCCTGCCGACTGTTCTGCAAGTGAGGAACAAGACCATGAGCTTGTCGGTTCTGCTGCGGTCTGTATTTCACGATCGAAACCATACTTTGCGCAGAGTTCCATGAGCTCGGACCCACTAAGAATCAGAGTCAGCTGACAGATGTGTCCGCTCTGGCAAGGCAAATGTTCCGCGTGCCTTTCGTCACAGGGAAGCAAGAGGACTTTGTTCCAGGAGCTCAGAGCGGTGCCAGCCGCCTGCGTCTTCAGTAGGCGTTCGCAGATGCTGGCCACACCAGAAACATGGTTAGAAATTGTGCTTCCTGTACATCAATTATGGGGGTGGCAGGACATGCCGCATCTGACGTTGATGACGTTTGCCCACCGGAAGAGTCTGGCAACACTGGCGGGCCAGAGCAGGCCTCGCGGCATGGGGAAATCGAGTTTGACTGCTCCATGAGGGTGTCGGCTGGGGGATTTTGCGCAAGGCTAATAATCGCAGTTCTTGCAGCAGCGAGCCCGTTTAGATCCTAAGTGCAGACGACAGAGCATACTGTTCGAAAGCCGAGCGAGGTTTCTACAAGTTCAGATATTCTGTCCTTTGACCACAGGACGAATATCTTCGAAAGATATGGTAGAGTCAGTATAGTCGTGAATGAGAAAGGTCTATGCTGGAGTGGCCACGGACCCCTGGGGCCTTGAGCAGCGAGGTGGCACGCTCAGCCGGAAGAGTCAGGCCTACGAGGCCCAGGCAGAGATACGATCTACAAGAGAAGTCTCTCCAAGCCTCCAGGCAGGGAGCAGACAGTACTGTAGCAGACGAAGGGCTGAATAGAATGTGAGCTTCAAGCTCGGAGCTGTGGCTGGAAGCCTTAGCCCGGCGTCGTTGCCACTCTGTTGTTTCGATGTCCAACTGCATCTGTGTGCCCATCCACCCTCTGTCAGTCTGCAGATCCTTCCGGCTAGCAGTCTGTCGTTTCCCCGTGTCGATCCATCGCCTGTCTGCTCTGCCCGGTGCTTTGCGCGGTGCGACGTCTCCACTGCTCATCTCTCATAGCTCCACCTCTCCCTTGCGCGTCCTTGCTGTCAGGAGATGGAATTTACGAGCTTGGCTGCTACAGTGGCGCAGAGGTCCGGGCCTCCACCCTTCACAGTTGCCATCGCAAAAGATTGAGCCTCGCAGCCAGGTCGCCAACTTGAGGCACGTGAAGCTGCTGCGCCAGGCTTGGTCACTCCTCCATCACTTCGCTCAAGCGATATGATGAAACCTGATCAAACGTCCTCCTTGGTGAC
Source organism: Symbiodinium sp. clade A Y106 (assembly GCA_003297005.1). Taxonomy (NCBI): domain Eukaryota; class Dinophyceae; order Suessiales; family Symbiodiniaceae; genus Symbiodinium; species Symbiodinium sp. clade A. The sequence continues at coordinate 107,991 of BGNK01000170.1, forward strand.
ATGTGGCTTGACCTGTCTCTCCATAAGTTGCCTTCCGCTCCCCTCAGGCCGCGGTCTACTGGCAGACATACGACGCCTTTGCACGGGTGTCTATGAGTGTCGGCATCAACCAACTTATGCTCGGCATGAGCTACTACATTCTCGGGTGCGAGCCCAAGGTCTTGACAAGCTATGGGATGCAGAAGCTTTTTCTCGCAGAGCTGCATCATGTTGAAGAAGCTCAAGAGAAGCAACCAAGGTATGCCATGCTAGAGGTGAAAGCTCCCCTTGCCGCTCTGGCGGGTGTCCTGGCCTTCATGGGCTCGGCAGAGGCCACGGAAGCTGTCTTGATCTGCCCTTGTCTGCTTGCGGAGTAGCCTGAGACACGGCTGAAGTTACGTGATGTTCTGCTTCGACAGCTTCTGACCGCTCTGATGCATCTGACTCCTGAGCCGAGGAGGTAATGAGGCATGTGCGATACGCTTGCGCAAGTTGCACAAGCCGTCACCCTTGTTTTATGGCTCTCAGCAGCTTTGCTGGTGTATTTCTGCGGATGTAAACCAGCCTGATGCCCGGCTGTTGCCACAGACGCTGCAAGTTCTTTTGCGGTTTTAACGTGAAAGGAGACATCAGCGCTGCTTTGCCTCTTGCCAAGGTCCATGGCGACCATCTTGCGTGGCAGACGTTTAGCTTCAAGGCAAAGTGTGGGTGGGGAGAGTTTTCTGTTTCGGGCTGGACCTTTGTCTCTGGGACTCGTCACAGGCAGTTTCTAAATTACAAGGTCGGTGCCCTTAAGAGGAGCCTCATCCCATGAGGGACTGGGCAAGAGCCCCTCGGTTGGTTGGAGGCTCCTGGCGCAAAGATCGCGGATCGCCCCGCAGGCTTGGGCCTTTGCTGTTCCTGTTCCTTAATTCATGGAAGCTTCGGTTTCGGCTCCCGGCTCCCGCAATGAAGTTTAGGTAGGACCTCGCTCCCCTGTGTTTGGAGTCTTGAAGAGTTTCCAGACAAGCAGAGAAATGCCCACGGTTTCGAGCCGAAGTTTGGTCTCGCCTGCCGCAGGTACGAACTGCTGTGGTCGGGGTCCTGGTGCTGGGGCCAGCGAGCATCCCCATGAAGCTTGAAAGCTTAGGGTTAGGGTTCTTGCCTTGGCCATGGTCCTGAAAGTCTCCAAGGCTGCTCCCTTCCAGTACGAAGAGCTCTTCGATCTGCACCCCGTCTGAAAGTGCACGGGGGTGGCGCTCATCCGTTTTGCTTCTCGTCCTCCGAGGCATGCCAATGAAGTCCCGACTCAGGCGGCCACGGCTCATCAGTTTCATGTGGAGTCACTTTTCCATGAGTTACCCAGTGACACTCAGTTTTACAGTTTGCGAACATGATGTGACTCCCGCACCGCAGTACCGGAAACTGTCCTCGGATGGTGTGTCAACCTGCCGAGACCTCGGTCGAGCTCTCCAGACCTCGTTGCGGATTGAGCTCTGACCTGAGGCATGCTTCCGTCCGGCGAGAAGCTGCTAAAGGCGAGACGGGGTGTGAAGATCACAGAAATAGCCTACTTACTTACGTGCTTGGTTGGTTGTAGTTTTGAGGAAGCCGGACCGGGTTGCCTTGAAGCACCCTTCACAAAACAATTGTAACGAGGTGTCGGGGACTGCGACTGGGACGTTGCATCCGTTGGCCTGCATGAGCGAGACCTGTGCAAGGGAAGAGACATTGAACTGGAAGCGTCCGAGTCTATGGGGAGTACCTACGCAGGGCAGAGTCTCTTCGAAAGTCGAACGGATGCCGAAGCAGTCTTAGTGCCAAGGCCTGAGTGCTTTTCTGGCCAGGTTGAGTCGGAGGTCCTCGAGTCCTTGTCTCACCAGGCTCCTGCACTTTTCTTTTTCAGGGCCCGCAAATGTAGACCGGAGTTTCGGAAGGTGTCTTTACTGTAAGTCTCAGATTTGGCTGCGTAGCGACTTGCAGAGCTTGTGCCAAAGCAGCCACGCCGTCTAGCATCCGCTTGGCTTCGATGCCAGGCCATCGTTGACATCCAGCATCTTTTCAGGCCTTCTCATTTGGAAATGTTGTCCAAGATTCTCAAGGAGAGCAGAGTTGCCCTCCGAGCATGTGGACTCGGGGATTAAACCATACGCGTCAGAGATTGAAAGGACCCCGAAGCGTCGTCCAACGACCGCTTCGTGGCCTTGGAACTACTCAAGAATGCCTGCGCCGCTTGGACACGTTCTGTGTAGCCACCCTAGTTAGTACTCGTAGTAGCTGCAATGTGGCAGATCTTTGGCTGATGCGATGCAGTATGTGCTCTCAACGTTTTGGCTCTGGGAGGTTACCTTGAGAATAGTCCAGCCACCGCTTTTATGACTAGCTCTTCTTGACATCTGTACAAGACGACCCAAGCTGTGCAACAGAATGCGACAGACTTGTGAACGATAGCGCAAGCTCTGAGTTTTTGCCCCTGCCCATGAAATGTCGCTCCAGTCCGCGTGCTGCGGCGATCACCGGAGCTCTGGGCCCCTGGTCGAGGTGAGCCTGAGCAAGCTCTTCCTAAATCTCTCTCTCTCTATATATATATATGTATATATTCATTTTTTTGTTTTTTTTGCTGAGGGCTTTGGGTAACGGGACGACAAAACACTCAGCTCAAACCGACGCTCGAGCGTAGAATGGAAGGGGCCCTCTTCTGCTCCCCCGAAGTGTAATGATTCGCAGGTCGTTACTCCGCTTGACCTTCCAGGCAGAGTGGCTGCGGGGCTCTTTTTCATGTGTCAGTGCTGTGATGCTCAAGCATACATACTACTTGTGCTGCTACAGCAGGTGTGCTGGAATCAATCAATGACGGACTAGGTGCGAGCCGACTGCCCTTCCCTTGATTTATTCTGTAATTGAAGTAGTTGGCGGCCAGGAACCGCAAATGCATTGTTCTGTCCGTATGTGATGCAAAGTGCTTTCCAGAGTAGTCTGCACGCCGGACGACGTTGCTTCCAATTCCTGCAGTGGCTGTGCTGGCAGGCACAGTGCTGCACCTGCTGCAGCAGAATTGCTCTGACCAGCTGCAGCTGAAGGCCTGAGTGAACTACAAATGAGTAGCCGGCCGAATGACCTCAACGGACGCGAGTCTCAGTCACAATTACAAGCATGCAATACTCGTGCTACTTCTCGTCTCCCGAAGCCAATGTAGCCTCGCTGGTATGGCAATTTCCTGTGCAGAACCTGGCCATTGTCCACCAAGAGATGATGCTTCGCCAGGAGAGGTGCAACTGCTGTGAACACCTTCAAGTGCCAGGGCTGCTAGACGGGATTTGCCTGCCAGCTGGAGAGGTGCCTGCAGAATCTCGCGGAGGTCGAGACCGAAGTTGGAGTGTCGTGTGGTCTTGGCATGCGAAATCAGACATGTGTTGTGTCCAGATCGCCTTGCAGAGCAGGGCCTGGCAATCTCCGCACCGTGCACTTCCATGCAAAAGAAGGCCTTTCCGTCTCACCAACCTTTCAAACTTGCATCCTATGGCCTGCATCACATTGCAGCGGAGGACCGCGATGAAGAAAACGAGGATTATGACAAGGTGGAGAGCGTGGTTCATTTTCAGCTTGATGAGGCGGCCTGGCATGGTTTATGCCTGCAGACAATTTACATCAATCTACCAGAGGCCGCGATCTTCTAGTGACTTGAATGCTTCGCTGAATTATCGTCCTTACATCGTTTGCCGCAGAGGGTAAGCTGAAACGGCAAGCGCGCACACACAGTTCATAGGCCATAGGCCTAAAAGTTGCCGGTCCAGTTGAATTACTACAACTGGAGAGTGTTCATGTGCTCACAGGTGAGTGATGGTGCAGAGGGCTGGATGGCCCCGAATCAGCAGGTGCGGTCATGCACCAGTAGCAAGAGCCGTTCGGAGCCTCGGTAGCAGCTAAGAGCTAAGAGATAAGGCAACCCTCGCGTATCCCTAATCCGTTACTGCACGCGGTGCTTCTTGAGCTTTCAGCCGAGGCATTGGCGATACCACATGGAGACCGAGAGTGCCCAACTGATGAGATACTGCTGCCAGTCATCCAGAAAGGCACCCGCCCTACCAGCTCTCCCACTTTCGGTGTCAAGATATGTTGAAAGCAAGTTTGTGGTAAGGAGCATGTAGTCAGTCACCGTGGTCGAATCAAATGTGGTGTTCATCGATTCTTGTCACAAGGCAGCTCACCGGCAGCCAAGAAAATGAGCAGCCGCGATGGGCCCAAATTCGGGCAGAGGCGCTCCGTGTGTGGAACTCCTTGTGATACTCCTTGTGATTGAAATTCAAGCGGTGAAGCATGATCTGGAGGTTCGTGACTCAAGGGCAGGAGTCTGAGCCCGAGACAGTCGCCTTTGAGATCATAGGACTGCTCTGTGCGTCTCCGAGTTGTCCGACGTGTTAAAGGAGGTTTCGGAGAAAGTTTCGACCTGAAAGCCGAAGCCCCATATTTCATAAAGTGGGAAACCCAGAGAACTAGATTCTCTCAGGCCTTGCTACAGCTCTGAACCTGTATCTGGAAACAGGACTGGCCTCGCACGGCTCACCGCGGAGAACGCTGGCGAGCTCGGCCAGGCTTGTCTGCACGAGGTAGTCTAGGAGGAGCAGGAGTGGGAGTGACTGCTGGTTGCCATCCCCCCATGTGACAGTGTGCATCTCTACCAGGGAGATGGCGAGTTCGACGGCTCTGCGACGCTTCTTTTTCCACTGGGTTGCAAGCGCCATCGAGTGGTGCGAAGACTGCAGGCAAGGTTCCTTCGGGCATAAATCTTGGCATGATCAGTTCGCGATGGCCTGCATGCACAGTACCTCGTGCCGGGATTGGACAAAAGACCCGACCTTCTTGAACTTATTCACGTACCTCTCCTGGAACTGCTGCGCATCCAGGGAGCCGCATCGCACTGGAATCCTGGCCAAAATCGTGAAGAGCAATCGATTTGGCGGTCTCTGCATGACGGCTCCTCGGACAACGGCGATGTGTACTGTCAACAGGTATGTTGCCTTATCGCCAGACTGTGAGGTTGAACATCAGTCGCTCCTCACACGTCTTGATCTCCGTTGTGCCTCCCGAGGTGATCCTGCTCAACTCGATCGTTATCTCCTACCAGCACCGGGGCAGCCTTTTGAACACATGTGTTAGCGTGGACGCTGTGGCGACTCAGCATGCTCATACACGGCACCCGAGACACCCAGTGTTGCCATCTGCCAAGGTCGGATTTCGAAATGAAGAATCCAGGCGCGCTGTGAACAGGGAACGCTATGGAAACAGCAGCTCTTGTCGATTTGGTCATGAGTGTTGACCAAGCAACTAAACCGGAAAGACAAGACTCACAAGTTACCTGTCGCAGCCAAAGTGCATCAGCGACTTGTTTTTGGATGCTTCTGCAGGTGCTACCACTCCATATCCACTCATGATGTGCCTTGGCTGACACAGGAATTCTTTCAAATCCGATGGGATCAGACGCCCTTTCGCTTCCAGGATTGAGCTCGGATTCGCATTTTTCTATGGCATCGAGATCCTCCTGAAGTTGGTGCAGCTCTTGGTTTTCCTTCTTGGGGACCCTTAGGGAGGTAAGGGGAGGGGGTAGGGGGCCTCAATGCCCATAGTAAGGATTTAATAAGGCCTATTTAAGGAAGTCTAGTCCCCTACCCCCCTCCCCCTACCCCCCTAAGGGTCCCTACGATTCCTTGTCTGTGCACTGTCTGGCACGCGGGAAGTCATCCGCGCTTGAGGCCGTTCATCGCTGCTCGGTAGAAGGTAGGGGGATCATGGTACTACGAGTGCTCCAAGCTCTATTACTCGTCGTTTGGCCTGGTGAGACCTAAGGATTCTACTTTTTCATCAATGACGACATGCGCTGGAACCTCTTTGATCTCGGCTTGGCTTGGAACCCGGCAATGTTGCCCTTGTCGAGTGGCAGAGGAGTGCGAATTGATTTCGAAGTCGGCAATATGATATCACCATGTTTGGATGGCACTTGAAATCTTGCAGTGCAAGCAACTTTGAGCGAGCGAGGATAGAAGTCTCCCCAGACATTTCCTTGCAGATGATACCTCCACGCATTGAACTCTTGCGATGCATAAAGGAAGTTGAGGGAGGCTTTGGCACTACCGGACATCGTTCTAGACGTCAATGACCAGAAGTCCGGACCCCTCGCAATTCCTGCCGAGAGGCTGGCTGCATCACCAGGACTGCGTGGATGTCGTAATGTGAAAAGAAATGAAGATCTGTTTCTCCATGTCCTTGAACAGCATTCGTGTTTTCGCATTGTCAAGGTCTGCTTGTCCTTGGTCGAGGTCACCTCATCCTTTGTCCTGCTTTCGAAGGGGGTGTCCCGCGAGGACTGGTTGCTCAGTCGACCACAGTGCATACAGTCCTAACATTGACGATGACAGGGCATAAACTTGACCTTCCTCCGGCTGCTGCGCCTTTGCAAGATTGCCAAGGCATGAGGGTTAAATCAGGTAAGAAAGACGCCCATTCATCATGGGACTTGAATTCAGCGTATCCGTACTCACAAGCCAAGCTGCCTTTGTAAATTCGCCGGAGGTTCTCCGAGTGCTTCGCACCTTGCGCTTCTTCAGAGAACTGCGATTGATGCTGGACTGTGTCCTCGGATCAGTCATCAATGCCATATGGCCCCCCAGCTGCAGAACAGGGCTGGGCCATCTTGGACTCTTGGACCCCGAAACGGACTGGGAAATCATGAGATGCAAAGAGGAATACCGGAGTGCGTTGCTCCCTGCAAATCCGAGGTGTGTGGCAATGCTGTTCTTCGCCCGAAGCCGAGGGTGTACCGAGCAATCAAAGGCTCATCTGCACTTCGCGCCCAGCGCCCAGGTCATGTTCATCTTTGCTCTTCTGATGGTCACGACCTGTGGCATTCAAGCAGGGCCGACCAAAGTGTGGAACCAAAATTCCTAAGGTGCAAGGCCTTGCAGACTACCTGGGCCAGTACTCGCGGGAATTTGGGCCCGAGAGCCTGACTGAGGAATTTGTAGGCAGGTCTCGCATTCTCTTTGAGGCTACTGTTACTAGTCTGGTCCTTGATGTTCGGCCAGGGGATATTATGCTCTGGTACGGCTCGGTCGGCAGTCTCTCGCCTCAGCCGACAATAGTGGCAGGGGTGACGCTGACATGCGGTGACTGCATCTGGACTGAAAAGTTCAAGCCAAGGAACTATCCTGACACTGTTTCAGTCGACGACATCTGGAATCGACTGGCGTGATTGCTATCTTCCACTTGAGCAGAGCTCCCTGCCTAGAAGACTGTCAAACGGGGCTCGAGTCTCTCAGCACTGCTTGGCTCTAGGTTCAGAGCTGGTCGCTGGCATGTTCCTGGTGTTTGTCGGTCTTTTTACTATCTCTGCCCGCCCCTTACCACCAGTGGAGTCGGCAGTTTGACGACGTGTCGTCACCAGTACTCCAACCAACTTCATTCATCTGCCGCTGCGGACAGAGCTCATGATTCCTTCTTGCTGTCATCAACATAGAAAACCTCGTAGCATCCTGCTCTACATAACAACAAACAGCAGAGCCTCCGTTATTGCCAACAAGGCACCCGACTCAGCAACAGGTTGCATCGTAAGAGGACTGCCGCATCTTCTTGCTCGCATGTACTGTAGCTGGAGGTGTGGAACATCGTCACGCCCTTCCCACAGCTGCCGAGTCAAGCCCATGGTTGCAGCCCGTTCCACAGCACAAAACCTCAGGTCGACGTTTGTCGAGAAAGCGCTGAAGTTGGCCCAGCCAGACCTGGAGTCCTTAGTGATGGAGCACCACCTGAAGGCCAGCCAAAGCTCTGCCAGAAGTCCTTAGATTGGGAAAGCCGCAAGGACGTGCAGGATGCGCAGTCTCTGATCGACCTATTCTGCAGCATTTGCCTCAGCCACTCGAAGTCCTCCTCGGATTCGACAAGAATCGACATGTGAAGGCCGACTTGGATGTTCTGAGACGTTGAGCCCTCGATCTGTCGTCAGCTGAATCCGAGTACATGTGCGCCTCCAACTAGAGGTCCAGCATTTGCCACGGGCAGTTCAAGCTCCTCGCAGGGCAGCACCGCTTCAGAGCATACCTTACGGTGCCCTGGCAGCACTTCGAAGTCCTGCAAGAACACGCCTGTCGCCGGGAGTTTGACCCTTGGTCCGAAGTGCAAAGGCACGTGGCATTGACATCAAGAACGTAGAGGCGTTTTGAGTTCCCACGAGCACGCCTGATGCATTTCCGAGAATCGATCGCAACTCTTCGAGGGTGCAGGATTTAGGGTGCGTGTTAAGTGAAGCTCCGACATTGCCGAATTGCTGGCTAACGGGTAGGAGCAGGCACTGGCAGAACTTCCGTTCTGGAATTGCAGAAGCTCCCACAGGGCTGAATGCGGACCCCCCTGTTTCGGATAAGAATCCTTAATCCTGGCATTGACAGAGTTCACGTGCACTGCTGTATCACTTTGACATGGGAGGTTTTCTTCCGCATGCTTGCAGCTGCCAGCGGGAATGCCGAAGTGGAGATCAAGGTGCAGCATATCATGGGGCTGAACTTACTTGCTCGTGTCGCTGTCAAGGATGACAATCTTAAGCTTCGGAACGTTGCTTCAGGTTCTTGCAAATGCGCTGGTAAGGATGAAGGGCGCCTCGTCAGTGCGAGAGAGTTGCATCAGTGCCCATCCTGTGGCGAGTCGGAGTCGGGGTGATGGAAACCATGTTCAGACGAGTTCAGGCTGCCTCCAGCCGAGGTTTTGCCACCAGCATCGACTTGCAGACCTTGACCTTCGAGACCAAGATGCAGCTATCCAAACAGGCTAGGCTAAAGCTTGCAGCTATATACACCACAGGCACAGTGACAGTGTCCATCCTTGTACTGCATTGCTGCTGCACTCAGGCAAGATCTGTCAAGGTCGGGGCACGCAGTCGCTTGAGAAAGACGTTTCGCAACAGTTCAGTTCGCCTTGTGAGGAAGTTGGTCGGCATGTGCGTCGCATCGTATTCCGACGGCAATTGCTGGAGAAAAGGACGGCCGACAAAGACTTACCAGTTGTCTCGCAAGCCGAGGAGAAGTTGCTTGAAAATGGGACGAAGTGAAGCTTGCTTGCACATGTGCTGTGTCCTTGAATGTGGTTGCTTGCTTGCTGGCGCGCTGGCTAGACTGCATGTGGTCGCTGGAAGCAGTAGAGCTGTAACAGGCCAGCAAATGCCATCTCCACGAGATTCTCTTCTGCACTATATGCAGCCATGCATGAGCTGCATACCGGGAGTGTAAGTGGACAGCACAAGTCTTGTACTTAAAAAAGAGGCTTGCCCGCGACTTTGCAAGGAGCACAAGGACGATCCCAAGCCGACACTGCTTCGGAAGGTAAGCTTCTCGTCGAACGAACGCGAGCCTGTCGAGCGGCCGAAGGTAATGCCGCCGGTGCCAAGCTGGCAAGAAGACCAACGTGGAAACCCGAGAGGGTCCGAGAGGGATTAGTGTGGAATCGGTCCTCTGAGGCAGCGTCACACAAATCCGCTCTTCGGCCGCGCTGTCCACCGGAGCCGTGCGTCTTACATGCATTGAGCATCCAAGTCTTCAGCACTCCCGTCCATAGCATCATCCTGTGATGCCCGTCGGTCGGGAAAGGATGCCGCTGCACCTTTGATCTGCGAAGAATGAGTTTGCAATCTTTTTCGCCTTTAGCACATCGCCAAAAAACAGTGCTGGAGCTTAGAGCCCAGGTCTTGCTGCAGGGTTCGTACTAAATAAATGCCCAGATCAGGCTCTGAACTACAGAAAGCTTACTCAGCATGCAGACATGATAAGCGCAATGTGGCCTTCGAGCAAACCCAGGCCTCGAAAGGCCCAAACTCGTACACAACAAACATCGAGGTAACGCTAGAGCCAAAAGGGCACGGCCACCAGCGCCTTGCTCTCTTTGGCATTTCCAAGTTCAGCTCGTGGTTCGAGCCTGGGATTTAGCAACTTAGCGAATTATGCACGGTAGACATCGCAAATCCTCTCAACCACGAGCTGGCGATGTTTTCTCGCACTAGCTTTGCCCGCATTCAGATGCAGCCAAGGTGCATGCAAGAGTCATGCAAGCCAGCCGGGCAGTGCAATGCTGTGCGTAACCGAAGCTTCAGGATAGAGGATTGAAGTCAGATGACCCGCGTGATTTCCCGAAGATGCCTAAGGCATTCAGTCATCGGCCTGTCTGACGAAAAAGTTACAACTGGAAGTGAATTCTAATTCTCTTCTGGTTTCTGACGCTCGCTCAGCCACAACGTAGAGGCCGTAGTGCGAATTCACGTAGAAAGCTGGTCGCCGCTAGCCTGTCTGAGCTTAGGTTTCAGCTGGAAAAGTGCAGGGCCCGGGCTTGGCCAGTTGCAGACATGGCAGGACAAGTTGGGCCGGGAGTCATGTGCCGATGCAGGAACGCGTTGTTGGTGTTCCGAATACCGAGGTCATGCCCTCCTGCCAGGACACCGGCACCGCCGTTGCCAGAGCCTATTTCCGTCTCGGTCCGCGGGAACCAGCTGCTCAGATCGTCCCGAGACTGTTTCTCAAAACTCTACTGTACCCACTGCTACCAGAAGCCCTGTCTACCAGAAGCGGAAACCGTGTGCCAGTGTACCAACAGGTGGTGATGTTTGAGACGATGCTGAGGCCATGGTGAAGCGAGGAACTCATGTCCTCACGGACGGAAGGGATGAGGACGAGAGTTTGTTCCAATGTGGGCTGACATGTTTCAGGCTTAGTCGTTGATCTGAATATTGGTACTATGAATGCTGTGCTGCCATCTTCTTGCTAGCTCCGAACAGCTTCAGCCTCCAGGAGTTCATCTCCCGTGGAATCTACAAAGCCTACACCGAAGGCTACTTGCGCTACTCGCAGGCGAATGCTTCAATTCGAGCTGCCGATTAGCCGACCAGCCCATGCTAGTCGGCGTGTTGTGAGATTTCCCTGCGGCATCGCCCAAGGTGGCGCCGCTCAGCATGTTCGAGGAAGCGAACACAAAAACCAATTTGCCAGCGCAGATTGACATGCTGAGCCAGCTGAGTCCTCAGTCGTTACGAGTTGTTGCTTTAGCTAGTGCCTGAGCTCTTGCGCTGCTTGTCTCAGTTGTAAGTCTTCTCAGGCATGGCAGCTCCTACGACGTGTTTTACATCGCCAAAGGAGGCGGCAGCGCAAACAAAACCCAGTCCCACGATGGCAGTTCCCGCTCTGCTGAGTTATCCTCACTGACTTTGGGAAATCCAAGGCTTCTGCAGAAGACCAAAGGTGTTCTCAATGACAAGGCAAGCATGTGTTTGATGGCTGAGACAAGCCGGCGGCCACATGTTGGAACTTTCTCAGGCTTTTACCGAGTTCGTGACGGAGCAGGTGCAAAACATCGGCACAGCGGCCTGCCCTCCGTGCTCCGCTCCGCTGAAGTTCGATCGAATGCGTATTGAGGGGTTTGATCGGGTCAGGACGTTTCGTCACTGTGACGAAGCACCCTTCCGAATGAAAAAGGGCCCCGAGACACATCGATGTGGGGTAGCTCTAGATACTGTGCAGTGCGGATTTTTGTAAAACGAAACACCCTCCAAGCCGCTGCTGTGGGATGTTGTTCACGCAGGTATCACCTGGCACTGGTCGTCGGCGGACTTTCAGCAGAGCAGAACTTGAAGACGGTGGCTCCGTAGGATTCATCAGCAGACCTGCCTTCTAATTCCTGCTTTGAGCTTCCGTTGCGCTGCTTACTACGGTTCGAAGGGTTTCAGTCGTCATGCTGTACATGATGCTGTCCATCTTCCGAAGGTTGGTGCTTCGCTTTAGAAGTTCTTTCTGGTCTGGCTGGTCGATCTGGAATGAACTGCGTGGAACATGTGCCATGCTTGTAGTCGTGGACGGCGAATCAAGCAACGATGCACAAGCATTCGCTATCACTCGCCAGCACAGACTTGCAGGCGAAGCTTGCCAGCTGCAAGTATCTGGATGGGCTCCCCACTTCCGGAAACAAGCTGGGCCGTGCCTTCCGCGATTTGGAGTGGGAGGAGTCGAAGTCGGCTGTTGTGGGCATGCAACATGCCGCGTACTGAGCGAGACTGCCCGAGGAGAAGGTGAAAAAACTGGCTCAGGCCAGCGGCTGCTTCCCACGCTCTCGGAACTTGTTGTAAACCAACCTGCGTCTCCAGGACCTTGGAATCGGCGCCCAGTTTGGGGGCAAGTGCGCTGCCTATCAGGTACCGAAGCGAAGGTTTTGCCAGGTAGCCTTCGCTCAGCAATCCGCAGAAGCCACTGCATCGAGGTACTTCCTACATGACGTCCGCATCGTGAGGCTGCCCCGTCACGGTAACGCACCCAGCTTATGCCTGCTAAACTGCTAGGCAACAAAGTAACAAAGTAGCATTCGGGCATGTAGCGTGGGCTGTGTCCTGAACCAAGACTGAAGCATGAATCCTGAAAGCACACATACTCCGAGGTGCCTCTTGCCCCATTGGCATCGGCGTGTCCTGCTCTGCGGACCGTCAGGCCAAGGCCACCGGCCAACTCCCTGCATTTAGGGCAACGCTGGGACCACAGGCTGCTTGTATCGAGGCGAAAATCACAGAAGAAGGCGTTTTTTTGGAGCAGCTGGAGACAGATCCTGCAAAGTGAGCTTGACAGTCATCCTTATGGTCTGTGAGCATTGCAGATGCCTCCAGGTATCTGCCCGATGTCAAAGAGCAGTCGCTGGATAAAGGAGGCGCGAGAAAGCAAGCTTGCTTCAATCCAGCGGCTCTTGCCCACACGCCTGCGCCGGCCTTCTTTGAGGTGAGATCGTCAAGGTCGATCTCAACAAGCCAATGGAGGAGTTGTTGCGTTTTTCCTGCGTCATGACTACGATGCTGAAGGGGCGTCAAATCAGAAGCGGGCACCGCTGCTTCGTGATGCGCACCCTCTTAAAGCACCAGTCGACTTTTTGTGCTATGGTCCTGTTGTTAAGGCTACTGTACTTGCTTTATCCCCATGATTGAAACATGGGCCTGCTGGCTCATGCCATTAACAGTGTTGTTTCCACTTTGGGCATCGCAATCATGGAAGATTCGAGAGAGTCCCAAGTCTTCTGTCTTCTTTTGTTTGCCTGAGGGCACTGCCACTCGTGCAAGGCTTCTGCATGCTTCTGCCAGCTCACTTCAGGTTTCCTTTCAGATTTCCTATGTGAGGCATCGTATCCTGCAGCAGGAGAACTTGAAGATCTTGAGCAACTACCCGGTTGCCACCAGACTGGCCTTGCACGAATCTCAGTGCCCACTGCGAGGGGATCGTTTTGCCTGCCTTGTATTGAGACTTCTGCATCGACGTGGCCCCAACTGTTTTTTTGGCTTTCGCGCCTTTCCTAGAACCATTCCAGGAGCATCCCGAGAGGACTGTCCTGAGGGTCCGGCGGGAGCTAAAATCCTTGGAATAGTGGCATGGCCCATGGCGAGCTGGACAGGGAGCCCCGAGGAACCCCTTGCCAGGATTTGCGATGTCAAGCGCTTCTGTGGCAGGAGCACGGTCTCCACCCAACACATCCCAAAATGCACATTGAAATCGATGGCATCCCTGCCGCAGAACTGTGGAAGGAAAGCGTTTTTGGCCGAACAGGCCCGCTAATTATGCCACGCCCGCCTGCTGTGCCTGCAGCGGGCACTTTGAGCGGATGGCGATCTAATCCGTCTATGTATCCTAAACGTGGGAGCTCACAAGAGCAAAAGAGACCGGCAACATCGGGTTCCCTGTACAACGAAAAGAGCAATCATATTAGACTTGGAAGTAGAACAAGAACAACAGCGGTTAGGCAAATGGGTGTTTTTTTTTCAAGCTCCCTCACCTGTCTTGACCAGACGAGGACTGGAACCATCATCGTGGCGCGCGACATCGCGCACGCGAAGATGCAGGATGCAGACCGGGGATGTCCTTTTCGAAGCAGAGGCAGATGAGAACCTGCTTCGAGGAGATGCTGGACTCAGGGAAGGGCCTGCCTGAGTGCCTTGACCTGTGTGCCATAGAGACTGATTCTTGTCGGGTATTGGGACGCTAAAACCCTAAATCCGTAGGGTATTGGGGACTCTGCAGGTATCTCACTGCGGCTCTCAGCGTTTCTGTCCTCTATGTGAGCATGGCTGTCCTATAGGGGCCTAACTGTACTATAGGGGCCTAAACAATCACCTACAGTATACTATTTTGGGGGCTCCTTGTATATTGGGCCCCAAAACCCTATTCTAATTATTAAGGCCCCGATATAGATCCCTTATAGTAACCCTATATAGAGCCCTTTAAAGTCAATAAGGCCCCGAAATAACTTTGAATCGCAAGGTACATCAAGAAGTATCCGGTCTACTATGCCGGCCCGGCCAAGGAGCGCAATGCTTGCGAGCTTGAGTGCACGTTGAAGAATAGTAATAGCAATAATAATAGAAAAAGTAATAGAAATAGTAATAGTAATAGTAATAGCAATGTAATAAGGCAATAGTAACAGTAATAATAATAGTAATAATTATAACAATAACAATAATAAAAGTAATGAAGCTTCGAAAGTGCTGTCGGGCCGCGTGGAAAGAACCGCAGCGAAACTTTTCGTCGTTCTTCGTGATCTGCGCGGTGCGCTTGAGCTCTACGCCTCTACGCCTGTCGTTAGGAGAGCCTTCGATCCTTAGCGAAGGCTGTGCGAAACGACAAGCATTCCCAGCCCTTTCTGTCAACAGACTCCCGCGGGTATGCCTTCTGGATCTTTCGGACCAACGACGTCAGGCCGAATGGACCAGTGACTTGGCCGCAATCTTCGTCCGTGATGATTTTTGCAACTGCACAGGGAGTAATTTGTCGGGGTCAGTTCTCATCTTTGAGCCTCACACAGCTCGTGTATGCTCGAATGAATTGGAGGTACGTGGGCACATTCCAGGCGCAGTGTCTTGACTGCGATCTGGCTGACAGGGCTTTAGAGTCTGCATTTGAAGCAAGTCAGCGTTGGGTTGAGTGCATCACTCTGCCTTTAAGACCGCACACCATCCCAACCGAGAAGCCAAGGGGTGGCTCGATGATCATGATCGGGACCTGCGCTGTGACGTGAAGGGGCTGAGGTTCAGGTTCATGACGGCTGCAAATGACGTTGCGCAACCGTCTTGTAAATCCGGAAACGAGCATTGGCAATGACTGTTAAGGCGGTGATTCTTCTTGCCGTGATTGTCGTCCTGCTTCTTCTTTTTCTTCGTGTCCCTCTGTGAGTTCGAGAGGAAGGGCAACCGCTCCAAAGCGGTGACCAACGCTTGCAAGGAGCACGGAGGCCGTTGGTGAGCCGTGAGCTTGAGCTATCGGCCTTCCCTTGCAGTCACATGGCTTCAGGTTTCTACCTTGGCTCCATTGGCAGCTGACCCAGACACAGTCCCCGAAAAGGGCCGAAGAGTTAGAAAAGCCTTGCAGGTGGCGTGGCCGCGACTCTCAGCTCCAACAGCATCAAGAAGGTGCCGTCGTAGTGGTGCAAGTAGAAGCATGCAACCTCGACGGATCTCAACGGCAACGACCCTGCGGGCATTGAGCAGACTCATCTAACTTCACGTCGTAGAGGTACAGTATGAGCGCGGCAGTCAGTTCAGCATATATGAATGCGCACGGGTTCTGCGCGAGTATCTCCAACACAAGTTGCACCCTCCATGATCAGGTTGAAGTGCTGGATATGGAGGAGCTGGGCATGGAGGCGAGCCAGTCGTCTTCCACAAACTTTTGCTCTTGGTTAAGCCGTTAAGCTTCTGCGGGCCGGATCTTGATGCCTGCCGCAGAGCTCAACGGCTCTTTTACTTCTTAGGACCCATTCGACATTCACCAACGATGACAGTCTTTTCGAACAAGTGCACGCAAAAATGCAGGGTGAAGGAAGCATCGGAGATGCCATACATGAGCCCACCGCGCCAGGCCGTGTGGAAGATTGAGGTCGAAGACTTTCCAGCCTTCGTCGTCTGCAGCCAAGTCTCAATGTCAAGGCGCCGCACATGGTCTGGCTGGGCTGCATCAGGTTGTGGACAACAAGGGCAACGACTTCTTCAAGCAATGGTCAAAGGAGGCGCTTCCTGCCGACCTACATCAATGTACGCTCATACGCAAACATGAGTACATATGTATGTATGTATGCACGTCTGTGCATGCTATGTATACATGGAAAGAGAGAAAAGGCCCCCCAATTGCCCCTGTCAGGCTGCGAAGGAGCCCGAGGCAGATTCTTTCTTCGACGAAACAAAAGTTCCCACCTCGGGTACGAGTTTACGGAGTTTACGAAGTTTACGGTTTGGGGTTTAGGGCAGTGGGTTCGGATAGCATTAGTCTTAGTGTCTGCAGCTTTCGGATGCTCCGGCACTGGGCGTTTTGTAAACGCGCCGGCGACGCTCGGCGCAGTCCGTGCCAAGGAGTTCTTCTTCGGCATGGACAAAAACAAGCGCCCAGAATGCAAGCCAGATGTGCGCTGCGGCGTGTATCGGCGATGCGCACTGTTTCTACATGGGTTCAGGCTACAGGCTCCTCTAAGTGGGCTTGTCAATCAACCCGTTTTCCTTCGCTGAGGGATGGCAAGCTCGGCGTGCCAGACCTGATGCGCGGCTTCAGCATCGATGAGGGGAAGGTGTCGCCGTAGCGGAAAACAGCAACTTGGGAGTGGGACCCGCGCAGGCGAAGCAGCTGGTTGAGCAGTTTGACGTGGACAAGGACGGTTGGATAGATGTCAAAGAGTTCGAGGCACCGGTGGATGGGCATTTTTCGTCGAGAGCAGTTCGACATCCTTAGCATGTGAGTGAAGACATGCCTGCTGTCCAGCTCATGCTGTTCAAGAGCGAGGAGTTGAAAAAGCAACTTGTCCACAGCAGTCGCCATTCGGGAGCTCCGGCTCCGCATGCCCCCCCGTTTACTTTGTGCGATGCACTCGAGGCAAATGCATGCTTAACTGAGCTGATAGCTTGGGTGGTTGGGCTCCGGATCCAGCGACTCCAACTATTGTCCAATGAGGAGAACTGGTCAGCAGCAACTTGATGCTAGCTGGACCCGTATGCTTCTACAGGCTGTTTGTGTCTGCAGAAGCAGAAGCTCTTTGCCTCCATCACGGCTGAGCTTCCATGTGCTTCATGCCTCACGCTGCTGCGTGCGATGCAGAAGCAGGTAAGGATTCAAGATGTGTGACGAAGTCATGACGCGTTTGTGCTGCAACCTGCCGGCCCCCGTCTCCTGTACAGAGGGCTGCCGGCATGCTATTGCATCATTCGACTGTGATCTGTTGCAACTCGGCTTTGTGGATAGTGAGTAGCCGAGCATCGACAAACGTTGCCAACTCAAGGGTCACATGCGGCTAGGGGTTCTGACCTTTCAAGGTAAACTCACTGCTTTTTTGGTACATCCACGTGGCGGCAGGATGCTGACAGCTCGGCAGTGAATCGTTTATCCCGCGTTCCAATTAAATCTGCTGGAGACCAGAGCCTTGCTGGTGAAGCGTCCGGGAGACTGGCAGAAACGATCTCAACTACTGCGCACCCCCCGTGTCGTCGAAGCTACCGCCAAGCTACCGCTGAGCTCTTGGGCAGGTCGTTGCCCGAGTGGATCTGAGCCTGCCCGAGCCCAAGAGGTTGTTTTGGAATCTCATGTTTTCGGGGTGTGAATCTGCCATAGCTGCGGCCCAGCGGGTCGGGCTTGAAGATGTTCATGCGCCTTGGCCACAGCCTGCGGACGAATCCTAAGTCATCCCTGCTAAGTCCGACTTTCCAGCAGCGCATGGTGCAGCTTCTGGTGGCAATCGGGCCGCTGATGAGCTACACGGCCTCGTGCGCCGGGTGTGGTGGCATTGGCTGCGGGGGATTAGTACGAGCCGATCTTGCTAAGAATTGTCAAGCAGTTGTGGTTCTTGCTGCCAAGCCTTCAAGTGTGCGGCGGTTCAGGTACCTCTGGTGCTTTCACCGGGAAGACACCCAGATCTCCGAGATGTTGGCTCCGCTGGTGCTTCTGTGATGTGGACTGCTTAGACAAGCGGCAAAAACCTGCAACGGCCAGGCCTACATCTCGAACGGATTGGCGTTGGGTTGTATGACAATCTTCGTCCACGTCGAGGAACAGGCTCGGCTAATCTTGCAAGTCGGAGTGGACCAGGGCGTCTCAATGCATTCTCAGACGTGCTGTGCAGCTGTTGGTTTCTTATGCAGAGGAAAACGGCGCGATGGTGCCCTTCTCCTTCAGGGGTGTGCTGTACCTTGACGTCTTCGGATGGCTTTCCCACAGGCAAGATTCCGAAGGACTGCCAAGACGGGAGAACTCAGAGAACGATGCAGCAATTCCTGAGACCGAATGGCAGTACGTTCAGTCTGAGATTCCTGGCAAGGATCCTCGAAGGAAGAGGCAGTCGCACTGCTCCAAGCCTCATCCTCGACGTCCCGCACATGTGGCTATGATGTTCGCTCTGTTTGAAACTGACATACCTCTGTGGCCCAGGAGATGTCGCCGTCTTCGAAGCTGCAGAGGCCAGTTTTTCTTGAAGTGGAGACTGCTTTGCGTTGCCTCGCTGGTGCATGGCACATGCAGGGACAGCTCGAAGCCGGCTGCTTCCGCAGTGCAGTATGTCTGGACTTCAGCATAATATAGCACATATTATGTGCTTTCCTGCGATGGTGTGATGCCTATCCTTGCAAGGATTGCTATGGGAACTCTCTGCCATGCAAAGCAGCAGACAGCGGGAAGCCGGGATCCCTCGAGGTGGCCAGCTTTGTCAAATGCGGAGTCCTTGCACCACAACCTCTTTGAGAAAACAGCTGAAAGTCATACCACCGCACGGCGAGTTCAAAGCGCATGCAATTCGGAGTGCATCACAGTGGCAATCACTGGAGAGAAGGCTCAGGTGGCATGCCAAGCCTCCCCAGCTCACCAAACTGAGTCGTGAGTCCGGCCAGGATCTCCGATACCTGCCTGGAGCGCCACGTGCCTGGGACACCGTGAACGCCATCGAACCGCCAGCAAAGGATTACCAGTGCAACCCGACATAATCACACTAAAGGCTAAACCAAGAAGCTCGGAACCATGACGCCCCGAAGCCCTATATCCTGAACCGTTTGTCAGTTCCTCATTGCGATCACCGGCAGGCTCAAACGCCAAAACAGTACACAAGCAGCCGGGAAGTCATCCCGTCTCAGTCGCAAATTCAATGGCAAAAGTAAGGACAAGAAGGGTGCAGCAATCAATCAGCAACATGCCTTCAATCCTCGGGCCACATATAGCCATATAGCCTGTACCAAGTTTTGCGCCTCAGCATGTAGTCTTCCGGCCTTGCCATTACGATCTGTGCTTCGAGGCAATTGTTATGATTGCGCTTGTACCAAATCTATCATGAATGCGGGCGGGGTAGATTGTAAAATCCGTCTGGGGGTTGTTCGAGATCAGGTTTCCATATAGGGGAAGAGAAGGTCGTTGCCATATCCAGACAAATCCTTGGGCATCGATGATACGATGGCGGTTGTCGGACGATTGCAGTGAGCGGCATCCGCAGTTTGCAGGCCATCATGAACGTACCTTTTCTGCCGCTGTTGCTCTCCAAGAGCGCGCGCCGGCGCCTTTTGGCCGCTTGCCTGCACTGTGCGCGCGGCTTCGCGCGGGAGGTGCTGGGCCAGCTCCTGCAAAGAGAGGGGTTGGGAGACGGCTGTCAGGATGAGATGCAGCAGCATGTCCTGGAGCAGTGCACGAAGGAGAGACGCTGCAATAGTGTTCAAGAGTACCAATATCTTTGCGACGAAGAGCAGAGAAACTGCACGTGATGTTCTTATCGACCAGGATCCTGCTATGCCCGATGCACTGCAAAGCTTGATCACGTCCCTGGTGCGAGTGGCATGGCTGCAAGTGATCACCGTCCGCTTGAAGAGCCTGTGGGCATGAACCCCAAAATTCAGTAGCCCAGAAGCCCACATTATTTTACGACTTATCTGGGCCTAGCTCTTCAGGCCACCTCATTTGCCTACTTTTGGCAGGTTTTCTGGGCCGACATGGTCGTTGAACTTGAGCAGCTTGCCCGCGTTACATTTGGAGAAGCACCCGGTTGGAGTGATACTGAGCATACTTCCTGCCAGTGTGACATGTGCGCCACCTGCGAGGCTGGACGCGTCGTCCGGTAGGCGGCAGGAAGACGATGAGGAGGAGTCGACAGGCAAGCCTTAAATTATGGAGATACAACACGACATCGCGCAGCAAAGAATCTTTACCACGCAACGCTTGTTCACTTTCTGTTCCGTGCGCACGAAGGGTGCAGCATGGTGCAGCCTTCAGCCCTCTTGTCGAGGCAGCCTCCCACAGGGGCCGCTTGGTGGGGCTCTTGGAGCTGACCTGCGAAGGGACCTTCGACTGTCAAAAACCCGAGGCCGAGCCCTGTCGCCATGGCAACCTCTGGCATGATTGAGCCTTCGGGCCTTTGCGTTCGCATGCCTTGCGTTTCGGCAGGCCTTGTCATGTTGCAGGTTGGTCGCTTCCTCCCTGGCTGGCAGCAACGACCCCAGCATGTCAAAGACTGTGCGACACTGCAATGCACACTCTGCTTGTCCTGCAAGGCCAGCAGCGAGAGGAAGAACTTGCCGCCGCTCCTGACATAGCCACGAGCACAGGTTGCCGAGGGAGCAGCTGGATGTGCGATATGGCACGTGCCAGATCTTCTATCGATTTTTCTGAGGCCACCGGAATCTTGCAGGCACCGGGTTGTGCGGACAGAAGCCACGTGTAAGTTCAGTCGCTATTCGCAGGTGCTGGTGGTCGAGGCTCGCGACCTGGTGCCAGTACACGGGATTGGCACGAACCCTTACGTGCCTGATACTGAGCGAGCGACGCCGATTCGGATTTTCCGTGCTTCTCCTTCACAGACCCGTGGTGAACAGGCGCGGACGACTTGGCCAGCAAGTCCGACGCAGCCGAACAGTCTGGACACTGACAGAATGGCACCTAGCTGTAAGACTCTGTGGAGTTTCCGCGGATTGGTAATGTGCAGGAGCAACCTGAGACCAGCTTGGAATTGTCTCATGGAGTTCCCTGTGGTGTCAACCAGAGGCCGGCCCCAAGTTTGTTTCACCGGTCAACTTTGGGATTGCGCCCACAAGCTCCAGCTGCGAATCGAAGGTAACTTGGAGCTGGAGGTGATGAGCCGGGCACCTCTCTTCGGCCACTTGGACTCACGGCTGCGACCTCCTTGGCCTGAAGTCTTGTTTTTCCGTGTTGTGGATAAACCGTTCCGAGCTGTCACGACGTCCTCGGAGGTGGCGACACGCGGCTAGGCTACATCTCCTTGAGCCTCGATGACATCACCTCCCCAGCGCCCCAGCTTTTGTTTGTGCAGCTGTAGAGCTCGAAGCTGTTACCCAGCTTTGAGGTAGCAGTTCTGACAACTGGCCCGGGGGACTCGCAGTTTCTCGGCTTATCCGATTCATGCAAATCTTAAAAAGCATCTAAAGCATCCAGGCTGGCATACCGGTGTGAGCCTCTCTTGGGTGCCCAGAAGGGGGAGCTGGCTGCGGCCTTGGATGTTTTCATTCACCATGCTGTGAATTTTTACCATTCGTCATAAACCCTTAAAGAATCATAGAGCATGAAATTGAAGAGCTATTCCTTGCTGCACTCACGGTCACACAGCAACACAGTCGGTGCCTGATGGGTATGCACTGAAAACCTTCAACTGCTTCAGAGCTGCAGGTTCTCATCATGGATTACAAGAAGCTGCAGGCGGTGCGGCGTCGCCTCTCCTGCACGAACCCTACTGGTTCACGGTTCACGTCACAGGATCATCTTCGCGGAATTGCTTCTTCATGCCAGCGAATCTAGCTAGAAACGTTCTTGAGGTGGAGCTTTTGGGAATTCATTGCTGCGTCGAGCGGCACAGCCTGGAGCCTATGTTGTGGAGTCATGGTCATCAATACGAGTGAAGTTCGTCATAAATCCTAGAGGCCTGGTAGGTTGCCGCCGAAACGCGCCCGGCATGGCAAGGTTCAGGGCCTTCTTCCTGTACCACTACTGGCCCTGCCTCGCGCTGACGGGAGTCGACAGCTGCTCTGTTCGATTCAATGGCCAATGGATGTCCAGGTGACAAGTCTATTTTCCAGATGTACATGCATGAGCCGATCGACATCTGCTTGTTGCCAGCTGGCCTGTTAAGACCCGTAACCTTGTGTGGAGGCTTTATGCAAAGCATGGCGTGGCCTCAGGCTGCTGTCTTTGAGTCCCTTTGTCTTTGTGCGTGTGCTGTTCTATACAGCCAGGCTCTCAGCCTTTTTTTGCGTTTTCCAGCTACCAGCTACTTCGAGACTTTGAGACTTCCCCCAGGTGCTTCTTCTTTGTCTATGCTTCCCATGGCCTCCGGACGAGCATCAGATTGTTCAGTTCATCCTTGCGTGCAAGGGCACTGCCTCAGCCTCGATTGCTCGATAAAGTGGTTCGTGCCTGGAGCGGATGGAAGACTTACACACGAAAAGACGTCACAAGCAATGATATGATCCAGGCCATCATCTCGGATGGTGCAAAGCACTCGGCGGTCTCAAGTTTCAAGAACTCACCATGGTTTGTTGCCGTCTCGGCTTTGAAGATGCTGAGGCTGGGCGTGTCTTCTACGGCATTTTCATGTACTACCTCTGTGTCACCTGCTTAGCAGCAAGCCATCAGAAGCGACATAAGCGATGGAGGTGTGAGGACCTGCAGGAAGCTCACTTGCAAGACCACATCCAACTCGACATCTGGAACAGTACTCTAGCTACAGTAGCCGCAAGTTACTGCCAGGCCGGAACCAGGTTCCTCCCATGAATTTAGTTTCATCTAAGTTGGCAGTTGGCCTCTGCCAAGGCTCGGCAGAAGTTTTGAACAGTTTTCTCAAGCCACGTGTGCGATCATATTCGCAACTCTATAATACAGTCCGGTTTCGAAGTGCCGAGTCGCATTGATACTGGTTAAAAGAATTGCATTCCGTTTTTTGGATTGTTGTGTATGCCATGTCAGATGAAAGCCGCAGAGTCATACAACCCCCAAATCCCTTTTCCAACCTCCCTGTTTGCGAAAGCACCGAGGCCAGGGAGGGCACATGCTCTTCGGGTGGTGCTCCGGGAACGGGTGTGAGCTTCACGTACGTGGCATTGGATCTTTACCAGGAGGCATCGTGGGCCGGCACCCGGAAGTCTAAGCTGCACATCGCAAGAGTGGTGTCTTAGTTTCTTGCTTGCCTCGGCTTGCAGGTGCTGGTTTGGGCGGTGGGCGCCCTATCGCCGCAACGGAGTACAAGTGAGAGGCATGGTAGCTAGATTGGAGGTGGTGCTGCCTAAGGTCTGCTTCCTAATCCTGCCCCGGAGCTTGCCGTACTTGAATCGCGGAACTGGAGCATCAGGTGACAGTGCGGGATCAAAGGGGTTCGTTCGTCTCCGGCTACGTTGAACTCAACACGGATGATGGACTTTCAAGTCGGAAGGTGCCGGGGATGCACAGAGGAACGTGCAGACAGAGGACTAACTAACCATCTGTTGGTTCCACTCAGTATGATTTACACGATCCCGAATGCGGCCCCCACTGGAACTGATGGCCATGGAGGACGTGCATCGAGGCGGTCGCATGCAGGCACTGCTCCAGCTGAGCGCTCATGGGTCCACTCTGCCCTGCATGCCGCGGGTTTGAGTATCTAGCATGCCTTTTGTTCGGAATCCTCTTCCTTCATTTTGCCGAGGTACAACATGCTCGTTTTTGCAATAAGCTTCGCGATCTTCCTGACGCTGTGCAGTGCTCGGGGGCCGCTCAAAGGAATCGTTCCCTGCTTCCGGCCGCAAAGGTCAGCTCGGGATCTGATGGCCTTCAGCTGGGACGGAAGTGGCGTGCATCTCGGATCAGGGAGAAATTGCAGGGCAGGAAGCAGGTGACAGAAAGCGAAGAAGCATGTAGGCTCGCACAGGCCACATGAACTACAGTGGATGCACTCGTTCTGGGAGTCCCTGAGTCTCCTGAGGCTTGCTAGCAGAAGCTTGGAGGTGGCGAGTTGCAGAGAACTTCTTCTGGGCCCGTGCGATCTTTGGTGCGCCACCTACTGGTGGGGACGATCCAGAGAAGTTGCAGAAGCTCGCAGCTGAGGTCTATGCATGTGTCCCTTTCTCTTCTTGCTGCATCCACAGATCAACAAGCTGCTGACCCATAGCACACCAACGGGCTACACCAGCCGCTTGTCTTCGACTCTTCGACTGTGCTCCAAGGCTCTCGCAAGGCCCGGGGCCCAAGGCCATGTAGGACTTAGAATAACTGGCCTAAGGACTCGGAACGCTGAAGAGGCACAGACCCATTTTGCGACCCAAAAGGCCAGCTGCTGTCGAGTCGCCAGAGCTCGCTTCACTTGCAGAAACTGCTTGCACTTTGCATTGTCTTGTACCTGGCAGCATAAAACTTCGGACAAAAGGGGTGGAGCTGTGGGGATTGCGAGGCCGGCAAAGAGCGACACGGAAATCAGGGAAGTCGTTCAGGCGCAGGCCGGGCTGCTCGCTTTAGAGGTACTTGTACGCTTTCGGGCTCCACTCCCAGAAGGCGGTGGCCGATTCTCCAAGCGCTTCTCCAAAGTTTGGGCCCAGTCGCCTGAGTGCTACCTTTGTGCTATTCTCAACGTCTCTTCAGGTCAGAGGCCTCGCTGGCGGTCAGTCAGGCGAGGAGTTTGGGGCCTTTTGGGGCCTACGGCCTACGTCGGTGCCACAGCGCGCAGGCACCGGTCCAGGAGAAGCCAGAGGCCGGATCGGATTAGCCTTGGCCAAATGAAAGAGTGCTTGTGAAGTTCCACCTACACACGCCTCACAGCTTTGATGGGTTGAAGTGCTTGCACCACGTTATGCAGAAGCAGATCACAAGCAGCTAGGAGTCACTCCTTTCCCTGTGCGAGATCGGACCAGGTTGTGGCCTGCAGCGCCGACAGAGCCGACAGAGCTGACCCGATCGGGGACTGTATCCAGTCTTTCCACACGTTCATAACTGTTTTAGGCTTTTCGTGGCAATGGACTTCGTGGACAGGACTTGCAGACGGTTGTTCGCCGCCTGCCTGGCGGATCGCTAGCCTTAAAGGGTGGCAGTGGGACACCAAGTGCATGCAAATCGGACTCCATTTCAGCCGGCCTTCATTGCATGAAGTGGCCAAGGCTTCTGCATCTGGGCGACGGGTAAAGCAGCCACGCCCTCGCAACGTTTTGTTCACAAGAAGCTCGAATCGAATCCCTACTGTGAGGCGAAAACGGCGGTGACCGTAGTCTCGCTGGAGATTCGAGTCGCCAGTGCAGCCGTTTCGCTGGGCTTGCGGGCAGCTGATGCAGGCAAGGTCTCCGCAAAAGATACTGGGGCGCGTTGTTCTGCTTGGGCCCAGTGCGGATAGATGCTGAACTATTGCCTCAGCAGTAGCGTTAGTTCTCCCCTAATTCTATCGTCATGTCAGTGTGTCCGTCAATCATGCTTCCAGTCGCATGCCTTACTACATTAAAGCCTCAGCTGGCATCACTGCTGCTTGAGCTGTGCCGTGTCCGACTTAGCCTTTACCCCTAGCGCACTAGGGATAGCCTTAGCCAGGACTTCATGTCTCTCTCTCTCTCCCTCTCTCTTTCATTCTTTCTTCTTTTTTTTCTCGTCCTCTCTCCTCTCTCCTTTCTTTCTCTCTCTCTCTCTCTCTCTCTCGCTCTCTCTCTCTCTCACTCACGCTCACGCTCACTCTCACTCTCTCTCTCTCTCACTCTCTCACTCTCTCTCTCTCTCACTCTCTCACTCACTCACTTGCCAACATCTTGGACCGGATAGCCATAGCTCTGGATACTGTCTTGTCCAGGTCCGCTTTTCAAGTCACTTACTCGTGGCCTGACTTCAACGTCCCAACAATCTGTGCCCATCACCGCCGATCATCACCGCCCTGTACTTTATCTGACCCCGTTCATTCCGCCAACACTGAACCCCTCTTGGCCGCGCGCTTTTTGCACGCGTATGCTTGGATTTCAACCGTAGAACTGTGTCACTCTACTTGTGCTGCAGCTCGGCCATCACGAAACTACATCTCTGATCACAGGGATTTGTTTCGAAATGGGAATGTTGAAAAGTGCGCGGCTATATGCACCTGACCGGTGTGTGGGCTTAGACGGGGTCGCACGGTGCAGGCTCTTGCGAGGATGTGCTCGTTAGAGCTGACGCTTATTCACGCAATCTGACGCACTCACGATGGAGCGGCGGAGCTAATGCGAAGTCATTAAAGTTTGAGCTAGCGATCTGTTTTCCCTTGCAGGGCGAACGACAGTGCTGGCAGTGGCGCGTCGGGTTGTCCCGGGAAGCGACACGGCTGTTGTGCGTTTCGCACGGGCTCGTGCTGAAGGGGCCGAGCAACTCGTGGTACGAGCCTCGGCACGGGCTGTCCTTGATTCAGGTGCCAGTCGAGGCGCATCGCAGCCAAGGTCGCGTTGGTGAGGTGCTGCGATCGAGCTCTACAGGGACCAGTGGCCATGCTGAACTAGCCATGAAAGGAGGGAGAGCAAGGAAAGAAAGAGGGGCTGACAGCAGAGTCAGCGCCCTTTAGTTTTTGAGGTCGCGGTGGCGACTCGAATCGCTGGTCACGTCCCTGGTGGCCGCACAGCTCTGTCCGTGCTTGGCACCTCGGCTCTCTTACGGATCTCCTGCTCCATTTCATATGTAAACGCTTGCGGTCTGAGGTAGCATGTGTCGGCTGGGAGGAGGCTTGGTGCGAACCTGCTACCGCATGGCAGCTGTCGTGGAGTCGCCCGGCGAGGCCCAGCGGTTCTAGCCGCAAGTCTTCTGCCCGGCGATTCAGAAGTGAACAGCTTGGTCAGGTTGGGTCCAGCGGCGAGTGTGGCTGGGCAGCACTGCGCATGAACGACTCTGGATATTGCCGCATGTCTCAAAACTCACCTCACCCTGATGCACGAAAGCCGCGGGCCAGGCGAGCAGCTCGCCGACTCTCCCCTCGGCATCCAGGCGGTGGAGCACTCTCTTCCTCCGCGTTGTTCCAACATACTTCACATTATATCACCGTGTCATCAGGCTGGCTTGCCGACGATGCTTGGCAGCAGCTGAGTTGCTGCTTTTCCACAGTCTCGCGAAGCCTGTGCCCGGTGGACGTCCCGTGTTGATGTGAGGATCGAGCTCCTGCAAGCAGCAGGTCTGACGTTTCAGTCCTGGTTCGCGGTCGCTTCGTGATGCTAGTGCCAGTGGAGAGCGCAGCACACCCAAACCCCAGCCGCCTTGAAAGAACGATTGTGCAGGTGGCAGTGAACTCGTCGAGCTCAGCGAGAAGGCTCGCTGGCATCGTGGTCACATGCACACAAACACGTGACGTCACATGACCAATAACTACTAACTAATATCACTAATATCACAACACTCCGAATAGCGAGATCCTTGTTATACGCACTCCTCACCAAGGTACTGCTAGATTTTGGGGTTTTTGGGAAGACTGGCAAACGTGTCTTATTTGATGGACAGCCGGCTGTGAGGCGGAGCTGGTGAAGCTCGAGGCAGCTGCCAGGCCTTTGGCTCCGAGGGCTTAGAGGAACTGTTCAACCCTAAACCCTAAAAACACGCCGAGCCAGAGCAGGCGATTTCAGTATGATTTTGAGCAGCTGCTAACCGAGGGTGTGAGGGGGCATGGATTAGACTGGTTTTTGTTCGGGATCGTCGTTGGTTTGTCAGCTTGGGTTAGGTGGCCATTGGTTTTCTGAGCTCCATCTAAGCACCTGGGTAGCTTCAGCTGTGGGCAACCATTGAGGACTGGAAGCTAAGCGGCTAACTCACTCAGTACTGTTTGTGAGCCTCTGGTCCTCACGTAGGCAGGGAGGAAAAGGGCCCGCAAAAAAAAACACCCTGGACAGAGGCACCCAGAAAGCAGCCTCTCAAGAAATCCAAGCTGACAGTCTTGCGCAGCATCAGCCGCGTCAAGAAGCGAAAACACCTCCCTCACTTTGCATCTTTGCTACTACTGGTACGGTTGCGACTTGCCTACGATCATCGTAGGCTGTGACGATGGCTATGACTGTGACAATTCGTCTGTTGCAAGCATTGCTGCGTAAACACGCATCTTGAATCCTCACATATCCTCACCTTTCAGCATACGTAATCTCTTTTCCTGTGACTAGTGCACGACGCGCATCGCGATGCCGCGAAAGTGATAGCTACTATATCGAACGCTTCAGCGACCACGACCACCGCTGCCACCACCACCCACCACCACCACCACCACGACCACGACGGCGACTAGTGCTCCTACTACTGCTCCTACTCCTACTCCTACTCCTACTCCTACTCCTACTCCTACCCCTACCCCTACCCCTACCCCTACCCCTACCCCTACCCCTCCTCCTACTCCTACTCCTACTCCTACTCCTACTGCTCCTCCTCCTCCTCCTCCTACTCCTACTCCTACTCTTACTCTTACTCCTGCTCCTCTTCTCCTGCTCCTGCTCCTGCTCCTGCTCCTCCTGCTGCTGCTGCTGCTCCTGCTCCTCCTCCCACTTCCTTTTACTGCTACCACTACAGCTACTCTACTCCTGCTCCTGCTACTGCTGCTGCTGCTACTACGACGACGACGACCACTGCCAATGCCACTGCCAATGCTACTGCCAATGCCAATGCACATTGATGCCAATGCTGCCACTGCCCGTGCCACTGCGTCAACGACCACGATGACTACTATCAGACAACACTATATGACCGCACAGTATACGCATGTATACGCGTGTTTGCACGCATTTTGCACATGTACCGTGAATGATCTCTGGCAAATGCGCTCATTCCAGGCTTGCGGAGCTCCTAACACGTGCCGAGCGCCTTGCAGAGCGGGAGGTGGCCGAGGCCAGACTCGGATTCTTAGCGTTTAGGAAAAGGAGATTAATGCCTGATTATTGAATTAATGAAAAGTGGAGGCAAGCATGGCGCTGGACAACATAGCTAAGCGCGGTAGAGCAGAAGCTTGGCCACATCTCCTCACCAAAACATCGTACTGTCAGCCCGAAAATGTCTTGGCTGTTGCAAGATATGCCATTATGTGAAGTGGCAGCCGTGCAGGATTTCTCCGTAGTCCTCCCGGCCTGATCCTTCGACTCATTAGGTTCATTTTGGATCTAAAGCCCATCGCAGAAGACTGCGAGTCCATGAGACACTAAGGAATCGTACACAGCGTACCGAGCTGTAAGTAGTAAGTAGTCTCAAATGCTGCCCCGACGTCGTGCAAGTGCCCTTCCGCGTCTCCGACGAGAACAAAGCGAGTATAAATGCAACTGCGACTGTGCCACTAGCAATCTCACCATAGTCAGGACGGAAGCTCCGCAGACCGTACCATCCCATGGCAGCTAAGGAATCCTGACGCAATTGCAATCATGACGAAGCCTCTACGAGTTGCATGCTCGCCCGAGCCGACAGGCCAGAGAAGCCTTGCAGCGGGTGCAGCCGGAGATCAGCAAGATCTCGCAAGCCCTCCGCGACAGGATTTCGTATAATAACATAATGGCATTCATCACAGTGCTGAGGTCATGGTAGCATATAGCTTACAGCCCAGCGGGCTTTGCATGGCTTGTGCAGTGGTGCAGGAGCCAAGGTTGGGCATGGGAGCTCCAGCGTGCAAGAGGCACATGTGCCAGCGGCTGAAATACGTAGCACCCTTGCAACTTGTACTTTCTCTTCCTCTTGGCAAGAATGTGAGTCGTATGTCGCCGAGGAAAGCATGTGCCGATCCACGGTCGCGTGGACTTCGGCCACTCGACCATTACATGTCGTCGGCGGATACCAGATCTCGGCATTATCTCAGATCGATTCAGACCGTCTCAGCAAGGACCTGGCGGGTCGGCTTCCTGTCGCTGGTCAGGTGTGGTGGCTCCAGTCTGGATTTGTTCCAGTGGCCCTGGCTTTCGGAAAGTGGTGAAAGTGTCAGGTGCTCTTGGGCGCTTTCCGGCGGGAGTTGCAGGAATGGAGATGAGTGGAGAGTGGACTTAAGACGGACTCCGACCGGCCCTGGGGACTCTTTCCGCTTCCACCTGACAGGAGCTCCAGGAGCAAGGTCGTGCTGAAAGAACGTTCCTGCAAACGCTGGAGGTCGGAGAGTCTCGGAGGACGGAATGCTGACCAACGCACGCACATCCCGCTGCAGGCATACTCCCGAGTGCTTTGCTCCTCTGCTTGTGAGGCCGATCGAGGGTGACACATGTCTTGAGGTCTCCAAGCAATGTCCGTGTATGGCAGGCGGTCCTGGAGCTTCGCCCCCAACATGCGGCAGTGGCCACTACGCCCACAAGTCCTGCGCTGGGACCTTAAGCCTTGAGCTTCAAGCAGAGTGCCACAGCGAAGCCGAAAAGCCCAACATTGCGGCGTACAAGGTTTGGAAACGAACGGGGAGGGGGCGCCAGATCACGCGGTGGCAGCCCGCTTCCCACTCCGAAGGCTGGGTCTTTGAAGACTGCCTGACTTGCCTTTACCCGTTGGTCTGGGAATCTGGCGCTCGCGGCTCTGAGGCTCCGCTTGATGGCGGCTGGGTCCTCGGAGAAAGCCACGTCAAGTCGCTCCGCAAAGAGAAGTTGAAGCGTTTTTTAGAAGGCGAAAAGAGGAGCTACAGCCTCCCGCGAAAGGCTCGCAGTGAGGAAGGTCCGGCCTTTTTCCAGCCCTAGAAAAAATTCAGACTCTGCAAGCATGTGCAGGCATCGATATCAACATCATCGAGGTCTCACACGGCAACACGGCGCCAAAGCTGCCAGAGGCAGCTTGTAGAGCTGTGTAGAATGTAGAGCTCCAGCCAGACAGAACCAGACTGCGAAACGTTGCTAACAGCATACGGACGGCAAACCACAGCCGTATTGGAGGTGCGTCGCTCCGGGGTGTCCGTGCTCGGTGCGATGCGGTGGCTTGACAGCCTTATGGTGATGCCTTAATTTTCAACTGTGGCCGTGCCCTTTGCTGCTTTGCTGTATTGCAGCGAGCAGGCGGCTGGCATCACCGCGGCAACGTGGACATATCAGAATACGAATGGAATGGTTGCAATTACTGCCTTTGTTGAAGATCGTGGCTTACAGTTGAACCCGCAGACTAGACTGTCATTCAATGCTTGGACTAGATCTTCTGCTCATGAAATCGTATGAATGTCGGGAGATCTTCACCCATTGGTCCAACTTTCTCAGAAACCCATCACCGCAAGTACAGCACCTTCATCTCACAAGCCCAAGCCGGTACAATTACCCTTTCAATTTGAGGGCTGCCCGGAGAGGCAGGCAATGCCAGCTATTCACTGGGGCTTTGTAGGTGTCGAATCGGCCACATGTGCGTGCTGCGCACTCAAAGTAGTTTTGGCCTACGCTTTCGTGCATGTCCCGGTGCCCCGGCGAGCCCAGTTCCGACAGGTCGGCAGATGATCACGTTGAAAGTTGCAACTTTGGAACGAACGGTGCCTCGTGTCTCAACGAGTCGCAGGATATTGCAGTGTAGCCGACACGCTAAGCTGAGCTGGCCCTAAACAGATCATCGACCAATCAAGGCAAACAACTCCTAAGCCTAAATCATCTGAACTCGTCTTTGTCCGTCCCTTACTGGGCGGACTGCAACACTGGAGACGGGCTCCTGATGGAGTCCCACTTTTGCCGCAGGACCCTCAAGCCAAGCTCTGGCGAGTGCAGTGACAGCGGTGTGTCTGTGTGTGTGTGTGTGTGTGCACGAGAACGATCTAGAACCGGGAGTTCAGCACAGAAAGCCTTATTGCAAACCAAACAGTGCCATGCCGACCAGTTTGCACCCTAATGCGGCACTAACACTAGATGTTCAAAGCTTGCAGGACAGCACAGATGTTGCCAGAAATGCTAATGAGTACGCTGGCATATCTCATCATACTCAGGTCCCGGGCGTTCCATGATATATGGCAGGCAAGCAAGACAAGACAGGACAATCCATCTTGCATGAATCCGAAAGCCCTATAAGCCTGAATCATAATCATTCCCTCTCGTCGAATCGTATTCCTTAAACCCCAAACCCCAAACCCCAAACCCCTAAACCCCTAAACCCCAAACCCCTAAACCCCTAGACCCCTCAAACCCTAAACCCCTAGACCCTTAGAAAGCTACGCAAGCCGAGGCAATGGGGCCGGGAAGCTTCCTCGAGAGCGCCTTCAGAAGGACTCCGGCTTCGATTCTTTGGTGTTTGTAGTTTAGGGTATAGGTAGTTTTCTGAATTGGAAAGGGACCCTAGTTTAGAGAACTACCCGTCTAGATTTTAGGGTTCAGAGTATGGGGTATAGGGCTACTTGGGATTCGGGGTTTTCGGTATGTTTTGGGCACTTTTCCTTGTGCCCGAATCCCCGCATCTCCGAGTCTCCTTCCTCACACCCGAATCAGCACTTGGAGCTTTTTAGAGCAGGGCTCGGGCAGGAGCCAAATCCTCGACAGATGGACCTCTGAGGGCGGAACTCTCTTGCGAGGCTGTCATTTTGTGCCGAATCGAGCTGCTGTTGTGCATTTTGTCGTTAGGGTGCCCTTTCAGTTGTGATCGATCTTGTTGCATTGCATTCGAGCGGTGTGCTTCCGGACCTTGCTCGTGCAAGGTGCGGTCGATCCCTATCCACAAGCTCGAACTCGATCGAGAACGTGAGAGGCCGGTGCGGGCAGCTTCCAGCTACTTCCTTTTGAAAGGTACATATATATGTATACATGTACATACATATTCGGTACATATACACCCACCCACACACACACACATGTATTGTTATGAGGGTGCTTTATTGCCAGGCCAGATTGCCCCCGTGGAATATGCAGACACCAGAAACCAGATACCGTACGTACACCTAAAGCCAT
Organism: Symbiodinium sp. clade A Y106; assembly: GCA_003297005.1. Lineage (NCBI taxonomy): Eukaryota > Dinophyceae > Suessiales > Symbiodiniaceae > Symbiodinium > Symbiodinium sp. clade A. Next base: position 140,743 of record BGNK01000170.1, read on the forward strand.
CTGCAGATGTCACGGTCAGGCGCAGACCAGGCTATGTCCGATCCGAACCGTGCTCGCCACCGACAGTCCACTCAGGTCCGGGAGCTGTATCTATCAAGCAAGCACGGCCTAGGTCATGCCAGGCAGTGCAAATCTTAAATCTACAGTGCAAGACTGAACAACGAGTGTCATGCAATCCATGTAGGAATCCAAGTTGCAACATCTGCAGGACCTGCAGAAGCACAGGGCCCACAAGGGAACAGGCGCCTTGACCGTCTTGCAGTCACCACACGCGGCATCAGTATTGATGATGACTCTGACGAGACTCAGAAAATGATAATCAGTCGTCCCCGTCGTCGTAGCAGTGGTTGTCTTCGTCGCATTGTCAAAGCAATCGGTAGTAGTCGTAGTAGGCAGAGCATTAGCACTAGCACGAGCACCTGCACCTCAGCACTAGCAGAAGCACAGGCAGCACCACCACCACCAGTAGCAGTAGCAGTTGCAGCAGCGGCAGCGGCAGTGGCAGTGGCGCTAGCAGTAGCAGTATAAGCACCGGCAGCGACAGCGGTAGCGGCAGCAGCAGCGGCAGTGGCGGCAACGCCAGCGGCAGCAGTCGCAGTGGCAGTAGGAGCAGGAGTAGGAGTAGCGGCAGCATCAGTTGCCGTAGCAGCAGGGGTAGTAGTAATGGCAGTAGTGGTAAGGAGTAGTAGTAGTGGTTGTCGTAGTAGTGGTGGTGGTGGTGGTAGTAGTAGTAGTAGAGTAAGTAGAAGCAGTTGGAACAGCCGTAGTGGCTACCAGCCAGTATCTAGTAGTGGCGGTAGTAGTAGTAGTAGTAGTAGTAGTAGTAGTAGTAGTAGTACTCCTACTACTACTACTATAACTACTACTACTAGTACTACTAGTACTACTACTACTGCTACTACTACTACTACTACTACTAGCAGGTAGCAGTAGCAGCAGCAGCAGTAGTAGTAGTAGGAGTAGCAGTAGTAGTAGTAGTAGGAGTAGGAGTAGGAGTAGGAGTAGTAGTAGTAGCAGTAGTAGTAGCAGTAGTAGTAGTAGTAGTAGTAGTAGTACTAGTAGTAGTAGTAGTAGTAGTAGTAGTAGTGGTAGTAGTAGTAGTAGTAGTAGTAGTAGTACTAGTAGTAGTAGTAGTAGTAGTAGTAGTAGTAGTAGTAGTAGTAGTAGTAGTAGTTAGTAGACCCAGTACTAGTAGCCGTAGTAGTAGTAGTAGTAGAAGTCGTAGTAGTAGCGTACTAGCAGTGGCAGCAGTGGTAGGAGTAGTGGTTCAGTTCGAGCGGAGAGCTTGAACGCGCAAGCCTATTTCCCGGACTTTTTTGCCAGAACATGATGATAGGATTGACAGAAGCTCATAGCTAGAAGCACTGAAGCCCTAACTTACACCTCCGATCCAAAGGCGTCATTCTAGCAAGCTCCAAAATCCCTAAATGCACTCAGACCGTTAAAACCCGACAAACAGCCCGTCGTTTGCTCAGGGCTTCAGTTCACCGTGACCAGCTCGGGAGACCACCGCGGCCTTCGGGTCGCTTCGGCTCTTTGTAGCTTCTGTTGCTACTTATGCGTAGCTTTCCTTTCATGTGAAGGGTAATATTATCGTACTTCTTTTCGGTCGTGGCCATTGTTGGAGAGTCGTGATCATGGTAGTCATTGCGATGAGGATGACAGCTACGATGATGCTGAAAATGGCGATGACGATGGACGTGATGATGGCGGTGAGGGTCGTGAGGGTGGTGACGACGATTTTGGCGACCATAGTGCTGTTCTTGCTATTGCTAGTCTTTGTTTTGTTTGATGGTAGTGGCATCGGCAGCAGCAGTAGTAGCAACAGTGTCCTTATTATTGTCATTGTTCTTGCAAGTTGCTGCGATGGTTGTTGTTATGATTACTCTTATGAGTATGGTTATTCTTCACCGTACCAGCAGCAGCAGTAACAGGAGCAGGGGCAGGATCATTGACTTAACTAGCCGCAGCTTTGACTTATATAATTTGTCGTGCCGGGGGATTGGAGATATGGGTAGATATCATCTCGTCGCAGCCCCTGTCCAGCCGGCCTCATAGCTTGACTCTTTTTTTCCACTTCGGTAACCCGGAAGGCTGGGCTCACTCGTCCCAGTAAGGCACTCCGCGAGTTGATGCGGGGCCTGCAGCGGCAGCGGGGTGAATCTTTTCAGGCATTTTCCACTCGAAGTGTTTTGCTAGGGCCTGCGTGCGAAAGCCGGCAATGCAGTCCACCTTGAACTGACCACCACGGTGTCATGGAAACTTTCACGGAATTTGTTTCTAGCACATCATACAAAACTCTCTAAGGGTGACATCGAGACTGCATTCCTCCCGAAAGATGCCTCAAAGAGGCCAGAGCTTCTATACGGGATGCCTCATGGCCACGTCCTGTAAGTTTGTCGCTCTCCGGACATGTTCAATCTGCAGAACTCTAGAGATCTATTGACTCTATTGACTTCTGTAGTGCCTCGAGTAACGACCGCAGCTTTATCTGAGAAGTCTTCTGCAGTTCTCGAACAGTGGAGTTGTATATAGTGCTGCCGTCCCGTTGTGCTGAGATTTTCGGCACAAGGGCTGATGAAATAATGTACAAAGTCTGCGTCTGTGGCATTCAGTGCTGTTTCAGCGGTACTTCCGCGAGTGCGAAGCGAGAGCAGCTGCGGGCGGGTTTGCTGCCGGCACTGATTTGCAGAAGCCTGGGTTACGTGCCCTTCTTGACACTAGTCCGAAACCCGCGGAAAAGATCCAAAGTGAGGGAGGGTCCTGTCGAAGCTTCGTGGCACGTCACGTCGAAAAACTCGGGAGGACTTCTGGGATCCTGTGACCTTTATGCCTCCTGAGAGCCGGTCCCTTTTGGCGGAACTCTTCAGTTACGCCCGCGCATGTTCATGTTGCTGAGGCCGCGATCGCGGTAAGGTGGATGACCTTCTGAAGGAGGAGGCTAGCGGAGTTTCTCCCTTGATACCGCCCCGACGCCGCCTGGCCAGGAGAAGGAGCCCGACTTCATGAACTTTGGTGCGATGACGCCATCCTTCAGCCTCGCGGCCCCTGAGGCACGATGTAGGGCCGTTTCTCACAGATGGCTTTACAGCGTCACTATGTCAGTGTCACTACATATTTCTTGTCGTCAGCATCACCATCATCATCCTTACGACCACCAGTACTGCCATCACTGCGACACTTGGAAACGTTGTAACCATTCAGCTGTGGTTTCATGGCGAACGCTGTTGTGACTCTTGGGACCTATCTCGCAGCCTCTGCTGAAAAGGCCAAGGATGAGGACATTGAGACGGGCCATGAACGTGAAGCTCCCGGCGCCGCTCCATGGAGGAGTAGCACCTAAGTTCGAGCAGCCCCTTCTGCGGTTAAAGCTGAAAGCCTTCCCTCTCCAATCGAAGGATTTTCCGCAACATGACCCTGGTGACATGCATCTTCTGGATTTGTGCCGGGGTGCGGGGCATGGCCTCTGATGCTTTGCGCCCACGTTTGATCTGATGTTTGGGGCCGCAGGCATGGGAGTTCAGCACTGTGCTGGTACCAGAGCTCATCGACATGGGTTTGGCCTTCGAGGCGTGGGCTTGCGAAATTCGTCTTACCACTCACTGTGGTTTCCACTGGTGCATTGGTTGCAGGATGAGTTCGAAGCACAGAACAAGCATTCGACGCAGTGCCACAGCAGCAACGAGCCGCAAGCATCAAGGCCATGCACAGCGGCTGCCCATCGCTGTCAGATCCATCCGAGGTTGAATCTGGAGCATGTCCGCCTCCAGCCTGTTGATGCACTAGGCATCCGACAAGATCACGAACCAAAGTTGGTGGAGTCTCTTGTTGTGATTTGTTGCCCGGCGTCTTTTCCTATGTGCCGAAGACGGCATGAAGAACATCTGGGTGGTGTCTCACGGTAAAGCCTGCCGTGACTCTGATGCTCGCTGGTCAGCTCTCGCCGGGGAGCACCGAGCTTCTCTAATGGCACTTCGCTGGACACTCAAAAAAAAGTCCTGTTTCGAGACACTACAATGCTTACCGCCGAGCAACGCAGACTTCCTTAGGCAATGCCGTCAAGAACGCCCACTACGAACCGGTGAACAGCACATGGCCGTATCCTGGCATCAGGCGGGACCCCACATCGGGAAAGCTCGACCTTAGAATGTCGTTCATGTTACGGTAGATTTTTGCAGATCTGCTTTCAGGCCCACGGGTCTGTCTTGTGATTCGCATGGGCGACACCTACTTGCCCTGAGCTCATCCCACAGGGTCCCAGGATTCACCAAAATGCACTCAACTGGAGAGTCTTTGCCAGGTCACGGACGGCTTATCTGCTTTCGTGGCTTTGGTCGAAGAGGATAAGGTCGGATTGGCTGTTTCCTTGAACTTGTGGGAAAGACGACGGAACTGTTGGAGGCAGCAACTGCTCAGGATGGCATGAGGCATCGAAAATGCTCCCGATGTAGAGTGCTACCAGCGTCCAGACTGCATTTTGCCTTCAAGGCTGCGGCAGCCCACGCCTATGGCCCGTGCGGAGTTCAAGCAGGCCCGTTACGACATGCGCATCGCGCAATACTGCCGTGAAATTGGTACCTGGCTGTCCCAGCTGGAGGTCGACTCTTGCGCAGCCCTCCTGGGTCAGCAGCTCCAGGATATGGCAGACACTTCGTTTGACCGACAACTCACTCACGCGTGCACTATGTGTGCGAATCGAGGAAAATCCTCGTCGGCATGTCTTGGTCTTGAGCAAGCTGGGGTCATCCCCAAATTCCGTAACAACCCCCTGGTGATCGCTGCGACTCTGCATGACTTCGGTACGCGCCTGCAGGACACGGCCTTGTCCTGTGCGGACAACTCCACCGCAAGCTGCGAGGCTTCTTCCTAGAGCCTAGGTCCTAATTATGCACTTATGTGAGCTCTTGGTCGATGATCAAACCTCTACCCTTCGGCAGCACGTCGGCGTGCGCATGTGAATCCGGCAAGCTCCTACGTCTCTGAATTGCTCTTGCAGGGCCTATCCCCGCTGGCAGGCCATGGTGTTGCATCAGCAGGGCCAGCGCGTCGCGTCTTGCCACCTTTCGGGACATGGAGGCCGCCGCGGCGCTGTGCTTTCAGCAAGTGGCACAAGTCAGTTTTTGCGGTTACTATTTGGTTACTTCTTTGGACAGTGTCACCATCGATTGGACGAAGAGGAGGGCCCAACGTTTGCCCACAACTTTGTCTAAAATCCAAAACAGGATGGAGAGCTTTCATAGCACAACCATGATGACGTCAGGGGTCCAATCCGTCTTGAGTGGACAGCATCCATGGCGCAACCCCGATGACATCCACGTTCTGTAGGTTCAACGCATCTATGACTCCCAGTACCACTACTACCACCGCCACCAGCGCTGCCAGAACTGCCAGCTACTGCTACTCGTCATCTACATACAGTGCAGACATGTGCTGACTGCCGATGCAATCTATGTCAGTTCTATCGCTGCCGCCACTCCTACTGCCATTACCACATCGGCAGGAATACAGTTTCGTCGCAGTTGCCAATACCATCATGCGGAGGACACGGAATACCAGCAAGTGCATTTTACGTGGCCTGGCTAGCGGAGGAATTAATCCACGGGAAGAAAGTTATACTTCTATAATGTTCCGGGCGGAGGACTGGGTGGAGGAGTCTAAGGGGGAAAGGGGCTTGCTAGGTGTTGAAGAGTAACATGCAGGGAGCTGTTTGCAACTCTGCCCTTGTGCAGACGTCCAGTGTGTGAGTGCTGTCTGTGTGTACAGCACGGAGCAGCCTCCTTTGCCTTGCAATGCAAGGGTCTTCGCGCCCACAGGCAATCAATCAATCAATCAATCAGTACGACGAACTTTCTTCCTGCTGCAGCATGAACTTTGGAGTCGATGGTCCAGCAACTTACAGTTCGTGAGACGATGTGTACCTTGATTTGTCAACAAGTCACACTGCGAGAAGGGACGGCGTGGCTCTTGGCTAAGCCCCCGAACCGGTTCACCCTCAGGCGCGTAGGCTTCGAAGCGGATATGTATTGCTCACCCTTGTCGGAGTCGCCGGACAGCGCTGTGATCAAGTTGACATGAAGTTTGCATGGCCCACTGGAGGCGGCCTTAGTCTCTCGGTCGCCTCTTCTTGGCTCTCCGGAACGCCGCGGCCTAAAGCAGCATGTCCCACTTTTGCTTCGCCACGGACTGGGATTGCACTGTTTGAGCTGAAGACTTGCCTGGCGCTGAGGCGTTCAGACCGCCAGTCCGAGCAGGCCGTTCGAGTGTCCGGACTTCCTTGAGCTCGCACGTTCGATTTGACTCTCATTGCAAGGCCGAGTTCCTCATGGTGGACCCAATTTGCCAAGATGCCAAGCGACACCTGCACAATGTCATGAAAACTTTGGCGGCTCTGCGCACATGTCGAGGTAATGCGGACTCGCTGGGTGCGGGCTGCACATCAGCCTAGCCGACATGTGGTTTGCAAGGCAAGAGGAGGCACTGCTGAAGATAACCGCCACTACTCCCAGTAGGCACGACTTTCATTTTGCCAGGTTGGGACTTCAAGATGGCGACTGGCACGCCTTCAGCGAGGAACGCAAGGCTTTTTTGCAGCAGGTTACCGTCCTGAGAAGATTGAACCTATTGTCCCTTTGTTGAGGTGATGACTTGATTCCTCTGGATGTCACTGACGATAAGGACCGCCAAACGCAGGCCCTGAAGTTGCAATTCTGCCGCTGGCATGCTTGCAGGATCCAGAGCTCGGCCGTCCCAAGACTATGCGCTTGATGACAGAACGGTATCCTTGACATCATTGACAGGTATCAGCTCGGTCTTAGCCGGTTTTGCCGTGGATGCTAGGTACCTGGGAGTTCTTCGAGCTGGCGACAAGACATTAGAGCTGTTGGACCTAGACAATGGCGACTCCCCTACTTACAGCCGTATTATGCTGTGGAGTTCGCTTGGGCTTGGTCACTATCCCACTGAAGGCGGAGCGACATCTGCGAAGTTGCAGCTTCAGACGAACATGCGTGGCTGCCCAGTGCTGCAGTGCCGTCACCAGACGTGGCATTGCGTGCCCTTCTCCTAATGGGACTCTGGGAGAAGCTTTCATTTCCTGCCGAAGGCGCTTGGAAAGCTTCTGCACCACCGGAGATCACATGTACCTGCTGGGGTCCCGCCCGCACCCAAAGCTGTGCTGGCCTTAAGACTGCGAAGCTCTGCTGGGCTGGGGGAGGGGGCGCTGCCTCTCGCGAGGTTGCGAGTTCCGCTCCGCACGGCCTTGGCCTTCGCTGCGTGAGTGCCTTCACCCTAAGCTGAACTTCGGCTGAAACCAGAGCTAACAATAGCCTCCGGTCATACTCAAGATCTCCAGGTCGTAACAATGTGACAAGCAAGACGATTTGACTGTACGTTGTTACAGCGCAGATTTGGTGGACAAAAGAAGGCAGTATCGAAGTTGCCAGTTGCTGAAGCAACGAAAGGCTTGAGTGCTCTGTCAGTTTCTTTGGTCGCCCACTCTGTCTCAAGCTAAGCCTCATTGATATTCGTATCTTCCCCGACCTTGAACTGCCAGGCTTCTTTTCGAGGAGCCATGTTTGCTAGCAGGATCCTGCTCTGTGCGCTTGCAGCAGGAGCAGTTTCTGCAGCCGTGCCCGTTGAGACAACCGATGCTGGTTGCCCCGCTAGCGGCGCAGCCATGCTGCAACGCAAGAAGGACAAGGAGGTTGTTCGCCTGGAAAAGGCGAAGAGCAAAAAGCAGCGAAATGGTCGCCTTTCGCGTCGGTCTGTGGCCCCGACATCGGCGACTGCTTGGGTCGCATCGTCTTTCTCAGACTGTGTTCAATGCCCATCCGGGTCCATGCAGATTCGCAGCGTGGAGTGCCTTCGCATCTTCGATGGTGCGGCTGAAGCGGAGAAGCAGTGTGCCGGCTATCCCAAACCTCCTGCAACGAAAGCCTGTGATTGTGCTGAATTGCCGTGCAACAGCAATCTGACGCATGCATGCTTGGAACCCGCCGGTTGCCCTGTGGATTCAGACTTGGACACCGATTTCTTGGAGATCGGATGCTTCAATCGTGCTCCAGGGCATGAGGCTCCTGGAGCCAGCTTCGGGAACTCCTATGACTACACATGCATGAACTACTCCGGTGACGTTCCTTGTAAGAGTGGCGTGCCATTCTACTCCATGAGATCAAACAGCATGACGCCTAGCTTATGCTATGAGTTCTGTACCGGCAAAGGCTTGGACATTTTTGCCTTGGTAGCTGGAGTAGAGTGTCGATGCGGTGCCGCGCAAGTAAACCAAAACGCGCGGTCTCACCACATCGATTCCCGCCATTTGGACTTCAACCCACTGGTGCTCAGCCCGCATACTGACGACATGGATCTTTGCCCACTTCGTGTGTTTCGCTATGCAGGGCATTACGAAGAGGGAGGAGTGCCGTACGGTCTGACGCAGCTTCTGGAGAGCGATTCGGAGTATCTGCGCAGCATCTTCGCCGGGCACCTGGTCGAGCATCTCGAGGATGCCCCAGATGGCCAGAAGGACCCAGCAACAACTCCAGAACCAGGACTCGCCCAGACTGGTGGAGAGCAGACGCCAGAGGGCTACAATCGTGATTGCTGGCCTTCCAATTGTGGTCCAGGTCGTGGGCCGTGGCAGGACCGCGTCACTTCGCCCCCTGCCGGTATACATGAAAGGTATTACGAGTACGTGGTGATTCCGTATCACTTCGAAGACGGGCTAGATGATGTCAGAAAAGAGGCTTTTCGGGTGGCTGTCAGGCGTTGGCACAGACAGTCATGCATCGTATTGGTGGAAAAGAACGCAGCGGACATCACCCGTCCATACATTAAGGTGGGCAATTATGACTCCGGTTCCTGCTATTTGTCAGGAATGGGCTGGCCGGGCTTTTGGGGAAGTTCGCCGTCTTACAGCAGGATTAACCTCGGCTGGTGCAATGACATGAGTGCTGTCGGGAACATGGTTCATGAAATCGCCCATGCGATCGGAATGAATCATGAACACAAGCGTGCAGATGCAGCTCAAGAGTACAATGGACACGGGCCGCACTTGATCATGCACTGGCAAAACATTGACGCAGGTTGGCTTTCCCAGTACACACCAGACTACAAGTCCTACATCGGCTCCACCAACCAAGGCCTCGGTGATGTCGGGAAGTCACCGGAGCATGGGCAATTACCCCAGCTTTGCATCAATTTTGGTACACAGATTGCCCCAGCACTGGACCAGTGTTGTCGCTCAGCGTAAGTTGTCCTTGAGTTCCATGTAGCACTTTTTGCGCCTGCAGGTGCTGACGACCCTTTCTCAGGCTATGCCCCCTACGACTACCAGAGCATCATGCATTATCCTCGAGGGGATGCATACGATACAGACCCTCCGGAGAACGAAGGGCTCATGGGCAATCGCAAACATCTCACCGCCGGTGACGTCGAGCAAATCCTGGATGTGTACCAGTGTGTTGAGCTGCCGACCTGGTCTGACCCAACCGACTGCTCCTTTGAGGACCATTGCTACTGGACGAACCAAGGGGAACTCGCTTGGGTAGTACATTCTGGGGGTACTCCGAGCTCGAACACGGGCCCAAACAATGCCGCAGAGGGTGCCCACTACCTCTATGTTGAGGCAAGCGGAAGTGGCAATCCTTCAAAAACAGCCATCTACGAGAGCCCAGCACTTGATGCCACCGCGAGCTACACTTTGACCTTCGAGTACCACATGCTCGGCAGTGCCATGGGCTCCTTGGATGTTGAAGTTGCAGACACCCGTGGAACCTTCTCATCCGTTTGGAGTGAGGCCGGCACTCAAGGCAACGCTTGGCACAAGGCATCGCTGGACATCACTGCGGCTGTGGCTGTTCGATTTGTTGCCGTCACGGGTGGAGGTTGGAGTAGCGACATCGCGATCGACGATATCCAGATGACCTCAAGCAGTCCACCACCGGCAACAACTGCCGCAACCACACCCGCCGCAACGACAACCACCCCAACGACAACCACAACAACGACAACCACCACAACGACAACCACCACAACGACAACAACCACAACGACAACTACCACAACGACTACTACCACAACGACTACTACCACAACGACAACTACCACAACGACTACTACCACAACGACTACTACCACAACGACTACTACCACAACGACAACTACCACAACGACAACCACAACGACGACAAGCACCAGCACCTCGACCGCCACTTCCACTAGCACAACTCTCGGTTGTCACGATTCCTGGCTGCCAGACTGGGCCAGCAGTTCTACCGAAGCTTGTGCAACGTGGGCACAAGACTCTACATGGGGTGCATTGGCAAACGACAAAAGTCTGGCCATGTCTTGCCAAGAACAATTCGCCTTGACATCCTGTGCGATGACTTGCGGATGCGGGGCACCCTTCACGGCGCCGTCAGGATGCGACTTCGAGGGCGGCCTCTGTGGCTGGTCTCGGACGGGGTCCTGGATGCAGCAAGACCAGGGAACACCGAGCAATGGCACTGGTCCAAGCCACGCGCAGAACGGAAGCTACTACCTCTATGTGGAAGCCAGCGAACCTGCCTTGCCTGGAGATGTCTTGACTTTGCAGAGTCCACCCTTTGATGGTGCGAGCGTGAGTTTTGAACTCAGCTTCTGGTTTCACATGTTCGGCCAGGGCATGGGCAGCCTGCATCTGAAAGGAAAGGATGCCACAAATCACTGGATAGAGCTCTGGAGCTCACACGGCGATCTCGGCGAAAGTTGGTGGAAAGCCGACATTCCCGTTCCACCGGGCTTCTCTTTCCTCCGATTTGATGCAACGGTAGGCCCTGATTGGAGAAGTGACATTGCCATCGATTCCGTACATGTCAAGACCACAACCACGACTACGACCACGACAACCACGACAACTACGACGGCGACCACGCCAGCGGTGGGAACGGGCATTGATGCAGTGAGCTGTGACTTCGAAGTTGATTTCTGCAACTGGTTCAATCCAGACGCAAAGAAGCACCTCGGCAAGGAGTTGGCACTCATTCCCCCTCAACTGTTTTGCATCCGTGTACAGAGACTCTAGAGAGAGAGAGAGAGAGAGAATCGAGTACCTCAATCCGAACAGCCCAGAAGCCGTTCGAAAACTACGGGGGAGTAAGGAGGAGGCCAAAGACAGACAGACCAAGCCAGCAACGCAGGGGAATGCCACCACCCTAAGTGCCAAACCCGACACCACAGGTACACGGAGTAGTCCTACTGGTGACACTGGCGCCAGCTCGTCGCACGAAGCACCCCACAGCTACTATCCACCCGTACGCAAGACGGACCACCAGCCCACAGCACAACCGACTGACCACCCAGAGCAGACGAAAGCAGCAAGTTCGGCAGCACAACTTAATCAACAACGGCAACAACAACGGCCAAAATTCATGGACGACAGACGTCTTCTCAGCAGCCAGACCAAAAACACTGCCACACCTCCAACAAACAACCAAAGCACGGCAGCCACCACCCCACACCACAGCAGGCCGGGGGACACCCCGTTGGCGGCAAGCTTGCGCGACGGTCGTACGATCGGACCACGCAAGCCCAAGGACGACAAAGACGACCAGCCTGCAAACGATGGCAGCAGCCTTATGCAGCACAGCCTCTTTTCGCAGCCGCTGACACCAGACGAAACGAACAACAGCGATCAGCAGATAAACACACACAACCCCACCGCAGCGCCCAACCGCAGCTCTGATCCACCGCAGGCACATGCAGCAACACAGCCTACCACACCCACCCAAGCAGCAACAAACAACGCATACCCTCCCACGACGCCGGGGGACCCTGGCATGCCGCAGACATTACAACACGAGAACATGGCGATGGCAGCAGTGCCAGCACATGCCGACCCGCCCGTTATGCCTCAACAACAGAGACCGGAGATCGAACGATCCTGGCAACGGGTGGAACGACACCTGATGGAAATTCGGCGATTGGCGACCGCCTTTCAAAACCAACCAGCAGACACCACAGGCATTGTGCACAATGCTGAACAAGCCCTGATCCACCTGCTCGTTGACACCCCTACTGCCCAAGCCTTGGAACCCGGGGGAACAAGCCAGCACGCATACGATCACCATGACCATTGGGGACAAGGTAGTTCGACAGCAGCAAGCTCTGGGGGAACCGCCGTACGGAATATTGCCGCAGACTGCCGCAACAACGCACATGCAGCAGCCCTCGCACTTGCTAACATCGCACGACAACAGCTTGCCGAGGATGGGAGGTGCTTAAGCTACGGGGTTCTAGAACCACATGTGAGTGCCGTCATGGACTGGATGCGCTCCCTGCCGCCCGATGACATAGCCGTGCGTGTCCAAGTTCCGCCGCTGATCACCCCACTTCGGGGGATACTAGAACATGTGCTCCATGGACGTGCAACCGCCGATGACTGGGCAGCCCTGGTAGCGGTGGCAGAGGCCCTTGAAGCTCTCTGTGTTGGAACGGACCTCGTGCACCCTGCCGACGACCGCGCCACATGGCGAATGGCCTTGTGGCCAGCTGGGGGACAACACCGAAAGCTGGTCGACCGAGAGACTACCCCAGATCCAAGAAGCAGCTATGCGGCTTGTTCGGGGAATCTCGCGGCGAATCCCGGAGTCTCGTCAAGGCTTACCCTGCAATGGTGGGATGCCGACCGCCACCACGGACTGGCGGACAACGCCCGTGACGGACAACACTTCCTGGGGGGAGACACAAGCCCGCGAGCACGCCAAGAACGGCGACCAAGAAGTCCGTCGGGGGAGAGCATGAGTGACAACATGTCAGAAGACAGCCACCGACGCCACCGACTACTCGTGAAGCACCTCCACGACCACTATTGAGAGTTGCTGCATGCATTTAAATATGTTGCAGAGTTTATGTTGCAGAGTTTCAAGTCGGGGGATAGGGGGAGTGATTGACTTCGTGACGTGCTGACAGGTCGCTTCTATGTGCTTGCAGTAGCAGACCCCCTGTTCAATAATTTGTTCCATGCCGACGCTGTAGAGTCAGATGTGTTCCTTGCAAACAACCTGACAACTGCACGTTCATTGGGGGACTTATTTGATTTTGGCTAGCTTACTTTGATGTTATGTCGGACTGTGAACGCTGCAGAAAGTAGATTGAACTGCGTTCGGCAAAACTGTTGCGGAACGATGGGTGTGGAGCACGCACTGAGATCCATGACATGCAGAGGCCACTGGAGATATGTTTGGTTGCATGTTACATCATGTTACATGTTACGTATTACTCGCCTTTCATCCGCTTTGCTTCGAACCGCCCTGCAGAGTGGGGATGTTTGGTAGCACTGCACGAACAAGCTCAAAACCGGGGGACTCGCGAAGGTGATCGTTTCATATGCTGACCTCTGTCTGCTTGTCGTTATTGAAGGCAAGCGAGTCCCACTGGCAGGGCTTCTGTATCGGGGGACAGGATGGTCATGTTAACTGCCTTGGCATTCCGCATCTGTACATTAATTTCGTAGTCATCTCAAACTGTCGTACCCCGATTAAAGAAACTTTGTCTCGAAACGGATAGTTGAACCCGGATCCAGAAAATAGTTGCAAAACTATTGGTAACTCGCAAGCTAGGTTGACCCGGGGGAAAACATCTGCATTCTCACAATCCTCCAAATGCCCCTATGAACAACGGGGGGGTCCTTGCGGCCGAGGGGTTTCGCAACCCCCTCATGCCCCGGGGAAGAAGAGAGAGAGCGAGAGAGAGAGAGAGAGAGAGACGGGATGGGATGGGGCCGCTCGACTGAGCGGGGGATGGGGTCTGCCCATCCTCCTAGCCCCAGAGCAAGGCAAAGAGAGAGAGAGAGAGAGAGCGAGAGCGAGAGCGAGAGCGAGAGGGAGAGAGGGTGCAAAATTCCACTATACAATCAAACAGTTATGAGCAACCTATAAGGTCAACTACTTTCCCTAGTCAACGGTCAGTGCTTCCTTTTGTGCAGCAGGCGTTCGTCCAGTCTTGAGCCAATGCCATTCGGCATTGTTGCATTCACAAATGCATCTTGAACATTAGGGGGCTCATTGGGCTAGTGTCATTTAACACAGTCCCTTGATCTTGACTTCAGTCNTCTTGAGCCAATGCCATTCGGCATTGTTGCATTCACAAATGCATCTTGAACATTAGGGGGCTCATTGGGCTAGTGTCATTTAACACAGTCCCTTGATCTTGACTTCAGTCGAAGATCATGCAAGTCACTGACCAATGATAAACAATCACCGCATCATTCACATGAAACAGAAAGAAAACAAACTAGAGCGCATTGCTCTCATAGCAATCGACATTGCACTCCTTAATTTAGTCGCGGCTCATTGCTTCTCACTTCACCTTGGCATTCGCATTCATGCGAAGCACGACTTCTGCTCCAGGGATCAAGGCATTCGCGACATCAGAGAGAACAGTCGCGGGGCCATTCCCTGCGGCCATTGTCTTGGCCTTCTTCGATGGCCTTGGAGCGTTCGATGAAGTCGGGGCATTCCAGGCATTCGGGTGCTCGCCATCATCATCGGCATAGAGCTCGTCCCAAGTCGAGCAATCGTGGCTCAATCCCGAAAGGGCTACCTGGGCCAGTGGGACAATTGTGTGTCCAATCATTCGCCATTCGATCAAGCCACCCGGACGGACAGTGGCTTCGCGGCTCCAGTCTGCCATTTCTCCCAAGCTGAGGAGCGGATGGCCATGAGGACGGGCCATCATTGGATCGTTCTGAGGCATTCTGATGATTCCCATGCTCATTTGGGAAGCATCATCAGGGAAATTCCAGATCGATTTCTTTGGCAATCCAGCCACTCCCACATGCTCGTCGTCATTCTCCAAGTAGCCATTCTGGGTACTGATGTGGTCAGTGAACTGGCGGTTGAAATAATTATCCAACTTCATTTTGCCATTGGATCCTTCAACCCATTTCCTCTGCGCTTCAGTNTCGTCATTCTCCAAGTAGCCATTCTGGGTACTGATGTGGTCAGTGAACTGGCGGTTGAAATAATTATCCAACTTCATTTTGCCATTGGATCCTTCAACCCATTTCCTCTGCGCTTCAGTCTTGCTGCGGCAGCGGACAAAGAACACAATGCCCTCATTCGCAGCATTCATATCGAAGCAGCCTTGGTTGAACCATTGCACAGTCTTCCGCATTGCAGACAGTGCACAGAAGCTTCCATTCAGCTGGTGGCATGGAAACTNATGCCCTCATTCGCAGCATTCATATCGAAGCAGCCTTGGTTGAACCATTGCACAGTCTTCCGCATTGCAGACAGTGCACAGAAGCTTCCATTCAGCTGGTGGCATGGAAACTGTGAGAGGTCAATCGTCCCAGTGCGGAACAATCTCTCTCCAACACTCTGCGGGAGCATGATCCAATCGTACACATTCACCAAGTCATGGACCAAATTCTCCTTTGCATTCGCAGAGAGTTTCCATTCCAAATGCCAGTCGCCTCTCTCAAGTCTCAAGAAACATTCTCTCGGCACGTGACATGCAGTACCAGCCAGTCTCCAGCATGCATTCGTTGGGGCCATTCTGGACAGTGCAGATGCCCTGGGAATGCATTCGCAGTCTCAGGCTGGACATTGGGCCATTCGAGTGCTCATCTGGGTGCTCGAACCTGCAGCCAGACAGTCCTCCACTCCTCGTGCCCGGGATGAGCAAGGACAGGAGGGGAGACCATTCATCATTCCGCTCGCGGCGGTACACAGCCTCAGCCAATCCAGTCTGGGCCACGTGCATTCTGTTAGCCATTTCGCAAGCATCCATTCTGATCTTGCTGCATCGCTCTTCGCTGTCAGTCGACGCGTATTCATCCAGGCGTCGCCAGATCTTCGTCAGGTCCTTGCCGAGACCCATTCGTGTCAGTGCGGCTGACACTTCTCGGTTCACGGGACCCTTCCTTGACAGTCGGTGCATGTGGAGGGTCTCATTCATCAGGTGCAGAGACTCCACAGGGAAATCATTGCGACCAATCTCTGGATCAATTCTTCCAGGCATTAGAACATTCGGCGGGATTCCAGCAGAGGCAGTCTGCTCAGCACTTGGAGCAGCATTCTGCTCATCATCCGAAGAAGCAATCAACTGATCAGCATTCGGAGGTAGAACCATAAATGCGGCAGTCCGGGGATCAGGTCTGATTCCCTGATTCACATCGATCATCTGGTTGTTCGTCAGTGACTCCAGTGGCACCGAGGGGGCAATCTCTCCCTCAACCACGAGCACTCTGCCACCATCAACAGGCGTGATTCTCACCTGCTCAATCGGGCGAACATGAGATTCGCCGCGGGCCAGTCGTAGCAAGTCTGGCCTATCAAATGGCAGTTCACCTGCAGCATGCATCAGGATCAAGGTGACGTGAACACCTTCCCTCACAATCTCATCGACACTCCTGCCTCTGGACAGGTCCAGTGCCAGTTGCTCTCCATTCAGAGCTTCATACTGGACTTCCGGAACAGTCGGCGTTGAGGGGTTGGCCATTGCTGCAGTCTAAGCAGGAGGGCAGTCGCAGAGGCAGTCAGAGCAATCTACAGTCGCACTAAAGCAAGCATTCAGAAGAAAACATTTTGGGGAAACATGTTGATCTCATTCAGCAAGGCATTTGTCTCAGACAGTCCCTTGCATCAGAACCTACACTCGCAATCACTCGATTCGACATTCGACGAAACCGAACACGAAAATCATTTCGGTGCGAATCCAATCTCATTCGAGATCAGAAAATCCAGCATTTCTGCCAATCAATCATTTCGAATCGGAAAATTCTCTCATTCTCTCACTCTCTCTTTCTTTGGTTTTGGGCTTTTCAGGGCAACCAACAGTGCACATGCAGTCATGACAAGCAGTCGGCTTCACTTTACATTAGACAAGACAGCATTGACATGTTGCATTCACTCACTCAAGGACATGCAATCACTGCAATCGGATGCAATCAGAAGCTCATGCACCTCAGTCCCTCGGCGTGGACTTCAGTCCTACGACGCCTACGGAGACATTCGCGCACAATGCAAGAAGAGTACATGCGCGCGCAGTGAAGAGAGTGTGCACTCCGGGCGGGAGGGTGGTGCACACATTGAGCATTCAGGGCGGCAACATGATCATCAGTATCATGAGCATCAGGAACAGTATTACCTTTAAACCAATTGGAGACCACTCCCAGCTGGGTTTTCAGTCGTTGCAGAACATCAGTGGCCACATATTTGGTCATTAGGTCTGCTGGGTTCCTTGTGCCGTCAATCTTGGCCATTTTGAGCAAACCCATTTGCACCAGATTCTGAACATACAGGAACCTCAGTTCCACATGTTTTGTTTGCTTTCCTGCGCCAAAGCGGGTCGCCGTTGATTTGCCAGCTGTAGAATCAGTGTGGGCGATCACACTAACCTTCTTTGCCAGTCTGGCCTCAAGCAACATTGACCGAAGGAACAAAGTTTCCGACACTCCTTGGCCAATTGCATACAACTCCGCTTCACCACTCGACGATGCCGATGTACCTTGTGTCCTGGCAGTGCTCACCATGTTGCACCCAAGCACATTCACGGTGGATCCACTGGTAGACTTCCTAGTCAAGAGCGTCCAGCCCAGTCGGAATCCACATAGACATTCACATCCAACGAACAGTTGCCATCAGATAGCTGGTAAGATGGACGCAGTCTCAAGACACAGATTTTGGTACCAATCAGATACCGCAACAAATGCTTAAGCTTTGCAAAACTTTGCATGGTCGGGGCAGTCACATCCCGACTCAATTCCTTCGTTGCATAAGCAATGTCGCCTGTGATCAGTGCCAACCAAAGCAGTTTCCCAACTGCAGTCCTGTACACCGAGTGTTCTTCAGGACTCAAAGGTGTGTCAGACACAGTCTTAACAATCGTCACAGAACCAGTAGTCGCAACAGGTCTGGCATTCTTCATTCCATAAAGATCCAGGATGGCATCAATGTATGTTTGTGACATGCACACACCAAACGATCGAGTCACCATTGTGTCGCAATCTTCTGCCAAGAAAGGTATGCTCAGTCCCTGGCACAAGCTGACCAGTCTCTTTGAGCAAAACCTCTTCTGACAGCCTGGACATGAACTCCTTTCGCATTTCATCAGTCCCTACGACCAACAGATCATCGACATACGCAAGCACATACAATTTCCCAGATTCGTGACAGTAGAGATTCGGGTCACTCTTGCATCTCCTGAGTCCCAGTTTTGAGGTCATTACCTCCGCGAAGTGTTCCTGCCACAGTTTCGGGGCTTGTCTCAGTCCATACATCGCTTTCTTCAACTTCCAGAGACAATCACCATTTGGGTAGAACTCCTTTGGGGGCCAAACGTACACTTCGCCAGACATTGGTGCATGCAAGAAGGCAGTGCTCACATCTCCCAGGGTTATTCCCCAGTTTCGAGACATTGCAATGCACAGTAACAATCTCATTGTCACGAACGAAGGTGTCGAGGCAAACAGGTTGTCTTCTTCATTCTTCTCAACGGTGGACCTACTATCCAAGACAGGTCACCCGGGAAATCCTCGGGGTCGGACAAAGTCCGAAACCTAAAAAGATGCTGGATCACAGACATTCCAGCTATCGTTGAGATGCCGTTCGCAACTGGAGTGTTTACAGCGGCCGGCAATTGCCACCTCCAGATTGAAGGAACATGCATCGGGAAGTGTCCCCAATGCTTTCAGGCCTGCCGGCACTGATGGCCGAGCGGAAATTTCTCAGCTCGCTGCCAGCAACACTGTCTTCCTCTTTTCTGTGTCTCAGATATGTAGACAACCGGCTTTTTGTTAGGGCCAACAGCCACACTTGAATCAGAAGAGTTCAGAGCCTTCTGCGATCCCCATTTTTACGATTGGATCCTGCGCGAAACAGTATCTGATCATCAGTGGTTGGGTTTTACAATCGATGCCAAAGCCCGGACGGCGACTTGTAACCTTCCCGAGAAGCCATGGCAGATTCGTTCACCGGCCAGCGCTGGCTCCTGGAAGTTGGCAGCCTCCGGGTATTTTGCTAGAGCTTCTTTGATTCGCCAGTATGCCTGGCCACCCGAAACCATCCCGGGACAGATTCGGAAGCTTCGCCACCTTTATGTACAGGCAGGATTCCCTGCGGATCTCTTGCAGTGACGTCAACAAGTGCTTGTTTTGTTTGGTGTTGCCCTCGTTTGAGTGCTGAGCACTGCAAGTTTGTTCGCCTTCCATGGTTGGATGCGTCTAACAGGTCAGCTATCAAACTAGGTTTGACTCGGTCACTGTTGCGCCGTGGCTCAACAATATCATTTTCATTTCTATGGCGGGGCGCCAATGCCCCAACAAGGAGCTGCGCCCCAACCGCCGGTGACCATCCTTTCTTCTCCGAATCAGATGGCACCCCACCGATCGGAGTCTGTACATCCTCCTCCTCGTGCTCTACTTTCTGCTTCTCTTCCGAATCGAGCGCCCAGTCGCCCGACACACCGATCAAGCTCCTGGAAGGGCACAACTGCGTGAGCGCGAGCGAGTGCGCAGTCGATCCAGACGCCCAAGGGCGCCGCAGTCATCGGCACGAAGATGACCGACCACCGGCTACTCGGCCTTTGTACGGATCGGCGAGTGAGGGCCATCTTCCGTGCAGGCCCAGACCAAGTGTGAGGCCTACGGTGCAAGCCCAGCCGGCCAAAGCGGCCCAGGATGCGAGCCCAGCCGTATAACTTTGCTGCTCCCAGCCAAAGGCCGGTGCAGCCACAAGTTCGACCGCCTCCACCTCGCAGAGGCCAACCTCCGAGACCACATGCAACCGAGTCTCCATCGGAGCAGGCTGCGCAAATGTTTATGAACCCTGCTCAAGGGTCAGGCAGCAAGGAGCCATCGGCACTGTCAGCGTCCGAGCTTGCTGATCTTCAAAAGGTTTCAGCCCCTAAGACACCGCCCAAGAATCCGGGGCCTAAGCCGGCCGTGTCCAACATGGCTGCTATTTTGATTGATGATGAACAACTTTTTCAAGCAACACAGCGCAGCAGTCTTGAACAGCTGCAAGAACATATAACACAGCGAGCCGGAGGCCGCAATGCTGTGGATTTCTATGAGGAGGGCATGATCCCTCTCTTGTCATATATGTTCTTTGTGTTGCATTATCACGAGAATTTCTTGACAAATGAAAGGCTGCAACAATGACCTATAAATCCTCATAAGAAAATGCGGCATATGACATATGACTGACAGACTTGTGCTTGTTCGGCAGAATTCTCTGCCACCCTCCAGAACCGTTAATGCGGACGTTCAGGAGGTAGTGCGGTTTTTGCTTACCAGGTTCGGCGCAGCCGAACGTCCATTTCTTCCGGTAATCCCAATCGGGCAGAAGGAAATTGTGACGTTGGCCCAGGGCTATATTGGCCAGCCGCATACTGTATAAACACATTTTTCAGCATGATGCGAAGGCTTTTGCGGTCCCGCAAGAGGCCATGCATATTGGGAGTTCCCGGTTGCCCATTTTCCGGGCCCGAAAGAACATCCTCACTGCTATTACTGCTAATATTGCTGGGGTCATGGGACTGCCCCCGAGGGGTTAGTGGGGAAGCTGACAATAGGCAGAGTGCTTCGCTCGAGTGCGGAAGCCGTGCAAGTTGCTGCTCATGATGATAAGTTCTCCTTTTATGGCAAAGCCACGCAGGATGTACACTACGAGCCGTCCAGGCTAGACTTCATTTCAAGACTCCATCACAGCACAAAGAGAACAGTGCAGGAGTTGTTGTGGGCGGGCGGGTTCATGGGAAACCACACCGCAAAAGTAAGTCCTCCAGCCTCCAGCACGGTCCAGGAGGGCCACCTTTGCCAAAAGGTGGGCCATCCGCGAAGCTGCGGGCCGGAGAGACCGCATGTGGGTGCTTTCTAGAACCCGCAGTGAGCAGCTTCCCACTGGCAATCCCAGCGATCCCAATGCCAGACGTGCTGTCACCTATGATACAGGGGATGGCAATGATTGGGGCAGTTAGCTGGCCAGGTCTCGAGGACGAAGTTCGCCTGCCCAGATCTTTTGCTCCTGAGGAAATCAAACGGGAGCCATGATATCTCAATGCATGGGGCCTGCTGCTCTGCAGTCTAAAACAGTTCAGCCAGACATAGCAGGCGTTGCACCTGAGTCCGAGCTTCAGTTGCCAAGTGGGTCTTTGCGCGACCCCCTGTTTTTCAAGTTCAGCGTGTGAGCTCAGGCGCCAAAAAAGCCATGGCCAAGCGTTGTCGCAAGCTTCGACGAAAGCGGCGCTCATCCACTACCATTATGAGAATCTCGTGTGGAGAGGCTGGGAAGTTAAAAAGAATTAATTCTTCATTTTTTTCATCATTTTGGTCATCATTTTTTCATCATTTTGGCCTTCGTTTGGTCCATCATTTCCTGTCCTAGGAATTCCAAGCAAAATCAAAAAAATCGACGAGAAAATGAAGAAAAAATGAAGATTTCTGGTGGGGTTCTTTGGCCAGAGCCCTAGGCTGGAGTTTTTGGGAATGCTTCGAGGAATCTTCATTTTTTCATCATTTTGGTCATCATTTTTTCNAAATGAAGATTTCTGGTGGGGTTCTTTGGCCAGAGCCCTAGGCTGGAGTTTTTGGGAATGCTTCGAGGAATCTTCATTTTTTCATCATTTTGGTCATCATTTTTTCATCATTTTGGCCTTCATTTGGTCCATCATTTCCTGGGAAGCTCAGAGATTTGTAAAAAACGATGAGAAAATGAAGAAAAAACGAAGATTTCTGGTGGAGTTCTTTGGCCAGAGCCCTAGGCTGGAGCGGCTGGAATGCTTCGAGGAATCATCATTTTGTCATCATTTGTTCATCATTTTGGCCTTCGTTTGGTCCATCATTTCCTGGGAAGCTCAGGGATTTGTGGGAATTCCTAGGAATCCCAAGCAAAATCCATAAACACGATGAGGAAATGAAGAAAAAACGAAGATTTCTGGTGGGGTTCTTTGGCCAGAACCCTAGGCTGGAGTTTTTGGGAATGCTTCGAGGAATTTTTCATTTTTTCATCATCTTGGTCATCATTTGTTCATCATTTTGGCCTTCGTTTGGTCCATCATTCCTGGGAAGCTCAGAGATTTGAAGGGAATTCCTAGGAATTCCAAGCAAAATCCATAAACACGATGAGGAAATGAAGAAAAAACGAAGATTTCTGGTGGGGTTCTTTGGCCAGGGCCCTAGGCTGGAGTTTTTGGGAATGCTTCGAGGAAACTTCATTTTTTCATCATTTTGGTCATCATTTTTTCATCATTTTGGCCTTCGTTTGGTCCATCACTTCCCAGGAAGCTCAGAGATTTGTAGGGATTCCTAGGAATTCCAAGCAAAATCCANCTTCATTTTTTCATCATTTTGGTCATCATTTTTTCATCATTTTGGCCTTCGTTTGGTCCATCACTTCCCAGGAAGCTCAGAGATTTGTAGGGATTCCTAGGAATTCCAAGCAAAATCCATAAAAAAACGATGAGAAAATGAAGAAAAAACGAAGATTTCTGGTGGTGTCCTTTGGCCAGAGCCCTAGGCTGGAGCTTTTGGGAATGCTTCGAGGAATCTTCATTTTTTCATCATTTTGGTCATCATTTTTTCATCATTTTGGCCTTGGTTTGGTCCATCATTTCCTGGGAAGCCCAGGGATTTGCAGGGAATTCCTAGGAATTCCAAGCAAANGAATCTTCATTTTTTCATCATTTTGGTCATCATTTTTTCATCATTTTGGCCTTGGTTTGGTCCATCATTTCCTGGGAAGCCCAGGGATTTGCAGGGAATTCCTAGGAATTCCAAGCAAACTCCACAAAAACGATGAGAAAATGAAGAAAAAACGAAAATTTCTGGTGGTGTTCTTTGGCCAGAGCCCTAGGCTGGAGTTTTTGGGAATTCTTCGAGGAATCTTCATTTTTCATCATTTTGGTCATCATTTTTTCATAATTTTGGCCTTGGTTTGGTCCATCATTTCCTGGGAAGCTCAGAGATTTGAAGTGGAATTCCTAGGAATCCCAAGCAAAATCCATAAACACGATGAGGAAATGAAGAAAAAACGAAGATTNTGGTTTGGTCCATCATTTCCTGGGAAGCTCAGAGATTTGAAGTGGAATTCCTAGGAATCCCAAGCAAAATCCATAAACACGATGAGGAAATGAAGAAAAAACGAAGATTTCTGGTGGGGCTCTTTGGCCAGAGCCCTAGGCTGGAGTTTTTGGGAATGCTTCGAGGAATCTTCATTTTTCATCATTTTGGCCTTCGTTTGGTCCATCATTTCCTGGGAAGCTCAGAGATTTGTAGGGAATTCCTAGGAATTCCAAGCAAAATAAAAAAAAAACGACGAGAAAATGAAGAAAAAGGAAGATTTCTGGTGGTGTTCTTTGGCCAGAGCCCTAGGCTGGAGTTTTTGGGAATGCTTCGAGGAATCTTCATTTTTTCATTATTTTGGTCATCATTTTTTCATCATTTTGGCCTTCGTTTGGTCCATCATTTCCTGGGAAGCTCAGAGATTTGAAGGGAATTCCTAGGAATTCCAAGCAAATCCATAAAAACGATGAGAAAATGAAGANGGGAAGCTCAGAGATTTGAAGGGAATTCCTAGGAATTCCAAGCAAATCCATAAAAACGATGAGAAAATGAAGAAAAAACGAAGATTTCTGGTGGGGTTCTTTGGCCAGAACCCTAGGCTAGAGCTTTTGGAAATGCTTCGAGGAATCTTCATTTTGTCACCATTTTGGTCATCATTTTTTCATCATTTTGGCCTTGGTTTGGTCCATCATTTCCTGGGAAGCTCAGAGATTTGAAGTGGAATTCCTAGGAATCCCAAGCAAAATCCATAAACACGATGAGGAAATGAAGAAAAAACGAAGATTNTGGTTTGGTCCATCATTTCCTGGGAAGCTCAGAGATTTGAAGTGGAATTCCTAGGAATCCCAAGCAAAATCCATAAACACGATGAGGAAATGAAGAAAAAACGAAGATTTCTGGTGGGGTTCTTTGGCCAGAGCCCTAGGCTGGAGTTTTTGGGAATGCTTCGAGGAATCTTCATTTTCATCATTTTGGCCATCATTTTTTCATCATTTTGGCCTTCGTTTGGTCCATCATTTCCTGGGAAGCTCAGAGATTTGAAGGGAATTCCTAGGAATTCCAAGCAAATCCATAAAAACGATGAGAAAATGAAGANGGGAAGCTCAGAGATTTGAAGGGAATTCCTAGGAATTCCAAGCAAATCCATAAAAACGATGAGAAAATGAAGAAAAAACGAAGATTTCTGGTGGGGTTCTTTGGCCAGAACCCTAGGCTGGAGTTTTTGGGAATGCTTCGAGGAATTTTCATTTTTTCATCATCTTGGTCATCATTTGTTCATCATTTTGGCCTTCGTTTGGTCCATCATTCCTGGGAAGCTCAGAGATTTGTAGGGAATTCCAAATGATGAAAAAACGAAGGCTGCTCCCAAGAATGATGAAACCAATGAAGAATANGTTTGGTCCATCATTCCTGGGAAGCTCAGAGATTTGTAGGGAATTCCAAATGATGAAAAAACGAAGGCTGCTCCCAAGAATGATGAAACCAATGAAGAATAAATGATAACCGAAATGAATGAATAAATGAAGAATTAATTTATCAAGGAAACCCAGCCTGTGGCCGAGCAAGAATCTCATAACACTACCAGTTCGTCTCGTCAAGATTGGTCTGGTTCTAGTGTATCTTCTCCCAGTTCCTCGTCAAGTTCTTCCAGCTCGTCATCCAATGAGGGTGTGAAGCCTTCAGAAGGCAAGCCTTCCAAGGATACATCATATGCAATAGGTCATCTGAAAAAAACAAAAACGAATTTGAGTGAACCAACACTAAATGGCCAGTTTAACTGATCAGTGTGCACAGAACTGTGTTCACGTGCTACATAAATTCCTGTCAAGCCCCTGTTGAAACTTCTTGCTATTGCTACAGCCCGACCGCGACAGTGTTTTGACATAATCCAACATGAGATTAGCTCGGCTGGATGTGTTGTGCTCGAAACACAATGCAACTTGGCTGCTTACAGCAATAATGTTGCACTTGATGCCACTGAGTCGACAATGCTTGCCGTGCACGGTATTGGTAAAGGGTAGCGTCTTGCGTGGAGCATACAATGACCCCGTGGGTGGGGTCATATTCAGGCTGAGAAATTAATCTAGACTTGTGAAGAGACTTCAAAAATGAGTTCTCCTGGCAGTTGAGAGCAGAAAGCCTCATACCAAGGTGTCAGCCACGTTGCGAGCTATCAATGGACCTAGTGTTCATGTTCATGTGATTTGGACATGCCGGTCTGAAGCCTTTTGAGGTGGACAATAGTGCCAGTACCACTGTCGCAGCCATGGACTACGACTATCTGCCGAAGGCGTACTATAGGGTACTGAGATTCTACCAGTCCTCCACAGGCCGACGGTTCTCCGGATCAGCGATCTCTTTTTCGCGAATCGCTGTCTTCCAACTGAGCGGCTTCCGATGCCGAGGAAAGTCAGCAAACGATTCCCTCGTGTGCATACTTTTGGTCATCAAATTCGAATTGTGAAGCCAAAGTTGTATCATCGCTATCCAAACACACACCAAGACCAGCCTCGGTGAGAGGTTTTTGATATTGGAGCAGAGAGATTCGAAGTGCAGTTTCTGCTCTAGCTTTTACACATCATTCGATGCGAGATCTTTCCAATACTGTACGCAAAAGATCTCTTCCGTTGATGCAGTTTTGTAGTCTTAAACGCCCTAGTGGATTATTGTGTGTGTGAAACTCTGATACCAAGAGTATCATGTATGGACTGCAGGGGGCATTGCGCTTGTGCTCTTAGCCATGCCAACGAAGCTTTTGAGCACAGGTGGAAGGGAATGTAGACGTACATTCCTGTACCTGCACGCGAGGTTGGCATGGGCGATTGCTATTCGCAGCTTGCAATCTCAGTGTTTTTGCAGTTGCTGCATGTTCTTGAGGGTCTCAGTTGTCATGTACAGCTCAACAAGGAACAAATTGATGAGCCTTGAGGCCAGACAGGGTTCGGAACCCCAAGCAGTGCGCATAACTTATCCCCAACAAATGCGTGGCTGCGCGATGGATGCCTAAGTAAGTGTGTGTGTGTGTGGTTGTGTGTGATGTTGCATGCCCACAAAGGATGCAGCCAATTTGCAAGAATATGTGTCGTGGTGACCGTATATTTCATGGCTTTACCCGTGGATGCCACCAGGCGATTGTCCCGTCTCACTTCCCCCCAAATATCCCGATACACATTCTGGTGGGCGTGTGGGCCCAAAACAAATCAGCTCCTCATGCCCGGGCTGCCGGGGAGTGAGAGAATATCTGAGTGCCGAGGTGGACTCGGCAATCTGGAAAAACTCCGTCCAGCAACACCGGGCCCAGCGAGGCAGAGTCAGGCCGGACCGAACATTTTCCGAGCATCCGAAGTTTCGTTGTTAATTTCCGAGTTGCAGTTTCACGGCCTTCCCTGCCAGCATGATTCAGGTACTCATTACGTCTTTGTGGAGTCCAGCGGTCACAACCACCCGGATGTGCAGTTTGTGCTCCAGAGTGCCAATTTTTCGGCCGGGTCAAGCGATCGTGGACTGTACTTCCAATGCAGCTCCTGGGCGCAAGCACCCTCACACATCCATTCTCCCTAAAGCATCCTCTTCGGCGGTTTGTTGTTTAGCAGGAGATCATCGCACAGGAGCGTGACCAGTTCATTTCGGTAGTTACCATCTGAGGCATGTACGGCTCCAGCATGGGCAGCCTCGCACTCGAGTTTGCCGGCTCTGATGGCTGGACACAGCTTTGGGAGAAGTCAGGAGCCGTTAGCCATTAGACAAGTTCGCGAAGTTATGTATGTTCTATGTATGAAAGTAGTGACAGACAATTAAGAGCAGACGTTTCAGCAGTGATGGCGGTCTAGAAATAATTAGAAAATGAATGTCCAGGAGACCTCGGCCAGAATTGGTTTCCAGTCTCCGTCGCGATCCCTGGCCAGGCTACTGCCTTGCGCTTCGTTGGCCTCACAGGCGATCACGATTATCCGGCTATATCCGCATAATGTTGTCGTAGATAGAAAACCCAGAACACAATCAGCCCTTTCGTCGAGGCTATTCCTGGAAGAGCGACATGGCCTTGGACTCCATCGTGGCATCGGAAATGGCACCGACGCCGCCACCTCCAATGCCTGCTGACCAGGCTTGTTGGCACGAGCTCCTAGGGTCTTAGAGGAACCTGAGACCGACAGAGAAACCGTGACGAGCCATGAAACAGAGTAATCGGAGGAGTCACTTGAACCCCCCTGGTTTCCTTTGTTGAGACTGTGGGGCCAGTGCGTCGACCCGACGCAATTCCAGAGCAAGCTCACAAGCCCAAGTTTCCACGTAGACTCATGCAGAGAAGGTTCAAGCCCCGTATATCCAGATAAGCACAAACAGAGCATTGGCCCGGAGGCACTCAGCTGCGACTTCGAGTCCGACTTTTGCAACTGGGTCATGGATGTCGGTGATGAGGACTGGACACGAAGGTCAGGCAGCACGCCCAGTTCCAACACAGGCCCGAGCTCAGCACATGGTGGAACACAGTATGTCTACACAGAAGCGAGCGGTGCCAACAAGAACAAGCAGTTCATCTTGGAGTCGCCTAGCTTTGCAATCTCTTCGTCAATGTTAAAGATGTCCTTCTTCTATCATATGAAGGGAAGCAAGATGGGCGACTTGAAGGTGATGTCTTCAGGAACAGCCGGTGCCTGGAATACCCTCTTCACCGTGTCTGGCAGCCAGGGAGATCAGTGGTTGCATGCTGAAGTGGACATTCCGGGTGATGTCAACAAGCTTCGCATCGTTGGGGTGACCGGAAATGGCTGGTCGAGCGACATAGCCGTGGACGACATCACGGTAGCCCCAGCATGAGAAGCAGCAGTTGCAGCAGGACTGTAACATTTCTGTACATTGAGGGAGCACGCAAGTGATGCCAACCAATCTGGCTGAACTTAAGCTGTGGCACTCCCTTCCGCAGATGGACAGTCCGGCAGGCATTTGCCAGGGCATGCCCGCAAAAGCAGCAAATGCGTAGTAGCTACCTCTGCTGGATCATGCCACATTCTCATGAGATCCATCTTGCTTCTCCCTTGTGCCAAGCATCGCAGGCTCTACCCGAGCTATCGAAGAACGCCTCAACTCTAGACGCGAGACCATAAATCATGCTGCAACATGCTGCATAGAGTTATCATGGAATTCTTCGTTGCAGTAGCAGTGCAAGCAGCCGTAGTAGGAATCGCAGCAGCCGCAAACAGTAACAACAGCAATAGAGTTCAGCAGCTCGCTTGTGCTTGAGGTTGCGATTGCTCAGTGGCTTTAATCATGCTCCTGATGCCTTAGGTCAAAGCCGAAACGCACCAGGTTTTTTACGGAGGAAACTGCAGCGCCAAGACTAAGTTACTGCAAACTTTGCACCATGTCATTGCGAGCCCCCACAAAACGACTAGCACCTGAACAGCCCGGAGACTCTAGCTAGGACAGGATGCATGGCAAACTCACGCCATGGGCCCTCGGCAAACTTCCAGTCAACATCCCGGATCCAGCCTCGCGAGGCATTTCTCTGCAACAGGTGCAGGAACTCTCGGAGTTCATCCAAAGGTTATGCAAGACCGGCCTCTTACAACATCGGGACAACGAGTCCGACTGGTTACACTGGGAGGACATCCTCATGGAAGATATGGCTTCATACATCCTGAAGCCTGCCATACGATACCTCGCAGCGGACATCAGCAAAGATGTTGCAACCAATGACTTGCCACCTGAATATGCCTGGAGCTGGGTAGAGATCGTGGCGTACGGACCACAAGATCCCAAAGTGTTTGTGTCTTTCAGTTTGCACAGCGGATTTCGTGACTTCATGGGTAGCGTACATCATCTGGCTGATGACCAGGGCATGACAATCCGAGACAACATGTGGATCGGAATGTTTGCTCGGGAGGAGAGTGCGCCAGCCCACGTCTTCGATTTGCTAAACTTCCCTGTCTTCAGTGCATTCGGCAAGTCCGAGGCAACAGCCCTGTTTCTGGACGAGCATGCCAGCATCTTGGAGAGAAGTTGGTGTATTTTCGAGATGGCTATCATCACCGACACGGCAACAAGTCGCAGGCGA
This sequence comes from Symbiodinium sp. clade A Y106, assembly GCA_003297005.1. Lineage (NCBI taxonomy): Eukaryota > Dinophyceae > Suessiales > Symbiodiniaceae > Symbiodinium > Symbiodinium sp. clade A. Next base: position 169,842 of record BGNK01000170.1, read on the forward strand.
TGGAAGCTGCGGGAAGAGCTCGCAAGAGAGGAGGGATGTAGCATCTTCAATGTCAATGAGGAGAAGGTGTTGCAAGTTGAGAAGGAGCGTTTCCTGGAATACAGAGCGCCAAGTTCGGACGACATCTTCCAATCCGAAAACTGTCGTTTAGATTGGCAGGTAAGGTCTGAGCTGGCCGGAGGTGGTGATCCATTCTCAGTTCCTTGGGAAGAGGTGCGGGAAAGGATTCGGTTGATGAGACAAGGAGGAGGTATTGAAACCAAACCCCTGCTGCTCTGTCGAAACCTCAGTTCTGATGCAGTTAAGTCAAGCTGTGAAGCTCTGGTTACCCCAAACTTTGGACTGCAGCCTTCGTAGCCCACTTAGGCACTCCCGACGGCTTGGTCGGCACCCGTCGTGCAACCTCAGTACCTGTTCTACACGCCCTTCTACACTCCTTCTGCTGCAGCAAAACGGATGCCGCCAGCAAGGCTGAACGACGGCTAGTCATGAATTACATTGCAAACTGCTACTGTGAAGATGACAGAAGCAGTGCTAATTTGCTGGATGGAATTCGCACTGACGGCGACGTCTACGAACTGGAGAATCTGGAGACTGTGTCTGAAGCACGGCCAGGACCCTCAGAGCCTCGGGTCTGCGGTCTGCGATGGCATCCTGTCTGTCCTGAGTCTTTGCTCCAAGGCGACTGGACGGCTCTCCCGAGTACCAGCATGAGCACAGCTCCAGCCTCACTGGATATAAGCCTTGCAAATACGTTCCGCTCTGGATAGACACGACCCTAGTGGCTAAGGTCTTGTCGCCAGCAATGAGCACACTGCCGTCAAGTTCAAGATCCTTGACCACAGCATTCGACAGGCAAGGCACAGCGTGGTAGATGTCGGCAAAGAGCCTGAGCCGCATGGAAAACTCTTGCAGGAATGCAGAAAAGCTCTCGAAGCCAGCGTCCAAGACGGCCGGAAGGTTTCCCTTCAAACCTTAAACTCACAAGTTAACCAGAGGACTCAACGGCATGTTTGGGATCGTTTGAGCATGTATGGCTGGACCTGGGCGATGTGACCAGGCGTGTAGAGAAAGCACGACATGTGCAAGCCCGTCCTGACCCGGATATCTTTCACCCATGCAGGCAGGTCACAAGTCTTGTCTCCTTGCATCATGTCCATGTGCATCTTGCCGGGAAACCCTCATATGCCTCATCATAAGCCTTCCTCACAAACATAGCAAAATCTTCGCCCCGTGTAACTTGCTGCAGGGTTGCTGCAGTCAAGCTTCGAAAATGCCAGAGACTCCACGACAAGTCCATTCCCGAGTTCCCAAGCTCCAGGCCCGTGGAGTCAAGGAGAGCTTCGACAACTGGAACAACTTCTTCGACTTGAAAAGAGTCTGTGCCTCAGAGGCCTCTGAGAAACCAACATAGGTTGCAGGGCCTATTAACATTGCAGCAGATGCTATACACCGTATTCATGCTAAAAGTACCACGGATACATCTATCTATCTATCTATATCTGCACCCATGTCTATTTTATTCTATATCTCTAAGTCTATATCCACATATCTGTATATCTGTACCTATATCTATAGCTATAATAATACATATATATATATACGTATATACACATACCTATAGCTACAGCTTATCTGTATCTACATACATATACATACAAATATACATATACATATACATATACATACACATATGCATATGCATATACATGTACATATACATATACATATACATATACATATACATATACATATACATATACATGTACATGTACATATACATATACATATACATACCTACATCCACATCTATATCTATTTCTATATCCGTATCTATATCTACATATTACATATATACATACACATCAGAAGTATATGCTCAGCAGACAGCAAAGTGCAATACACCCTCACTCGCTCTCGCTCTCTCTCTCTCGTCTCGCTCTCGCTCTCTCTCTCTCTCTGAGAGAGAGAGAGAGCGAGAGCGAGACGAGAGAGAGAGAGCGAGAGCGAGACGAGAGAGGGAGAGAGCGAGAGAGGGAGAGAGAGGGAGAGAAAGAGAGAGAGAGAGAGAAGTGCTGCACCTTTGAGGGGGTCATACCCCTACACCATAGCCCTGGCGAAAGAAGAAAGAAAGTGCTGCACCTTTGTGGGGGGGCCTGTTTCGCCCCTCTGCATCGGCGGGGAGGCGCGGGGTTGCCTTGAGGCTGTGCCCTCCGTCGCTTTTCCCAGCGGTGCTTGAGCAAACATATCTGCTGCGACTTTGCTTCAGGGGATCTGATAGGGGGCCAGCCATAATCGCGACGGTGAAGTTTGCAGATCTGCGGCCGTGCGGGGGACCTAGTGCTTGCAAGACCGACGGCGACAGTCCTCTTCTCCAACCGCCTCGACCCGACAAAGGAGAAGCCTCGCGACAGTTACGACAACGTTGGGCGGGGGAGTACAACAGCTCAGGGTTCGTGACTGTGGCAGGAAGGGCGACGTCGAGATCCACACACTACACGATGGCAGCACGGCGGGGACAAGAATGCAAACTATGCCGGTGTGGGGGAGGAGTGTGCCAGAGAGGCTTTAGAAAGTGCACATACGTGAACACCCACAATGCAGACTCCATGCGGTCACCCAAAGAATGACGGCCAGGCTGGCTGAACCCTACCAGCCACAGCCGCCGACACCGGCCAGGAACCACCGCAGGTGGCCGAGGAAGCACCGCAGAGGACGGAGACGCCACTGAGCCAAAGAACAGCCTTCCGCACGCAGGGGGGGTTGCACCTCCTATTCGAACCTGAAGCAGCCGACGAATGGATGGCAAGATGCATCGAGACCTGCGAAGGGGGAGGCTATGTTGACACTCAAACGGGGGAGGCCCTCGGACCAACCGACGAGGCCGCCTACGAAGCATACCTTCAACGTCTCTGCGAGCGGCACCGCATGGGAGAACAGGCAGACCGTCTTACCCGTATAGTTGACAAGTACCTGCCAAATGTGGCCGCGGAGAACAGAGCCTACATCATGAGATTCCCCCACAAGGTCAATGTCATGCTTCACAAGGCATGGGCACTANAGACCGTCTTACCCGTATAGTTGACAAGTACCTGCCAAATGTGGCCGCGGAGAACAGAGCCTACATCATGAGATTCCCCCACAAGGTCAATGTCATGCTTCACAAGGCATGGGCACTACGCCGAAAGATCCGAGCCAAACAGAAATGGGAGGAGGGGGAAAAAAAGCACACGATGTGACGCTGAAGTAGCTTCCTCCACAAGGCCGAGAGCTCCAGAACAAGCAGAGCGACTTCGAGACGCACGGGGGAATGTGGAGGCACATGCGACAAGGGCAACCAGCGCCTCGGAAGAAGCACGGGGAAATATGGAGGCACATGCGACAAAGGCAATCAGTGCCTCAGAAGACACGCCGCCGGACTGGGGGGGCGAAGAAGATGACAGCGAAGAAGACGGCAGCCCTGGGGGACGAGAGAACGAACCAGGCACAGTGGCCGTGGGGACCAGCAGGGAGACCCTCAGACCAAGACGAAGGACAGCAACGACCCAACGAGCCTACGGGGGAACCGCCACGCAAGCGACCTTGCTTGCCCACCGACAAGCCCAACGAGCCGTCGGGGGAACCACCCAGGCGTCCAGTAAGGTTGACCAGCACGTCAACAGGAAGACCTGTGGTTGCAGAAGGGCGGGTCACCCTGGTGCCAAACTTATGCTGGCAAGTGCAGCAAGTCCAGGAGTACATGGCACGGAGGCGGGAGAATACCACGTGGCCAAGTTCTGAGACGGAGTGAGCGCAGACAACAGTTTCCTCAGTGATTTTGTGAATTGCTTGAGGGGGAGACGGTGGTTTCCTTGGTTCGCAGCTTACTCGCTCTATGTCGATGTACCGGTTCGCTTAGGTGTTGTTCTCTGTTGCTGTACAAACACTTCACACCTCGCATCCCCAAGTTGCGTCCTTATGTCGGGGGACTTGCGTGCTATACCCCGATGTTCCGCTGTGGATCCTCGTACCGGGGGATTTGCATTTTGTACTGTAATTTGCTGCCTTAGTTCCAACTGCCGTCGCTACTCGACGACGTCTAATCCTTTCGTCGGCACTTCGCCACAACCCCCGTCGCTTGTCGACGATGTCTGATCAGCCTATTTCCGCTAATTCGATGCCTCCACTTTCCCTTAGAGGGCACATACGGCCAGATCCGGCTTGTACCCTCCACGGCTCGACGGCCAGCAACGGGGAGAGGCCCTCGCTTACCTTCAAAGGTGCAGAGCAGCCTCTACGTCCACCGGAAGCACCGCAACCACCTCCACAATCGGGTGGCTCCACTACCTCCAGCCCGCCGCTTACAACACGACCGCCCGGGAGTACGTCCGCGAGCCCTACTACCAGTACAACGAAGGCGCAGACACTGCAACACGCGGCAACTGCAACCCTGGCGCTGCAACCGGGGCCAAAGCACATGAGCCCGGCGAGCACTACTCCGACCTCGCCGTCTACTACACGACCGCCCGGAACGAGCGCTACGACCAGAACGACGGAACACAATTAAAAGCCCCTGCCCCTGCCTAAACCGAGGCCACGCAAAAGGCCGCGCTCCACTACTTCCAGCCCGCCGCCTACGACACGACCGTCCGGGAGTAGCCCTACCAGTACAACGAAGCCGCAGACCATACCGCAGCACCGAGCAGTTCAAGCAGCAGTTCCCCACCAAAGTCAATGCCTGGGTCGAACGCCTGCCCGGGCCATCGGAGGAGCGTGTGGATGAGGAAACTTGCAGGACCCCAGACCAACGTGATGAACAGGAAGCATGGGCCGCCATCCTCGAGTTTGAGCCTCTCGACCCTGGGCGCAAAAAGAAGCGCAAAGCCAACATAAAGCCAAACCCAAGCAGAGCAAGCCCCAGACACGGTACAGACGGGGCCACCGGACCAGCCGCCTGCGCCAAGCGAGCACCACGCCCCCGAAACAGTACAACGCAGAGCCCTACTGCGAGGCCGCAGTCCCGGAGGGGCCAGAGCTGTTCCATGCACTGCTGCCAGCCCCAGCCTCAGCGCAAACAACAGTAAAGCAGGGGCGCTGCTTGCAGGCTGTGCCCTGCCCACCAACGACACCCAGTCCGAACCGAACGCAGCTGAAGCCGCAAATACCAGAGATCGGGGAAGACCTGTGTACACCGCCCTCGGGCTTGCACCCTCACTTCGACGTCTTCGGCCACGCCGACATGACCGAGTACTACCTGCACACAGAGGCCTACTACCAGTTCATGACAGGCACCGGGGACCCCGGCGCCGCGGATGTGGCTCCACTCGGCCCGAAAGCCAATGAGGAGGACACAGCCCCACTCGCAGAAACGGGGCAAACGCCACAGAGTGCGGGGCCTCCACTAGCAGCAAACAACGAGAACGATGCGCCGAGCATGATCCAGCACCTTCGCCGAGCCCTACTACCAGGTCAACGTGCAGCAGCCAGCGGACAACGAGAATACGATCCACCCAACAACGAGCCCTACTACCAGGTCGACGTGCAGGAGGACGAGGAGCCTGACTGGGGACGGGACTCCGAGAGTGAAGGGTGTGCCCAGCCACGAGAAAGCCTGGACACCAAACCCGAAGCCGCAGCCAACGGACCTACTGTACCTCTTGGACACCAACGCCCAGCTGAACCAGAGGGACCCCCGCCGGACACAGCCACGGCCAAACGCAGGCCCACCGAAGCGTGGAAAAAGCAAAGGAACCAAGAGGACCGTGCCAAGTGGAGGGCCCGACGAGCGGAAAAACGCCGCCGGGGACAGGCCCCAGGCTAGCGACGGCTTTTACGGAGCAGCGATCGAAAAAGACCGGCTCCTTCTTTCTACACTTTCAGTTGTTCTTAGCCTGGGCCTCAGGATGCCTTGCGCATTCCTCTGTACATTAAGTTCGGGGTTCGGAATGTGCCCCTCACTCCTCCCCTTTCCTGTCACTCTGGGGTTCGTAGAGAGACAACCCTTTCTGTCCGCTCAAAGTACGTAGAGAGACGTTCCCTCTGTTTGCACAGACCCGTGACCCTGCGTAGAGAGACGCTTGGGCCACTTCACTCCGCTCCTTCCGTTTGCATTTCTTTGCCGCGGGCCCAGCACGGCACAGTTTTTGTTGGGTACAGGGATGCCACACAGGTAGGGGACCTCATCTAATGTATGCCAGTGCCTTCGGGGACTTTCTCCCCCTGCCATCACGCTGCAGACCTGTTCCCCCGCTTTTCTCCTCAAAGGGGACAAAACGGCCAGCTCAGTGCCCCAGTCTCACTCCAACAGACCAAACTGGACACTGGGCGTAGCGCAGCTGCGCGAGGGTAGGGGTGTCCGCCTCTGCCCTAGACGCCTGGCAAGCAAGCAAGCAAGCCACAGCCAGCCAGCCAGCCAGGCCAGGCAGCCAGGCAGCCAGGCAGGCAGACAAACAGGCAGGCAGGCAGGCAGCCAGCCAGCCAGCAAGCAAGCAAGCAAGCAAGACGGGGCAACTCCCCACCCCAGCCCTGGCGAAAGAGAGACGGAGGGGTAACCGCCGAGCAAGAAAGACAGCATTCTCCGACCGAAGTTAAGTTTCGCACCGAGTTTGAGCCTAGAGTCAGGAGACAGCCCAGCCACGGCTGGACCCCCCTTACATTGGATGAGTTCTTCAGCATCATCGGAGAGTTCTCCTTAGGTCCTCCCTGTTGGGTTTGAGGATGTCGCCTCGGATAGGGTGTGCGAGAAGGGTTCCATGAATGAGGCCATGCAGATTTTGATTCATCTTGACCGCTATTGATGTTTTGTCTGAGGTTTGCAACGTCATGCCACCTGAGCATCGTGCGCTCACTTTGCCTCCCAGCTGCAGAGATTTGTGATTCTGCGGTCTTGCCGCACTGCTGGTGTTCTGGACCCACTATATATTACCTACACTAGGTTCCCACAGTTTAGTGTAACATCGCATTGTTTTCCTGAACCAAGCGCAAACGTGACATTTAGAGGCCACGAGATGTGGCGACATAGAGCCAGCAAAGATGGCTGATCCAGGTCACAGCTTCGGATTCTTGCCAACATGCTTCGCCGGATTCTTAAGTGGCTTGCTCCCTTTGGTACTTCACGAACAGCAGTATTGAGTGCAGTTTTTCCCTAAGCCTGGGTTCTATCAGCGATGACTCTGCCGGCAGGTAGGCGCTTGGTGGAGTTTGGAGGCTTGCCTGCGTGGTACAAAGCCAGCTCCAGAGACCTGTGGAACAAGGACAAGGCGAGCGCGATCAGGTTGCAGAGACGTTTGAGTTGGCCACGGCAACATCGCACCATGTTGAGCATGGGTCTGAGAGTGGGTCATAGATAACAGCCCATGTGACCGCCGGCTTAGCACCCCGGGTCCACGGGAGACTGTCGAGAGGAGCTTCACGTTCTACGTGACATCCTTCCCGTCAACAGCTCCTTCTCGGAGTGCCAGCCTTTGCGAGTCTTCGAGAGCAGCTTCGGGGATCCACGCGACAGCCTGTCAGCATCTGCCAACATGATTTTGCCTTTTCCTTGCAGGTGCTTTCAAACACAGCGCCAGTTGCCCGACACCTACGTCATATGTCCTGAGGACGCTTGCGTGGCCTTCGCTGGGTTAGTTTGACTTCGCAATGTCATGGAAAGCTCCATGCTGCGCTCTTCAAGCTGCAGGACGTGAAATTGGTGGCCTTGTTCAGCGCAATAGAGAGACATGCAGAGGTTTCCGAACTGCAGCGCCAGAGCACCGAACGTTTCAATGTTACCAGCCGGAAGGCACACCTTCTACCGGAGAAGACGACCTACTACGTGGATGCTTTGTGTAGAAGGAGCTCGAACGCCCGTTGAATAATGCCAATGATGTGCGGTGGATTATTTGTTTGCAGATCCCCACAGCAGTGTGTGCAAGAGGCATGGCGAGCTGGAGAAGTCAGCCAACGAGTCCGCAGAAAAGACCCAGCGCCTCTTGTCAAACACTGGCAGAGGCGTTCTGCCCAGCACTTAGCACTGAACATCCTGTGTGCCCGCCGAATCGTGGAGCTGGAGAAGTCACATTACCAGGCTCATCCTGGACCAGCCGACGAGCCTTACCTGGCGGCACAATGTTGCCAGTCTGTCCGCTCCCCATCATTGCAATCGGAGCAGGGAATGCCTTTGCAGCTTTCAGGTGGTGCTTGTACGAGCTGTTCTTTGCAGACAGACAGGCGCCTTTGCAGCACATTGATGAACATGTGCATGAGCTGAGCATTGATTCTCCCGGCCAGGGTCTTCTGTGGGACGTGGCTTGTGGAGAGGGTATCGTGGCTATGCGAGCTCCGCTATCCACGAAACGATGGGTTTTTGGCCAGTTCGACTCTGCGATTGCCTGGAATCTGTCATCAATCCGGGTGAAAGCAGAAGCTGCCAGATGCACAGTAACAGAGGAGAAGGACATCTTGTTGTCAAAGCTGATGCTTGGCGGAAGCATAGCTTTCTTCGCACAGGTCATGTGTGTGAGAGCTGAGACATGTCAGTGGTATACGGACTACTTCGGTTGGTTCCTCATTATAGTTATAGTAGCATATACCCCAAAACCCTATTTAGGATTTTGCCACACCGCATAGAAATCCGGAAAGAATAAACCGTGGGAGCAAGGATGGAATTCGGAAAGAATTGCATCACAGAGTTCGAGCAGAAGATGACTGCCAAGGCCAATAGGGTCCTATAAGGGTTACTATGGGGGGGGTACTATAAGGGTACTAAGATATAGGGCCCTTAATAGTTAGAGTAGGGTTTTCATGGTAGTAATGTCGCAAGGCAGGCGAGTCGACGAGTCTCCGGCCATTTAGGAGGTTCCGAAAATAAGGGGTACTTTATTTTGGGGTCCTTATGATAAGGATCTTATACTATTTAGGGTACTATATCAGGGTCCCCTGTTTTCGGAAACCCCCCATTTTCCCAGATTTGAATGTGTGACCGCTCTGCTCTTCAAAGATCTTTGCCTCCTCTCAAGTCTTCTTTCCGAACAGATCCTTCCCTGCTGACCTCTCTGCGCCCCTGAAGCACTTCTGCGCTGCTTGGATTTGCAGTCCTTGCTCGATGCCGCCGACTCATGGAAATGAGACTAAAGAAGAGAAACAGAAGCTGCTGTACGTCATCCTGTGCACTGACAAAGATATCCTCGATCGTTCTCGTTTCTCTGCCGTCGCTGCCAATCTCATGTCAATTTGGCGATCGTGGCTACACAACTTCATTCTCGAAGTGAGCATGAGTACAACGCTCTCACTAAACACTACGCGCATTTTTTGCATCCCCGCGGTCGATGCGGGCCGGACCAGGATCATGCACTCACGGCCCAGAGCATGCGAAGATTCAAAATATTTCCCACGACAGCCGCATCAAGCAATCTGGAGCAAAGTGCACGCGGGATCATGGGGGGAAATGTAGTTGCATTCGGAAGAGCCCATCAGCAGCTCGGGGCTGCCTCACTCGATCGCTCGTTTATGCGCACGCAGTCTTTGCAGCGCGAAGGCTTAGCTGGACTGGGAGTCATCACTGAAGATCTTGGCTCCGAGGATATGCGCTGCACCGCTAAGAACTGTTGATGTTAAGGCCCAAAGCCTGGCCCCATGCCATCACAATTTAGCAACATGTAGCAGGTATCAACAGGGTGTCCCTGATGATATCCTCAGTCATTGCGGAGAGCTAATTAGATGAAGTGCTAAACAAGAGCCTGCAGGCTTGCGCCTGTAAAACACCTTCAACAAAACACAAGCAAAGATGCATGAACACAAACACACAAACCCAAGAAGTTGATTCAGTCCCTTGCACGGCAGGTCCCGGCCAGAATGCTTGGGCCAGTGCTGCGGAAGGCCAGCTAAGGTTGGAGTAGTGGCCCCCCTTTTGCCGCATCTTCGTGTCTCAGGCGGCGTGCATGAGGGACAACCAGGACTTCGAGCGCTTGCGTGATGCCTGTGACATCATGGCGAAGCTGCGATGCCGACTTCCCAGTCCAGACAGGTCCCAGGTCCCCCTTTCGTCCTTCAGTTTTCTCGAGGCAGTGGGGCGCACATTAATCTGGCCAGCCTCGAGGGCGGCTTCGGGGAATCGGCCGAGCACACAGCCTCCACTTTTTCATGTCCGAAGGATCTCCGGGTCCTCTGTAGAGGTAGCCACAGGCAAGCGTGAACGTTTGAGGCATTGCACATTGCGGCAGCAGCAGCTGTGGTGCCGGGCTCAATCAAAGACGCAGGCGTCGGAGACAAGCTAGAGAATTACCAGGGGCTTTGACTTGGAAGAGAACTTGATCGGCATGCTGCTGTGTCTATCCACGGCGATGCCAGTCACAGCCAAGGATGGCAGTGCTAGGTGTGCCAGAGCTGTCGAGATGCTCGTGCGCACTTGACTCAGACTCGACATGGGAAGAGCTCCTGATACAAGTGAGCTTCGTTAAGTGTACTTGCACATCGGCTTGCTTGGCCGAGGTATGGGCATGGACGTTAATGCCCAGGACGATGCCGGCGAGACGCCCCTGCACTGGGCTGCCATGACAGGCCTGGCCCGGTGCACACTGTGAACTGTGAACAGAGGGCTTGAAGGAGTGCTTATACCGTGTCGCAAGGCCGAGCATGGGCCACTGGGTTTCTTCTTCGGAACGGCTCGGATCCGCAGCTGGCGAGTTGGTCCGGTCCATCTGCCATGCTTACGAGATCTTAAGAGGTGCTCTAACTCAGACTCAGAGTGCCTCGCCTGCCTTGTGAAGTGGTCGTGACAGGTTTCCGGCCCTTTGACGTTTGTTGCACAGGGCCGGTCACTCAGGGAACGTGCTGACCTTTGCAGGAAGATGCAGGAATGCACCCGACGACACCCAACCACCTCTTTTCGCTGGCATGCGCAGCGACATGTGGGTGTAAATTGCGCAGCTGCCGCAGACGCCGTAAATCTTTCCTGATTCCGGGGCAGGCAGTTCAACCATGCTTGCACAACCTGCTCAAGCTGCTCTAAAGAACGTTGAGCAAGATGCCACATGTTCTGTGCTTTCTGTGCTTGGACGGCCGGCCGGAGGCCAGCCGCATTCCTGGGAGTGGATTCGAAGCTGCCTGGCTGAATTCTTGACATCGTCGAGGCACCAGGTCCGCAAGCTCTTTGCCGGCTTGTCTCAACATTTATATTGCAGCAACTGCTGCGGCCATTTGCAATGAAGTGGGCACGCAGAGCCAGTCGGTTGCAGCACCAAATGTACTCCTCAAGCTCAAGGCTCAAGCCCGAATCGAGCATGCAAGACATGGGAGGGAGGGACGGGAGGGAGGGAGATAGGCCTGAAAGACACAGCACACCCACTCGGACACCAAGGAAGGTCTATGAGATTCTCAAAGGTTGGACACAGGCCAGTCGAGACACGTGTCGAATCATCTTTTGCTCCGAAAGTTCTAACACGGATTGTACCTCTTGCTGAGTGGCTCTCTTCTGATCGCAGGCAACAGTCACTGCTGGTCACGCGGCCTTTGCCTTCGATGACGAGGCCTCACATGGGGTTGTAAACATGTCTTTACCGGCTTCCGATTTCGTGAGCGAGTCTGGCTTGGGCAATCTACGATACTGCAGAATCCATGCAGTCTTCGCTGCCAGGATATGGATCGCCCTTGACCGAGGCAGAAGATCCGTGCTGGGGATAGAGTGTGCAACATCTTTTCCAGAGGGTTCTTCTGTTTCCCATTCACGCCTGATCGGCTTACGAAGATGCAGTTTCAAGCTCGAAGAATGATACGTTCCGTTCTGAATCCATTTGTCCCGCAGTGGCAGACGGTGAACGACTTGGGAAAGGAAGCATGCGTACTTGTCTCGAGTCGAAGTAACATCGCGCCGAAGTATGAAGTCGACACAGAGCGAAGGATTCAAACTTCGGTGGGTTTCGTTCTTGAAGCTCGAGTGTTCCTTTAGGGCCTGAGATGGAATTTCTCTTTCTCAAGGCCTAGGCCTAGAAACCTAGACCGTTGCCCTTGAAATTGAAATGCTCGACTACCACGTATGTAGTAGCCCGTAAGCCAAGATGCTGAAGGCTTTCCTTGCAATACTGAGGGCCATGACACATCTTTGGGAGGCATGCAGCTGCAGGCTTGAAGAGCTTCTCGCGCTGCGACTTCTGAGTTGTTCCGTAGTCACTTCAAATCACTTCAACATTCACTCGTGAGCACCGCACCACGCTTAAGTTTGCAAACTCCAAGTGTAACCTGCAATGAAAGGATGTTTGCAGCAACACAAGCTCGCCACCCCCGCCCTTTGTGGATTTCGGGTTGCAGATTGAACAGAGTATAGTCGACTGCTTTACGGCTTTGACACATGTGGTGAGTGCCCAGTACCTACGAAATGTCATCCACAGAAGCTTGAATACATCGCAGACCATGTTGCGACCAGGGCGCAGCAGTCGTTGTAGAGCCGCAGCCCACGTTGACAAGGATGATTCCTGTGGCAGCCACAGCCTCAGATCCACATTCGGGAGCCCGGCCACGCCGGTGAAGAAGCCTAGGGGCCTTAATAAATACCTACATTATTTGGGGGGTTCCTGATTATAATTATAGTATAATGTACCCCAAGACCCAATTCCAATTATGAAGGCCCGTTTTCTTAAAGTCCTGAAGATGGAGTCTGTCACCATGGCTGCCAGCATTGCACCTTGATCGCAGGGTGTACCTACCCTCAGCATACCTCAACAGTCCCAATGTACGCTCTTGGTGTCAACCCGAGTCTGGGCGAAGGTCCGCATCTCAATGTTTTCAGAACCGCGGCAAGTCCTGAAAGAGGATCTTGCTTCGTCGCAGCCGCAAAAACTCGGCACAGCAAGAGGAGTTGTTCCTTTCAAGAGACTCTGTTGTCCTTTGCAAGAGCTTCCCTGGCCGCAAAGCTTGCTTCAGCAGCAGATGTAGGGAGAAGCCCAGCTGGCAAGAGTTGAATATCCAACAAGCGAAATCAAAACAGCGGTCGGCACCGTGCACCCAACAGTGCTGTTGGTGTATGATTTCGTAAGAGGTCGGCTGCTCTTGCCAGATGGAAGTGTAACTCCAGGCCGCAGCTGAAAAGCACATTAGGGTGAAACGAAGGCAAGGCCACCAGCAGCCATGGGTTTCAAATATGTCTTTATTCCAGCATCGGCCAGTGATGACATGCAGGAGAGGATTGCTGATTTCGGGCTTGCAGTTGCCGGAAGCCTTGTTTTGAGTGTGAAGGAGCTCGACTTCGAAAAAGATGTTGCGACCTTGGAGGAGGCTTGAAAGGAATGGTGATTGAGATGGCCTCACCCCTCTTCCTGGTGCCTGTGCACCCTGAACTCTGACAGGACACCTTCCGCACCTTCGTCGAGAACTTCTTTGCTCGAGTGGACTTCTCAGGAATGCGGTAGTATGACTCACGCTACCGCTTCGTAGCAGATTCGGGTTGTGGAAAGCATGGAGATGGCCCTACAGTGTCGCCCTTACCGCGCTTAGGCTGGGGCTACTGCTGACCGTGGGGTGCTGTTGTGCGCTAGCTGAGCTATGCAGCTCTTGGATGAGCGCTCCGATTTTGCTGTTGTGCCAGACAGGCAGCAGCTGAAAGATCGCACGGGCGTAGACATCCAGGTGGCTGCTGCCATTTTCTCGTTTGCAAATGATTGGGATCTTGGAGCTTGGGTTTCCATGTTCATCGGCTTCATTGCAATCCATTTCCAAGCCCTCAAAGAGGAGTAGGAAGAGCAGGGCGAGTACGAGGAGCAGGAGGAGTAGGAGGAGACAGAGGGGATCGGCACTCTGTCTATACATCAAAACTTACAGTGTTTCAGAGCTTGAGTGCATGAACAGGCTGTTGCGGTGAAGGCAAGCCAGCTTCCTGCTTAGTGAGTTGTGAGTTTGTTAGCTAAGGTGGGCCATGCCTTTATGCCTCCCCGCGGATGTCCTCACGGAAGCTCGAAAATCAAACTAGTATCAAGCTTCAGACAACTGGAATAAAACCTCTTTAAAGCCTCATTCAAACAACGAAAAAGAATACCATAAATAATACGACAAGGTTCATTCATTTCATTAAAGTGTAAAACGTATCGATCAAGATAGTAGGAATTCCTATTTCACTAGCGACGCCACCAATCATAAGGAGTTGCACACCTGGCAGGAGAAGACAGACAAGGGCGAGATGCCAAACGAGGCTTGTGGCTCAGCAGTTGAGATCATGCAGAAGATGTACTGTAAATGCAGAGCCATGTTTTCTTGTCGTGCACAGATGCTGGACAAGCTGCTCTCTGCCAGCAGCGTCGAGATCTTCCCAGTGCAGCTTCCAACGAAGGAGACGTTCTGGGCAGCCGTCACAAAATCGTGGCTTCTTCGTTGTGGAGATAGGAGCATAGCGACTAGCCTTGGGAACGAAGGAGACTGGGTTCCACGCAGTTAGTGTGTGCCCCACACTTCCGTGCTTTCCTTCAGACGGTTCAGTTCGGCATGCTGCGCAGTAGAGCATTTCGAGGTCAAGATCCATGAAGCAGCAAGCCAGGTACCTCGATGACAAGGGTGTGGCCAAGAGCCTGGAGGACTGCCACATCGCTGCCCGGAGAAAGCTCCATCAGCTCCACACCTCCACACCCCAGAAACATGCGCAGGAGAACGTGCGTGTCTCCGGCCTTGTGCAAGCCGCGGCCTTAGAAGGTCAGACTTTTTAGCAGGGCGGAAGGAGTTCTTGGAAAAGTCGCGAGGCGTGCGGATACCCCGGGCAGACGTTCAGAGGGGACTGCTTCGTCGGAAGGGTGTTCGACGACACCCAGGCGCCATCTGAGAATGTTTCCAAGGGCCCCTTGACAAGAGTAAACTTGAGGATGAGTGGAGGAGGATGGACTTCACCCTCAAGGCCGCAGGTACTTACATCACGGAGGGAAATAGAGGGGATGAGGGGATGCAGACAGGATTGCAGCACTGATGCTGATTGGATTCAGCAGACGAAGCTGCAGCGTGCCAATAGGTGCGTCGACCAAAATCTTGTTTTGGGCAGGGTTCCTTGCCGGGGGGTGTGGAAAGCCATGCTCTGCTCGGTGCAGGAAGTCAGGTGACCTGCAGAACCTGGCAAACAGCATTGGTGCCAATAATCCGGTTCCGCGCCTGCATGTCTGGACTCTGACCAGTATCCTGCTGAATCCCTTGTGGCCGATTCAATCCGCCTAAGGCTCAGATTAATCCTTCCATGATGGCAGAGTCTCCGAAGGGTGAGACTGCAGACTACTCTTGGAAGCAGGCCCGGACATGTTCCATCATGTGTCCTCCATGTGTGGGTCAAGCGGGCCGTCACAAGCGGTCGAAATATGGTGCCTGGAGGGAATCGCACCTCGCAGTAGTTTTCATGGGCAAAACAAACTGTGAAACGAAAGATTATCTTTCGCCCCTCAACATGCAAGAGCAAGCCAGAGTCGAAAGTTCAAGCAAGTCCACGTCAGTATGCCTTGTCCTGTGGCCAGTCAGAAGATGAAGTTGAGGTGCAGAACTTAGCTTGTATCAGCTGCATGGCAGGAAGACGGTTGCCTGGCATAGCCCTTTGCTGCCCAGGTCACCTTCAAGCAGGAAGGCTTGCAAAAAGGTGACAAGAAGTACGTAAAGGCCGGAGACCAGAGTCATGGGGAACGAGCAGCCACATACAGCAGCAAGATGACCTTGCAGCCACCACGCAATCTGCCAACATCCCAGCACCTAAGACCTAAGGCAGTCTAAGAGGCATCTGGAGCCCTGAAGCTGCTAGACTCTGACAGCTTGGTTCTTGCGATCTCTGCGTTGTCCTGAGCATGGTGAGGTGGCCTTTGGACGCAAACGGCTGAAGGTGTCAGTCAAGGACCAGGCGCCCGCCGGCGCACGTTTCTACGAACATTGGCATGCACGGAGGGCTTCCGAAGTATTCTGTTCATGCCTTTTGCGCGATGGAGCTGCAAGGTTAGTTCGTGAATCGTCCATACATATACCTCATATGTATATAAAGCATCATACAAATGCATAAGTTATGTCGCGAGCTGTATTTGCTCTTTGCGCCCAGTCTTGTAGGTCATTATCGACTCGCCCTTGGCCGGCAACACGACCGCAGATGAGTGTACCTGGACCCTGAGCGATGGAATACTCCAAGCCTGGACCTCGGTGGCTCGGAGTTCTTGTAGGCATCATCATTGGCAAGACGAAAAGCAATTGGTGCAAGACCAGTGACAGTAGCTAGAGTACGCAGTGGTCAGTGGTACCTTCCTTGCAGATGCAATTTTCAGGTGACTTTGGTAAAGGAAGATGGAGACACGTGGCCACGCTGTCAGTCGCTGGCGTATGCAGATCTTTTGAGCGTTGCGTGTTTCTGTCGTATAAAAGGTCGGAGCTCCTGGCAGAAAGCTGACAGCTCCCGCGAAGTTGACCAGTTTTGCACAGACTGCTCTGTACAGCTGGGCATGTTTCGTAGAGAAACTTAAAACAACATCGAGGCGCTTAAGGCGTACCAGGCAGGCGAAGAAAGGGCAGCCGGTCAGCCAGTTCCTCATCGAATGTTCCGTGTTCGACAAAGTATAGATGAAGCCCCATATGCTCACGTTGAGGTTTCAGTTGATGTCTCCAAGATGAGGTTCATGTGCAGGCAGTTGCCACTCGACTACTCTGTCTTATCTCCACGTAAGCGCAAGTTGTCTTCTTCGACGGTGATGCGGTACCATGCCGGAACCACTCGCAAAGACAGGCTCGCGCACCAAGCATTTCGGCTTACAGGAGGCGAAGGTAGGGGCCTTCGCACAACGCTTCTCGAAGAGGAGGCATCGATAGTTTTGGCCATGCCCGTACTCTCCTAAATGCAAACTTCGCACACTGAGCCCTTGTGTGCTCGGTGCTGCAGGGTTCTGCAAGAAGCGGGAGGGAATAAGAGGAAGGAAATTTGGAAAGGCGGGTTAATTTCTTGTCATACTTCGGGCTCGCGTCTGTTGTTCAGTGCTGAAACGCAGACGGTAGCACATCAGTATCACATCAGTAGTCGAATCGCAAAGCCTGAGTGCGACCCAATCTGAAATTCTCGGACAAACCTCTGCTAACTCTGCCGAGCTCATGAGACCGAATCGAAGGAGAGACAGGTTATGCGACTGGTGGAAAGAAGAGGGAGTAAATCATACAGAGGAAGTGGAGCACAGGCACGGATGCTTCCGCATATGTCTGTAACAAGCATGATACAGTTTGGATAAGGCCCGGCGCAAGAAGAGACAACCAGCCCAGATTAAATCTAGATGCAGAGATTGAACGAGGTAGAGAGAGAGGTTTAAAAGAAACAACATAACAATACATAACATCTCTAGCCTGACCGAAATATCATGCGATCAATGTCCAGAGTTTCGACAGTGAAGGGCCATGAGATCTTTGGTTTAAAAATATGCGCAGGTGGCTGCTTCACATGCAAGCCGACGTCGACGAAAATGAACGGCGTCCAAACCATCCGACTCCCAGTCGCATATTTGCTGGTAGCTGCGAGTACTTTCGTGTTCAATGAGGATAATATCCTCCTATGTCGCTGTATAATTCGCTACAGTATGCCCCGAAACCCTGTTCTGAGCTTTGCAGACTGAGGAGAAGCAAAGCAAGTCAGGAGGAGGTCTTAGAACCTCCGGCATTCGGGATCGCGACGCAGGCCGTGTATGCAGGAGTGATCGGAAGCTTTCTCTATGGCGACTTGGCAAAGAAAACCGGTTCAGGGTCAAAGTTTTAAGGTTTATAGGGTGTAATTAGTTTTTAGAACATGGTTTACACCTCGAGCAGCTTTGGTGCCCTGAGGCTACATGCTGTGCTACCTGAATTCCTGCAGCACAGACGCAACAGTTCGCGCAGAGTTGTCGAGTCTAGGTTCCCTTGTAACCAGCAGCAACTAGCATTTCACCTGCAGGCATGGATTTCATCACCTTAACCTTCGAGTGGTGCAAAAGCTCTCTTGTCTCGGACTGTCTCGAGAGCCGGATCAATTCAGGCGGGCCTGTGCACGTGCATCAATCGACTAACCGGATCCGATACCTCTTGCCAAAAACGAGTTCCTTGTCGGCTTCCATCACCTCCAGGTCTCGTTAATGCGCTCCTTTACCTCGGAGCTGCTGCGGGTGCTTTGCTCCTCGGGCGGCCCTTCATGTCGTACCAGAGCTACTCGGCCAGCTTGCTTCCTGCGGCACTGTCGCCCACGCTAGTGATTGCAGCGACTGCCAGCTAGATACTATAGCAGGACCAGCGGTGAGTTGGGACACCTGTCAGGGAGTGTACGTCAGTGACTGAAAGCAGCAAGTTTCCCCGAGTCGCGAAAGGTGCGGTTGTCGTCGTCGTCATCGTTGTTCCTGTTGCTTCTGCTTCCGCTGCAGATTCCCTTGCTGCTGTGGTGTGGGTGTTGTTGCTGCTGCTGTTGTTGCTGTTGCTGCTGCTGCTGCTGCGGCTGCTGCTGCTGTGGATGCTGGTGCTGGTGCTGTTGCTGTTGCTGCTGCTGGTGTTGTTGTGGTGGTGGTGTTGTGGTGTTGCTGGCGGTGATGGTGTTGTGGTGGTGGTGGTGGTGCTGGTGGTGGTGGTGGTGCTGCTGGTGGTGGTGGTGGTGGTGGTGGTTGTGGTGGGGGCGGCGCCGCGGGTGCTGGTGGTGATGAAACGTGTTGAAGATGATGGTCGCGGTGATGATGCAGCGGACGATGATGACGATGCGACGGCGGAGAGAGACGACGATGCCGAACAATTCGTTAATGATGATGCTGGCTGCTGACGGGCCTGCTGGGCATCATCATTCTCACCATCACCATGAACATCATCGCCGTCGTCATGTCGGCGGTAGTAAGCAAAACAAGGGAGAAACAGTTGATAGTCTTCTTGTTCTTGCTGGACTCTGGTCATTGAGCTGGTTCCTCGTTGTGATTGAGGGTTGTTACAGTACCATCATAACGACCTTCAGGGGGGTAGGGGGCCTTTATGCCCATAATAAGGACCTAAGAAGGCCCACTTAAGGATGTATACCCCCTCCCCCCTACCGTACTACCCCCCTAAGGGTCCCTATGAATGGTGGTCCTCAGCCTCGGCCTTCCTGAGTCGGTGCTCAGGTTCTCGGCAGCAGCTGATGATCTCGGTGTCTCGGAACGCACAGTTGCAGTGTTTTGAAATTGGAGTGCGGGAATGAAAATCGGAGCCTACAAACAGAATCCCAAAGGAAATTTGCATCTACGAAGCTGCTAGAAAATACTTCCAGCAGATCCGCAAGGATCTCTTCTTCATCGCTGGCGGTTTTTTCGGCGCATTCGCCACCGGAATCAAATGTCTGCTGATGTCCCGTATGCTCTCCGGCATCGCCCTGGGAATTTCAGAAGCTCGGCAGGGATCTGTGTGTGTGTGTGAAGTGTGTGTGCGCGTGTGCTCAATTGCTGGGCGTGTGTGGTGTGAGAGCTTGCTTCAGGCCATTGCAGCCCCGGTGTACATTGCAGAGGCAGAATGCGGCGTGTATGGCAGAATAAGGACCGCAGTATGCCTCTGTTCGTGTCGTATCCGATTGGGCGTCTGCAATGAAGTTCTCGTAAAGGCAGCAGAGCCTGTGGCTGCCAGGTCTCTCCCGCTGAGCAGCGGGGCCTACATGCCGCCAAGCATGGCCTCTACATTGCCGTAGGATTTCTGGCGCCAGCAGCACTACAGTAATCACGAGCTGGCACTGGCAGAAGTCCGAATAGCCGTTTTGGTCGAGCCAAGGACTTCTGTGCGCCGAGCTGATAGGGCTCCCACAGGATCCTCCTGGCAACGGCTTGACCGAAGCTTCCCCTGCTTAACGCTTACCATACTGGAAGTTCATTCCAACTGCTGGTTCCAATGAGCTAGTTTCAACTTGCCGGCGAGCACATCCATGCCGAGGGATGTCCGTCTTTAACATCGCACTTGGCAAGCAACACATGTCGAATGCCGGGCCTGGTAGGATGTGACAAGCATGTCTGTCTCTTGTGCGGGATCGCGATGTCGAGTTCAGGAAACCAACAGATGGTTCTGGCGAGTCATCCTTGGGCTGCCGATTCTGGCCGGAGGCGTCTGACGGTGCCATCGCTCGATGCGGACTTTTCCTAACCCACCGAGCGACGCAGTTCACTTTGGTTTGTGGAAATGAAATACTTGGATTGCTGATGCCACCCGGGTCGCAGGGTTCCAGTACGTGCTTATGAAGTTCGACCTCCCCATCGACCCGGCATTGTACTTGGTGCGGCAGGCCAGATGTTTGCAGCTGCCTCACATCCGCTTTCGTGACAGAAGCTGAATTCCCGCGCCAGGGCCAAATGGAAGAAGCCAGGACGAGTTGTTGCATTGGGGTTCGTTTTAGTCTTTTTTGCTCATGGGCGTGACAAGGGCCGGAGACAACAATTTAGCACGTTGCGGATTGGACTGTAGCAGTCTGAACGATGCAGAACCATGGACTGTGCCCTGGGCGAGGATGATGCTGTACAGAACATATGGGCTGTCAGCACCGGAGTCGCCCCTGGCCGGCACTCATAAACCCAGAAAGCCATGGAGTGGAAGCTGACTCAACGCGAGGTCTGCTGGGCTGGAACAGGTCCGAGTTACGAAGCTCGAGCTGAAGTTGAAGGACCTCGCAGCACCATGGCGAGAAAGCCATAATTCAGTAGTGGCAGCGTCTGTTAAAAGTTTCCGTGCGGCTTTTGAGCGAACAGGCTCGGAGCGGCTCACAGACTGTCGCAGACCCTGTAAGCCCTAAGCTTGC
This sequence comes from Symbiodinium sp. clade A Y106, assembly GCA_003297005.1. NCBI lineage: Eukaryota > Dinophyceae > Suessiales > Symbiodiniaceae > Symbiodinium > Symbiodinium sp. clade A. The sequence continues at coordinate 190,525 of BGNK01000170.1, forward strand.
CAGCTTGCAGAGGCCACGATGAGTCGTTAAGCAAAGCCAACTCAGGTCGTTGCAGCAGAGGCCCAGGCCGCCAAGCGGATCACGGTCGTTCAGGTGCACCGGTTGCGACTTCAGCACGTGGCCAACAGGCATTTGAGCAGAGTCAGGCACTTGGAGTAAGTGACCGGACTACCACACACCGGGAAGCGTTGATTCTTGTTGAAGGTGTTCACGGAAAGGAGGATAGTCACGAAAGGCGGAAGTACTACCGTGGTACTTAAACCAACAGTCTGGCCGACAAGACCAACGCTTCGCTGGAGGCCAGTCCGAGTTTGCAACCCTAAGCCTCAAACTTACTGTATGGCGGGTGAAATAGATGATCCACCTTGAGTCTTGATGCTCCTGCTCCCAATGTTGAATACAATCGGAGTACCGGAGGGCAGACTCGCTGTAGACTGATCCGAAGATCGCGATATGACTGACAAGAAGCACGGAAGCTCCAACCTATCTGCATGCCGGGGTGTTCGACCAGTGTGTACCGGTGCCGACGTAGCAATCAAATGAGCTGACTGGGGAATGCCCAAACGCAGGGTATTGCCTGCTGAAGTCGCGGCGCTCTTCCTAAGCAGAGACAGAAACCTGCAATTCTGCCACTGCTCGCGTGCTGGCAAAACTCGCCAGTAGGGGAGCGATTGACATTGACTGCTACTGTGGTGGGGACAGTGCCGGGGAGCGTGCAAAGCCAGTTCAACATGTTCTGTTGTTCAAACCCTGGGCCGTTTCATTTGTTGCAGGCACTTCAAGATCGGTACCTGCGCTGCTCAATTATGGCTCCTTGGATGAAGGGCGTCACATCGCGACTTCTCAGAGTGCCTGCAGCTGCAAGGTGGGCTTTTTCCTTGCGTCCTACCAGCAGCTGCTTGGTGCAGAATTCGGTTTCGCTGCTATCGGCGAGTTGAATCACTTCTTTGATCTTCTGTGTGTTCTGTGCTTGAAAGGCTTACGGGAATTAATGTTGAGGCCTCAGCACGAGCGGCTGCAACGTGAATCTTGCATGTCACACTGCACGGAATTCAATTCAGCGAGATCCGTCTGAAGTGAGGCACTGATGGCGTACTCTAATGGCCTTTTCGCGCAAGCTGGAATTCCCGACAATGACCTTACGCTGGCATCTGTTGGGATGCTTGGATAGCAGCCGGGACGAGGTGTATCACTGTATAACGCCCCTTGAAGTCACCTACAGGCAACTGCTTAAGTCCTTGCTTTCGTAAAGAAGTCGTTGCGTTCCATGCGTGTAGATGGTTTAGCATCCCAGGAACAGGAAAGTATCAGATCAGTTATGTTTGGACGAGTGCTTAAATCATGCGTGTAGATGGTGTTTCTCTTCAAAACGTATGGATGCACAGGCCATATCAGGCCATTACATTCACAGATGCCCGAGCCTGTTGTTGCGTTTGCGCCTTGATAANATGGATGCACAGGCCATATCAGGCCATTACATTCACAGATGCCCGAGCCTGTTGTTGCGTTTGCGCCTTGATAACTGTTGCATGTCGGCCGGCAGCCGTTTCACGAAATGGCTCCCAAGAGCAAAAGACTCAGCGAAGCGCAAATCTTGCGCCTGAGTTTTGCGGACTTAGTGGGGCAATGCGATGCGTGGCAAGTTCCATATCCTGAAGGGCGAACGACCACCCGACTTCGTGCCGATCTGCTCGACCGCATCCTGGCGGGTGAGGCTTGCCAAGGGCTTTTTGGGTGGTGGTCCAACTGGGAGGTTTGCAGGTTGTTTCTGCAGCTTACCTCGTAGGCTTAGAGCAATGAGCTTTGTTATCTGCGTGCTCAGCCACACAGGAGCCCGCACCCGTGCAAGCTGGTCACATCGCACCTGCAGGACCGAGGGTCTTGCTGGCACAGTAGGCTGCAGGTGTAATCGCATCCGACGATTTGCTTTGTTTCTCCGGCTCTAAGTTTCACAACAAGTGTTTTCTTTAGGCTTCTCCAGCTATGCAGTGTCATTGCAGTCGCGACTCGCCATGGCTAGTTTCACAACACCAAAGAAGCGGCCAGTTGACTTCGACCCACCTTCGCCCGAGACTGATAAGGCGGACGCCCTCACCAAGCAACAGCGCCTATGTCTTCTTAACCTTGGACCTGGCCGTGCGGGCAATCTTGATGGGAAGACAAGCACTCGTGTGATTGGCAGTACAGGATTCACGACGGTGGAAAAAGCCTGACGAGGCGAACGACAGGCTCCACCTGCAATAGCTGTGCGCGTGCCTGTGCACACTTGCGGGTTTCCCGTTCGCGCACCATCATAGACCAAGTTCCGGGTCTGCTGAGTGAGATCCTGGCTCTAAGCGTGGAGTTGGCGTCCGAGGCATCTTCGAAGGACCCCAAAAAGCTTAAACCTGCAAACCCTCCAAAGCTTGCTACCCCAAGGGCTTCAAACTTGTGATACCCCAAAGTTTGCTACCCCAGAGGCTTCAAACCTCTAAAGGCAGATTTACCCAACAAGCTTAAACAGCGCTTTCACCGTCAACCCGCTCCATCCCGAAACCCTGCAGAGTCCTTGTGAGATGCGACTCTTAGTTGTCCCAACAAGCCGGACGATTGGCACTTGATTTCTCTATGCCCGAATCCTTGTGCGTCCTTGCATTTCCTTCGCGACAACGGCCATTCCATTGCAGTGTCTCGAGAAGGTCTCCTGAAGGTATAAGAGTGCATCTATATCTGCCTGCATGTATGCGTGTAGATGGGGGAAGACCCAAAGCAAGGACTTAGCCATGACTTTTGAAATCTTGCGTGTAGATGGGGGGAGAGCCCAAAGCCACGACTTAGCCATGACTTAAGCGCTTGCCTGACTTGCCTGTAACTAGTCGCAACTATCTTCTTTAGTTGAGTCGGCGATTTTGAGCTGAATGGCCTCTCGCAACAAATGCTTTGGGTTGCAGGCGTAGGTTCTCCATTGATTAACCAGTGAGAAGCGATTCAGTGGTTGGAAAACCGGAGCGTACCAAAGCCTACTTCACCAGGTTGTAAACCTTCGTCGACCTCTAAATATGCAAAGATTCGGCGACGCGGCCAACAGGTGCCTGAGGACTTTTGCTACCCCCCAATGAAAATGCTGCAGACGGAAAAGCATATCAGCACGTCTTCCTTTCAGTGGCCCAAATTCCAGCACACAGATTGAGAGATGGGATAAGCAGATGGTGAGGCTTTTCCTGCGGATAGAATCACGCAGCTGCCGCGTGTGGCCCCTGGCCCCTGACCAGTTGGAACCCATCTGAACGGCATTGGGAAACGGTGCTTGCAGCGGGAAATTTGCACCAAAATCGCAGCCTTTCTTTCAGTGTGACCTAAGCCTGCCGTCAGTCGGATTCCAGGAGTGGTCCTGAGCCAGAAAGATCATCTTCAGCAGCCGAAAAATGCATACATACATCTGTCTGGACTCGATGCTGGCACACGCGTGCCTAGGGCTAGGGCTTGAGCCAACGTCGGTGAACAGCCCGGATTCCAGCCACAGCAGTTCATACACGTGGGTTTGAAGTGTGTGTTTCACCTATCCGTCTTAGTTGAAGGCCCTGGTGTGGCTTGTCTCGAAAATGCTTGGTTGCAGTCGCGGACTTGTGTGCTTAGGATGTGCATCGCCAACGTACTCGTCTCTGCTGCATGGAAGAAATATACGCAAGACCGAGTGAACTTCATCTTCTTGCCGGGAAGGCCATGAAGACTAAGGTTTGGAGCACCCAGCTTGTGGATAACATGGGCCGGCGTTCCTTGCTGCTCTACGGCTGCATCACCCAGAGCCTAGCTATGGTGCCTCGGCGGCTAAGAGCTTCGAGAGCTTCCTGCGATCCGTAGGCTAGTGGCACTCAGGCATCTATGGTGTACGTCGTGCAGTTCTTGCACCCTGTCAGACATCATTCAGATTTGTGCAGATGGCATTGTCTCCTCGCTGTTGACACGAACTTTGGCATATTTTGTTTAACTTCAATCCGGTAATCCTAACGTTTGCCTCTACCCTATAAAGCCACACACCTGAAACACTAAACATCACTAAACACTATACATCACTTGAGGCCTCTGGTGGTGCAGGGAATTAGCGCCTTCGTTTTTTTCAGCCCCGAGCTCAGAGATCCTCAGAGCGCAACCCGCAACGGTAAGCGCAAGATCACGGAGAAAAAGTCAGGCAGAAAGGGGCGAGAAGAAGTGATTAGAGTATAAGGATATAATGTAATGAGAGAGAGAGATATAATATTATACATAATGTATATTATATTATACTATATTAGCCTATATTACAGTGTTTTTATATATTGTATTAAATTATTATTATATATATATATATATTATATTATATTTTATTATATTATATTACTATATAATATTATATATATATAATATACATCGTCACATGCCAGTTGGGGGGCTCCAGGCTTAGACTCCAGGCAGCTTGGGGGTCACTAGGCATAGGGGTTTCGGGGGGCGGCCTGTGACTGAGCCTAGCATCGAATCTGTACCGTGTCTCAACCCTCTTTTCCAGGGCGCGGCAACGCGCGGGGGGTTCGAACTCACGAACTCTCTTGGCTGCGTGGAAGAAGAGATATGTATGTATGTATATATATATAATGTAAGAGCAACGACTCAGAGCCTAAGAGCCTGTCGTTTTCCTCCAGGCTTCTTCGTGGTCTCCTGGAATTTCGGCCTCGGAGCTATCACGTGGCTCTGGCTCTCGGAGATCTACCCCTCGGAAATTCGAGGAAATGCGGTATAGTATAGTATACTATAGTATACTATAGTGTAGTATAGTCCTTGCGGTCATGAAGTTCTCTGCTTCGAGTGCAGGTTTAGGCAGATTGCAAAGAGTAATCTGCATTCTGTGGAGTCGCCTCGCAAGGACCTGCGCTCTCCGCATGCGGAGTCATCAAATGGCTGAGTTGCTTCTTCGTTGTGCTGATCGCACGGTTCCTGCATCACGGCTGCACATGTCTATGTCCTTGAGTCGAGTAGCTAACGCAAAGACAGTGTGACCGACGGAAATACGCACATCATCCGCTTGAGGCTTGGCATCTTCAGTTGTTGTGCGCAGCATGACAGCAGAAGTCCGAGCACTGACCACAAAGCTCCGCCACTGAGGAACCTGCATTCCTCGTGCTTGCTGTTCGGTACTAGCCTGAGATCGCGATGCAGCACACATGAACTCAGCAAGTCGGGAAGCCTGGGATAATTACCAGACCTGAAAATACAACATGTATGGAATAGGTTGCTGAGAAATCTTGAATCCGCAACATTTTGCTGCAGCCGCTTCCTTACACACAAGAGCAGGAAGGCAACCTTTTCCGAAACAGGGTGCGTGCCGGTGGGACTCAAAGTACCTGGAAGACCATGCAATCCCCAAGTCGGGGTGGAGGGAGGTGTGAAGCAGATTCACGCACCGAGCACAATCTCGCTTGCTTCCTGAGCCATGGCGATGCATGCTTTGCGGGCCCCATCCAGTCCACTGCTGGCCTCTGGGGCACATGGGGCGCATGAAGTTCTAATTCTGGGCAGGCCACTAAGGCCTGCGCTCAAGCAGCCACTCTCAGCCGAGGCTTCGCGGGACCGTTTCCCAGGGGTGGAATTTCAATTTTTCTACTCTAGGATATTCTAGGATTCTACTGTAGAGGTTTGGTGAAAGAGAGTTTTTCCCGCAGTCTGGAGGCGGCTTTTCGCTGGGCAGTGGTTGGATGCACCTGCGTCGCACTCCGACCTCGCTTGATACAAGGTCGACGAAGCTGCATGCAGGTGCGACAAACCAAGGAGCAGGGTTACAAGCTGCCGTGCTTCTGAGCCATGCATGTGCTTAGTGCTTCATGTGATTCATGACCAAGAAGATCAGTGTTTTACACTGTTCATGCAGCTAGCTACGGACAGAAAGCCTCAGAACTGAGAGTATGCCTGCTGCTGAGGCTGCTCCTCATACCACGGCAAATAAAATCTTTCAAGCACATATACTCTACATATGTATTGTTGATATACCGACAGACGTTGAATGTGCGTGCTGCGCATTCACCGATAAGGTTGAAACAGTCGGGACATGCGATTCTCCTTCCAGCTTGCTGCTCCTTCATGTCGTTTCGAGGAACGGCCAGCAACGGGGTAATCCAGTCCGCCTGCTCTAAATTAAAGCAAGAAACCTAGCAGATCTTCGTAGCTTCTTATGCACGACTGGGTGACAAGGAAATCGAAGCACCTAGCGGACCTAGCAGCATGATGCCGCAGGCGGTTAGGCCAATCGTTTCTGGCCCAGCCTGTCCAGGAGACAGAAGAGGAACGACAGCGACTGGACCAGGAAGCACGCGAGGGCATGCAAGAGTACATGAAGCTCATACAGGACATCTGGGCAGTCTGCCATCATGATTCAGCTCACGGCAAGAAGCGGCAGTGTACATCTGCAGTCTTTGCACAGGAGCTAGCGGAGGGTGGGAACATCCGTGCCCAGAAAACCGCCTCCTGGACGGCATGCTTTGTGTAAGTAAGCAGAAATCACCGCATTTTCGCCGGTACTTTTGCTGCGAGGCATGGAAATGGGACATACGGCAACGTGTCTGGAATTTCTTGGAAGACAATGACCTTGCCGATTTTCCGCGACCCGTGCACCATCGCATCCCGAACTTTCAGGGCTCTGCGCGAGCAGGGGAGCGCCTAGCAGAGCTGCCTGAGTCTGGGTCCTTGTTTTGAGTTTTGGGTTTTTTATTTACGCGACCTAGTACCATAATATTTAAGGGTTTCGTTGAAGTTACCATAATTTTAACGCTACGCCACCCGCCTCGGCTTGCCGGAGACCAGCACGGTGACAGAGCGTGAAAGAGCAGAGCGGATGCAGATTTTGGAGCAAGGATGGAGGGCGGGGCCGGGCAGGGGGCAGGGGGGCCAGGTGGGGGCAGGGGGAGGGCGGAAAAAGCAGGCAAAAAAAAGGGGGATGGGAAATGAACGCAGAAAAGGGGTGGTTCCAAACTTTCGGACTGCAGGGAGGAGGATTAGGTGGAGGGTACCTGAGTTAACCCCCAATACACCTAGGCCGGCGGCCTCGACGGATAAGGAAATCATATTTTTTTCCTATAGATACCTATTTATGAAACCCCCCTAACAAGAACCCAGGAGTTCATTGACGCGAAGATCGTGAAAGTGAACCCAGACACGCCACAGAAGTCTGTTCGAGTCGCAGCGCTGCGCTCCCGGAAGATCCTCTATGTTCCTCAGCCACGTCTCAGGACAGGCTTCTTTTCACGGATTGAGCCTGGAACTGTCCCACCTGACAAGTACAACTTCGCGGCAACGGCACGTCGGGAGCCCAGCATCGGGTTTGGAAGGCCTCTCACATGACATCCTCGTGTCTTTTGAGCTGCAGTTGCTTGGATATAGCGCACTGTGCTACGTCTAAGTAAGTACGAGAGCGTGACAGTGCGCACCTCGAGCTTGCCAAGGCGGAATGAAGCAGCTTGCAGACCCCATGGACTTGGATGATAAGACAAAGATCGACGTTGTAGTCGTGGGATCGTCAGCTGTGCATCCTGAATCAGGAATCCGTGTTGGCAAGGGTGAAGGCTTCGCAGAGTTGGAGTATGGCATCATGCGCCAGCTGGGCATGATCGATGATCTTGGCCCTGGTTTGGACATGTTTCATAGTGCAGTACTGTGCGGTGGTGTTGCAAGGGCTGCAACATAGCTGTTGCGGTGTCACTTCTGAGGTACAGGGCGTTTTATTTTGTTTTGTCTGCAGACGTTGTATCGAATCAATGGTGTGAGAAAAGGTTTGAAATGACCCACTGAGGAATCAACGCCGATCATCACCACTGTGCATGATAGCCAAGTTATTGCTGATGATTTCCCGCCGAAAGGTAAGGGCATGATGAAGCACGATGTGCCGGTAGACATTATCGTCACACCCACTCAAACCATTTACGTGGACAAGGCGAAGCAGCCAAGCAAGCCAAAGGGCATTTACTGGGATTTGTTGTCTCGAGAGAAGTTGGCGACCATCCGGGTCCTACAGGACTTGAAAGCGCGAATCGAGAGCCAGACCGGTATACAGCTGGAGCTGGCGGAGCAGGAGGAGGCTTTGCCTCCGCTGGCGAAGCGCGGGTCTCCCCGAAAAGACAAGGCGAAGCCTCGAAAGAAGGAGCCGCAAACGAAGGAGAAGGAGAAGACCGCGGTAGCCCAGAGCCCTGGGCTCAAGGGACGGCTCCGCAGGCCCGAGTGATGTCATGAAAGCCGAGTCGAGCGTTGAGCCGGGGCCGCACTGCCCTGCGCCCGAGACCTGCTGAGATGAGGAGAAGTATCATGCGCAACACGATGTTTTCGTTCTGACTTCCTGCCGTTGCAACTCTGTCAAGTTTCTGCTACGTTTCAAAAGCTACTGAGCCCACGGTGGGCTTGTACCATGGGCATGTGTGCCGGCAAGGTTCCGTGAGCGCCCTGGGCGTGGTCGGAATTTATTTCTGGGTCCTGGAGACCAAAGGCTGCGACATGGAGGACAGCCCTATGACGCAACTGGGTCTGATCCAATCAAATTTGTTCTTAGCCCAATCGGACTTGAGAACCTTCAGCAGGCCCGCAGGTAGCACAGGGCATGAGAGAAGGTCAACATAAATCCCTTGAACAGCTGCCTTGCTACTAACCTCTGACACTAGGTTTCGAAAACACGGAGCGAGATCGTTTTCAGACAGCAGCTGAGGCCGCGGAGTGAGAGATCGAGCTCAAGTTTGCTGGGGGGAGGCACTTCTCCTGCAAGTCTCCTGGAGGCGATATAAATAAAGCGAGCAGCATCCTGCCGTCCGGATGTGTGAGTGTCTATGTCTGTTTGTTGTTTGTACATGAGCAAGGAGCATAGTGTAGGATGTTGTTTCATACTCGACTACATGGCACTATGCTGTAGCATACTGTACTATACCGTACAATACGGTACTATGCCAGAAATGACCACATCCAAGGTCCGGTGCAGGAGCAGCCTCTTGGCAGAACAAACCGTGGACCAGGATTGGTCTTCAAGTGGTTCGTTGGACACATCTCACATGGAATAGTATAAGATAGTCTGGTATACTGGATAGTATGCTGTGTCATCTTCCACGTGCATTTCTGATGTTTTTGCATTTGCAGATCTTGTGGGGTGTTGTTGCTCCTAAGCATGACATGGGGGCAGAAATTTCTGCTGCTCAATGGACGGTTCAGTCGTGCGGAGTCTCGCTCGCGGAAATATAGTATGATAGCCATCCTTTTGCAGCTTGTGCTCGTGCTTGCTATCGTCATCTCTCTCTCCGCTGAGTTTGATGGGCGTGGCAGAACGCGAAGAGGAAGAAGAGGACGAGGAGGAAACAGCAGTTCCGAGGGTCTACCAGCAGGTGCATGAGGGTCAAAAGTGGCAGGGTTTAGGGTTTAGGGTAAGATGGGGAGTCGATGCGGTACTTGTACCACTTCTCACGAAGCTGACATCCCTGGGCTGTGACACAGGTCGATTGAGGCAAGATGATGCACTGTAGAATATAGAAGACGAACTGAAGACTGGCCAAGTTCTGCGCCGCAACTGCTGTGACTCTTTGAAGCCAGCATCCGTTTCTCTATTGCAACAGTGGACGCTTGACCTTCGTCGGCTCCCATTCCATGTCTGAGCTTGTTGAACTGGGACAAAGTCCAGTTGGCTGTGGACAACCAAAGCCCAAAGCCAGAGAAGATCGACATGATGGGGAAAAAGAAGAAAGATTGATTTTAGACTGCGAGGGTCCTGGCACAGTTCGGGGGCCGGGCATGGCAATCCTTTATTTTTTGATCCGTCCTGAACTGTTCAGTAAGAGTCAGAGGTGCTTGATGACTCAAGCACCATGCTGTTAATGCTAAAACGGCTAAAACATCTGTATGCGTGAGCAACAAACAAGACCAGAAAGTCAGAAACTGCGCATGAAGCAGCAAGTTCAGCTCGCAGACATACTTCAGAGCATCTTGCGCCATTGTCGGTTCCGAGCCAGATCGATCCCGCAGAATGCATAGCACGCACTGTCTCGCCTTTCTGGGCTCAAGTTGTTGATGTCAAGGATACCTGTCAGGAGTTCTTTGCGGCAACGCTCTAGGGTCAGAGTGGTGAGCTTCGTCTAGCAGCCACTAGCCTGAGACAGTACTTACCTCAAGTTTGAGGCGTAGGGGAGCCAGTAGGCAAACGCTTCCTGCGGCCCTGTGAAGACCGCCGGGCTGGAGGCGATGAGGATCACTCGAGATGGAGTGACTTGGCGCCCTTTTCTTGTGCCGTGTTTTGCCTGACTCATGCCGGGTTTTGACATGTCCCGACCGTAGCCACTGTCCAAGGTGGAAGATACGCTCCTTTATGAAATCATGTTGCTTTGCAGAAGTTACAGTTAAAGTTTCGTCACGACAGCTTGTCCTGCAACGCTGTATCTTCAACACCACAGCAAGCTTCGACAACCGAGGTACTTCTCGCCAGTTGAGCTGGGAGATGAGCGGTACACAAACAAGCCCTTCGGCCTGCGAAATGCTTCTCAAGTGAGAGACCGGTATAGTTCATTGTAAGCAGTGGCAGCGTGATAAACAAGCTCACAGCCTTCGCAGCCCTCACATTCTAGCTGGACGTTTAGAGTCTGGGCCAATAAGGTTGTACTTCCAAACGGAAGCTCGGCAGCAGAGATGCCCATGTTGCGGCGATCTCTCTTGGACGGCATAGAAAAGCTGCATCTCAGGAGATCTACCACCGGAAGTGGCCGACTTTAATGGCCGACCGTATGGCTCACCAAATAGAGAAGCAGCGTGGCGGCAAGCTGTTGCCAAGCTTCCTGTGTGGCATTTTGTTATCGGCCTTAGGCTGAAGCATTGTGAGATGGGCATCGTTGCTTTCGACGACGAGTTCAAGCAGAACCACAGAGAGGCACATGGCAATCTTCCACTGTTTCTCCAGCCTGAACGGCAGGCTAGTGAGCACTCAAGCACTGAGAATTCCAGGCTTTAGACTTTGCCAGCTGCTGCTGCAGGGTGAATGTCTCAAGCGTGCCACAGGCGGTCCTAACCCACTGCAAGATGGCCTTGGCTTACCTCGACGCACGCGAGGCCCGCATCGCCATGAAGCTCTGCGAGCTCCCTGGCGCAAACCTGCGCACTTTGCCAGATCGTGCCCGCAGAAAACAGATTGCCAATGGAATCTGAACTCGTCGTGCAAATGACCTCAAAAACTGAATGAATCTGAGCTCGCGATGACACGCTTTGTATCAGTGAGCCCAGGCAGTGCATCCCAGCCACAAAGTCGAGCGAGCCGCGTCTTCAGACCGACCCTGATGCGGACTTCGACTTCATGAGGCCTTCAGTTCATATTATGTCGTGTATATATATATATATATACATACATATACACCGTCAATATGTATACATATATGAGTATATAATTGCAAAATTATTTGTCAAGGCCCTGCTTCAAAGCCTAATTTGACAGTCGTACGATGAACCCATGGTGATGTCCATACTGCGAAGACGGCCTGTCTGCAATGCATACATGATGACTCCTTGATGACGATTGCCGGTCCTGTCCGTATAAGTTGTGTTTTGGTTGTTTTCGTCATGACCGCTTCATGACTGCTTGCTAGCGCGGCCATGGCTTGTGTCCGAATTTTCGGAGCTGTCGGTTTTGCCGGTCTCTCCGTCGTCACCTGGGATTTCATTATCATTGCTGTTGTTGTGCTTGTTCGAGAACCACACGGCCAGTGGTGACCTCTCCTCGGTCCAGGATCATTGCCCTCTCGGTGCTGGCGTGCGCCGCGCGAAGGATCAAGTTCTTCCAGAAGGCCTGTTGCAGTAGCGCTTTGTCACCCAGGTGGCCCAGGTGTAAGATGCCAAGAAAATCAGAAATCCCAGCAGGTTCGACTATTGGTTTTTAGTCTCCAGTGGCAAGGAAAGTATCATCGCCACGGGGCAGTGATATTGCAGTAGCTTCGTCTAGGTTGCAGCGCAGTACCACTGCCAACATTGGTGTTGATGTTGTTGTTGCTGAAGCTGCATCTGGCAATGTTGTCGTTGCTCTGCTGTCTTACCGTCTTCCTTATCCGCAGTTTTGGTGTTTTTTCTTTCTTTAGGGTACTCTCTCTGCTGTTGTTATGATTGTCGAAGTTGCTGTGGTCGCTGTCGCTCCTGTTCGAGTGGTTGTTCTTCTTGCTGGAGCTGTGTTGCAAGTACTGTTGCTGCAGCTGCTGTTATTAATATTGTTATTGTTATTCTTGGTTTTGTTGTTGCTGATGTCGTTGTAATTGTTCTTGTCGTGGTCGTGTGGTGGGGGTGTGGTGGCGGTGGCTGTGACGGTGGTGGTGGCTGCGGTTGTGGTGATTGTTGTTGTTGTTGTTGTCGTTGTTGTCCTCACTGTTCCTGGTCCTCTTCTTGCCGTTGGTCATCGTAATTGTCTTGAGAGTGTTGGTGGTTGTCCTGTCTATATCGTCGAGGCCATCGATGCTCTTGGAGAAGCCTCACGGATGCAAAAGGGGCTGACGGGTGTCTGCGAAGTGACCTGCATTGTCCGGATCTGGGACTAAGATTCATCTTGACCATAAGTTCGGCGACTACTAAAGTTACTGAAGTACTAAAGCCCCAGCTCCTGAGTTGGTGTTGCATGGGGGATCGAGGCGAAGAGCCTCTGCCTTGCCGGGGGAGATACCGTGCAGCAGCATCCTTTGCTCATTGCCCCTCGGTCAGAAGTAAAGTCCAAGTGAAGGCCTGAAGGCCTCGTCTCCAGCTTTCAGTTTACTGAGTTGATCGTGGTGAGTACCCAAGCTAAGGCTCTGACGCTTCTGAACCTTTCTGCAGTTCTGGGTGATATTGACCACGACGAGCATGGCTTGCGCTGGGGCTTGGAGGCCTGGCCATGCCTGGCTCTCCTCTGTGAGATCCTCAAGTTGGCTTTTTGGCGCTTGGAGGCCTTGGGGCTGATGTACAACGTCTTCTCAAACGTCGAACTGCCCGAGATGGTCCAGGAGACGCGTTCGGTCAGTTCGGTCGCATGGCTGGCCCGAGCTCGAAAGACAGGCCTACTATCTGGCCCTGGCCTGCCACAATGCGGCGCTACTGGATGTGAAGCTGGGGCGCTGGGCAGAAGCGCAGGAGTCCACAGATTCGTGTGCACTGCACCACCGGAACATGACAATACATGGACAGCTGAATAGGAGCTGGTGGACGAAGGCATCGAGTTCACCAAGGCTTGCGCCTAGCAAGTAGTTTCTCGAGTTATTTAACAGATGATTAGAGGTGGCTGATTGATACTACACCAACTTCCAGAACTGCCGAGTTTTAATTCATGAGAAGGCGAATTTGGCACTGCGTGTGTAGCATCTACGGGTTGAGGGCCTTCCTGACGATGGCATATATTCTTACGTTTGTGCAATGCAAACTCCTTCTCGCTGATCCTCGAGCGCTCCTCAGGATGATTCACAAGACACGCACCTGCTTCAGCGTTGCAGCTGCTTGCCAGCCAGGTGCTTGGTGAGAACGACGACCACTTGAGAAGTAAGCTCATCAGTATAGGCACGATGCATCGGGGGGAAAGGGCTGCAGCTGCAATGTTGGATTGGGCAGTTGCATCTATCTGGCGCTGGGCAAACCTTCAGTGTTGATGTTGCAAGCTTCGTTTGCACGTACTTTGCCAGGTGCCCAAGCCAAGCACGTGCCAGAGGGTTTCCTGTCAGAGGCGGTGAATGCCCTAAACGGCTGGGGAGAGGAGCTGTTTGGGCTGAAACTTCAGACCCCTCCTTTCCCGCTGTCAGTCTGCAGTTCCAGGAGCGGGGCGTCTGGAACCTGAGCTTCTGGGACTTTAGCATGCCAGAGATCCAGGAAGTCATCAGGCCTTCGTGACTGTCACTCTCTGTTTTGCTTTTTGGGTTTCGGCAAGCTTCCGGTCTGTCCCGCACATAGATTTTCTGCCAGTGGCCTTCCAAACAGGGTTCTGGAGAGCACTGTCACCCTGAACAAGCTCGTCATGGACGCTGGTCTGTGTTTAGTCTTGGGGTCGCGACGTGCTAGTCACCCACAGAAGAGTCCACGCAATCAAGCACCAAGGATCAAAAAGATGATGACAGGTGGGATTGTCAGACTATATAAGACTTTGCGGCAAAGCAGATGCAGACGCACCGGATAGTGCCTGTGCTGCGCCAAGCCGGTACTGAACTCATGTACTTCGAAGCGAAGTGCAGGCGCTACGAGCTTTCGATAGAAAATCGCAACCTGGTGCAACTGATGATGGCGGTGTGGGTCCTCAGTTGTGATTTGCTCATGTTAGGCTGGACTGCAGATCTACAGCCCCCGAAAAAGTCGTAAAAGTCAAAAACGGCAAGCAGCCTGTGCGAAACCTTCAAAAGGAGCTGTTCATGTGACCATGTTTTAGCTGCTGTCGCAGCATCTCAGCTCAGCATTCCCTTTCATTCTTCATATGTAAAACGTATCTCATGCGTGATATTACTATGAGAATTTATGCTTGGGCCCTCGAAGGTTGTGAGCTGCCACTGCTTGGAAACCGTCACCATCTCAGGACGAGGGAACGGATGTTTCAGGCTGAGCTTGGGGTAGGCTTCTGTGCGACGGAGCACATCCCCAGCTCAACAGCGTGCGCATATGACCCTGATGCACTGGTACCTTGATAACGGTTGTGTCATTGAGGCTGTACTTGTACTTGTACAGTCTCTCGAACCTCCATTCTGGGGGTGACAACTCACAGAGCGAAGCTCGCAGGAACTGATTATCGTCCGCGAAAGGCCAGGGTCTCGCCGGGTGTCTGCTCACATTTCTGCACACTGCTATCTCCTAGCTTGGCTGCATAGTGCGAGGCTCTGGGAATGATTCTGTCGGGCACTGTAGGTGTGGAGGCGTGTGAAGAGGCGTGGCTTCTTGGAGACTTCCTGGTACGCGCAAACCTCGGATGGGCTGCTTCCAGAACTCTGGGTGCCGTCAGTCGTGAGCCTTTGGCAGATTGTGGTTCATGAGGCCTCTGCCCTTAACTTTTCCGATGTGTGGGGCGGCGGCTCTCAGATGCCGGAGACTGGCAGGGCTCCAAGGCTCCAAGGTTCCAAGCTTCCTTGTGACTTTAGGTCCGGTCTTTCGCGAACCGCTGAGGCCCCTATCAAGGGCTCATCGCAGACATCAACCACTTCTCCAAGAGGCCAGGGGAAGAGGAGCTTGGTCACAGCATCTGGCAGTGCCCGACGATGGCTCTACTGGGAGGCTACAAATGCTTGGTTGGAACTGCAGGGCTTCAAAGACATGAAAAGATCCATGATTTCCCTGTTCCTTACGGCAGCAGCGCGTGTGCCACTAGAAGTAATAGCAAGGATCACTGCATGGTCGCAAGAGCGAGAAGTTTGCAGAAGGTTAGTCATGGCTCTGCTCATCGTTGCGAACGAGTGCAGAGCTGAGGCATTGTCTCACAAGGTGAAAAACCCGCAATAAAATCCTCATTCGCCCTGGCAGTGTGCGTTATGTCCTTGCTCAACCAAGGACAGATGGAATAGACCTTTCAGACAATGGCAGACAGCTGAGCTCACGAAGCATGGCACAGTGGGCTGAGCCCAGAAATGCCCATGCCACTGAGGCATCAACGCTGTGAGCGGCAGCATGCTGGCTGATGCATTGAATCATCCGGAGAGGCAAGGCATCGGGTGCGTCGGCATTGGGCAGCTGATTGGGTTCAGCCCCGCACCGTACTTCTAACTGCCACGACCACGACCCACTGGGACCACCACTACTGTACGAAGATGGCACAGACGACAATGGTTACGTTTGCTCCTGCTCGTCTTCGAAGCCAAAAGGATGGCTAAACTGTTTGACAACGCAGCCGAAAAATCAGGAACTACTCGGCTTGGTCGCGGTGATTGGTTGACCTGGGAGAAGCTTGCAAACTCGTTACATGGTTGTCTAACTTGTCAGCAGCTAGTTGGCTAGTTCAAAGACTTCATCACATAAGTTCTGATCCACTCCTAGCCTCTCTGCTAGAGCTAGCCATGAGCTGCTGTATGAACGCTGAAGTATTAACAAGTACACACCAGCTGCTTGCACGGTTCGTAAACATGTACCTATGTGGGAGTTTTTGAAAACAAGGGGTACCTTATTTTGGGGTCCTTATAGCAAGGATCCTACTATTTGGGGTTGGGGGGGCCCCTTGGCAACTAAGTGGCATGCTGCTTTCGAGGCTCCACGCCAAGCCAAATATGGGTATATAATAAAAACTTTTCTGGATGTACAAGATCTTTTTTTCCATATTCATTGGCACTACCAAAGACAGTTTTTCCACACTCAACCGTGCTCTATCACGCAGTGTTGCTGACCCCTCTCAGAGATGCTGCTTCTGCGGAGAGGCTTTTTCCACACGTTTTTCCACAAAGGTAACACGGAAACATGCGCGTGGAAAACGCTGAAACATTTGTGGAAAAAGCGGCGGGAAATGCGGAAACATTTGTGGAAAAAGCTGTGGAACATGCGGAACGAAGTTGTGGAAATTGCGGAAACATTTGCGGAAAAAAATGTGGAAAACGTGGAAACGTTTGCGGAAAAAGCTGTGGAAATTGCGGAAACATTTGCGGAAAAAGATGTGGAAAACGCGGAAACATTTGCGGAAAAAGGTGTGGAACAAGCATGGAAAGGCACAAAAATAGTTGGTTACCGACTGTGTACTCTTTAGACAACAACCCTTTTCCGCAATGTTGCTGCATGCACTTGTTTCCACAACTTTTTTTTCCGCAGAGGTTTCGGCATTTTCCACAATTTTTTCCGCATTTCACACAACTTGTTCCGCTCATGTTTCCGCATTTCCCAACACTTGGTTCGCAAATCTGTCTGCGCATGTTTCGCCACCGCTTTTCCGCCAATGTTTCCGCGTTTCCCACCGCTTTTCTGCACACCACACCTTTTTCCAGCGCATGTTTCCACAAATTCAACATTGGCTTCTGCCTGCCACCATTTCGCGTTTCCGATGAAACAGCACTCAAAATATGCACAAAAACAGCCTGCAAGCGTTGAACAACGCCCCCTTGAAGCACGGGAAAAAAAAACAGCCCTTGAAGTGTGGAAAAAACGGCCTTGAGGTGCGGAAAAACAAGCCTTGTACTGTGGAAAAATCGCCCTTGGAGTGTGCAAAAACAGGCTTGTCATAGAGCCTTCTAGTAAGGGCTACATACCCTAAAGAACAGTTGCAGTGGGGCCTCGCCAAATTTAGGGTACTATATTAGGGTCCCCTATTTTTGGAAACTCCCAGTATACGGAAGTCCTAGAGTCCAGCAGCTTCGAAAATCCATCTCGGAGGCTGTCACGCACCCGCGCATGCCGGTCTCTCGTGTTGCGGAACAATGAGACTTGGCTCGCTTTAGGTGGGGGTTTCTCTAAGAACGACAGTTCGGGCTCGTAGAAAGGAGCCTGGACAAAGGGCGCTACTGATCCAGGACCCTGCCAAGGTTTCGAATATTGTCTCCCCCACTAGTTGGTGCTGACTCCCCCGGTGACTCCAATGACTGGGGTCCCTTTTTGTGGTCATGTGCAGATACCACATCAATGCCCGTGCCCGCCGCTGCCAAGGACCTGGACCCAGCAGCCGCCGGACACTCATTTTGGACCACAGCTTTGAAGCTCGTAGAACAACAACGTCGACATTCATCGTCTCGCTTGTTTCTCCTCATCCGTGCCTGTGTTTGTGTCAGTAATTCGGAAGTGCCCTGCTGCCCCTGCTGTCAGTGCAGGTGTGGCTGGGCCCGCAGAGACAGATATAGACAATAAGGGATTCTCCATGAGGCTGAAGCAATGCAGGGTTTCGAGCGCAGAACAACCTGAGGCTTCCGTTCTTGCGAGAATATGGTCGGAGCCTCACTCGCAGCACGCTCGATTTGTAAAGCCACTGCATGGCGCATCATGATACAATATGAGCTAGCAGCATAGTTTCACTGAAGTACCTCCCACATCGCTGCAGCCTAGCTGAAATAGCTTGCGGATGTTGGCTTGGAGAGTGTTCGCACGCGCTGAACGGAAAGGGACTCGGTGCAGCAGCACGACGAGGGCAAGGCAGGAATCAGAGAGCCATGACCGCCAGCTAGACATTGCCACCTGTGTCCGAGAAAGTGGCTATTTTATAATCGGCATCTTGATGGTGACGATGATGCTGATGACTGATGACCATCATCACAGTCATCGTCATCGTGTCATTTCACAGGAGACCCCGGACACCGATGGCGATGGCTTCGAGGATGAGGACGAGGCCATGCTGGAAACCTTGCGAGTATTTGCAGCGGGGTGTTCTCTGCTTCCAGGAATATGATCCCGATGCAGACCCTGAGAGGGAGGTGCGGCCCGGAGCTGGCTCGGGCGGTCGCGGGATCATGCAGGGCTGATCACTACCATCTCAGCACTTGCGCTTTGCAGAACGAGACCCTGGGCGTCACCTCTCTGGATGTGTGCGGGGCACAGCTTCCATGCGCGATTCGGCTCTCTCCTGTCATGGTGGAGCTCTCGCCACCCTTTCAACCGAGTACTCGTAGCAGCTTTATGTCGATGTTTGGTGTCGTGATACATGTAGCCCGGCATCGTGTCTGGGTTCTGGCGTTTGAAGAGTCGCAAGCTTGTTCTCGAGCGTAGCTGCAGCACTTGATCTGCGACAGCTTGGCTCGAAAGGTCGCAGAACACGAAAATCGGCGATGAAGGCAGCGTTTGCGGAGAATGATAACATAGCCAGGGGGGGCGGGTGCGATGCTAGTCTTCCAATCCACGACTACTGTCTGTTGAGGCTTTAACGACCTGCTGCAGGGGATGTCTCGCTATCGCAGCTTCCAGGCAGGCTCCAGTGATAGGTCATGGCCGTTGCCGTCAGTATTGGTCGCTGCCACTGCTGACCTTGATAAGAGTGAGGGTGCGACGGTGGCGATAGCAGTGATGATCGGGATGATGACGCTGGAGGTAATGACGACGAGGTGATGACGATGTTCATTGTCATTATTGTCGTTATTCCTTCTTTTTCTGCAGCTTGCATGCACTATTCCGACTATTCCTCTTGATTGGCATCCTTGTGGATGCTGGCCGGTGTGGTAGTTGTTCACACTGCCCGTTCCGAGTTTAGGCTTGATGCCGCTTCGCCACCATACTCCTCTTCGTTGTTGCCACTGTCGTTCCGACCTTGGAATCATGGCGTTCGTTTTCTTTGGTCAGCATGGTTACCTTGGAGTTGGAGTTGGTCTCGTCTTCGTTGTCGTCGTTGTTGCTGTTGAACCATTGCGGGTCGGCTCGCTACGGATGTCGTTGTTGTCGTTGTTGTTGCTGGTGGTCGTCGTGCCATCGCTTTGCTATTTGGCTCGTACCCTCGCCTATGCAGCCTCAATATGATTCAGGATTAAGGGTGCATGGTGCATGGGCTCATGTCGTGACTTGCTATGAGGCTCGGAGCGATGTTCCCTCTTTTGACACCAATGATCACACGGAAGTCGTTTGGTCTTTTGATGCGTGATCGTTTTGATAGGACCGTCTACACAGCATGGTATCTGCCGAGAGAGGCATGGGGCGATCCCTCCGAAAGCTGTGACTGGCAGGTCCTGAGGGCGGAGAGCATCAGCCGGGAGCTCATTCCGATTCCTGTAAGGAAGCTCCAATCTGCACAGAAATGTTCAGCATGACTGCCGCTCGTTTTCTAGAGTTGAGAAGATCTCGCCGCAGTTTTGGCGAGATACATTGAGAGAACATGGTGCTTCCGCACCGACCCATCCAACTGGAAACACCACCCCAGCCCTGCGAGAACCAATCATAGTCGTGGCCACTTAGAGTGAGCCTTAAACCGAACTCTAAAGCATAGGCATAGGTCTCTCCGTCGTAGTAGTAGTGCATGCAAGCCATGTACAGCCAACCACACCGGCTCGTTTCAGCTCCCAAGATCTCCCAAGCCCTTCGAATGCCATTTGCTCAAGGCCTCAGCGCCGCAGGCTGCACCAGAATCGAGATCTTGGAGCAGACGAGGTCTCCCCTGAGATCATTCCTTGCACATTGTGATTCGCCGGGATGCCCATAAGCAGTGCTGGAGGCTCGATACGCTCTGTTTGTCCAAGAATGCTGCTGGGACTGCAGGAGTTCAGGAGCCACCCCAGAGCCCGGCCCAGAGCATTCCCTTTTTGGCTGAGGCACTGGGATGTCAGGGAGTGGCCGCTGTGTGCCAGGCGCTTGCAAGGCCCGCACCGACTCCAAATAGAGCCGCTTTACATCTTCGTTGGGACTTCTTGTTCAGGTGCTCTCGGCTACGCCTCCTGGAGCTCGATGGCTGCGGCATCAAGCTGGAGCCTACATAGGCTTAGGGGAAAACGCCCGCCAGGCGTAGAAGGTCAAGCCGTAGCACGGAGCATCAGCCGGCTGTGCAACTGTGCAGCGGTGCAGGAGGGCGCCAAGGCACTGCGAGAGCTGCTTAGGCCGGGTTCTTCGCACCTTTTGAGACCCCGCGACGTGGCAGAGACAGTGCTGAGCAAAGCACCTCAGCAGGGAGCACATCCGGATCCAAGACATCTCTGTGGCCAACAACCAGCACGGATCTCGGCACGGACCATCTCAGATGGCACAGCTCTGCGTCGTGAGCTCGTGAGCTGCGCTGTGCTGCCCGAGGCTCGGAGACGATGGCGGCGTGGAAGTCTGCATGGGCGTGGCGGAATCCAATTCACTGAAGTCCGTCAACCTGGTGCGCCGTGGGAAGGGCGGAAAGCAACGAAACCGAAGCAACAAAGAGAACCGCTTATTATCTGCTTGTTTCATACACGATGACCGGATGAGCCGCTGCGAAGACTCCAGAAATCCGAAGGCGCACAACGGTATCTTCAGCGACTCCGCGGCTGAGACAATTGCGGACATGATGAGGACAGGGGTAAGCAAGTAGTATCAAGTACCGCTACATAGTTTTGTCTGGTATGCGCGTGTCTGTCTGCTCCAAGCAGAAAGTACACAGCGGTTTTCAGGACATGCCAGACACTCGTGAAGCTCGTGCTGTCCGGCAACCACTTGGACCATGTGGGCCCGTCTCACATAGGCCGGAAGAGCAAGCAATCCGCAGCTGTTGACACAGAAAACATGTTTGGTACAGGATGTATGCAGTAGTCTCCCGGTATTGGCCGAAACATCTTTCTTCAGCTGAAGAGAAGCTCAAAGCAGAGGCAGCGCCATCGAACACAGCCGCGTGCTGACACTGCAACTCGAGGAGCTGTGAATCAAAACCGAAGGGGTGCTCCGGACAGAGCATTTTGGTGACTGCAGTGCTGCATACAGATTGGATTCTGCGACGCGGATGGACTGCCTGGTTTGTCCCCGGCAAGTATGTAATGTTGTATTTTTTCATCGTCGTCGTCATCGATACTCTCGTCACTATGAGCGTTGCCATTCTCATCCTCATGTTTCTCCTCGATTCGGCCGTCTCCTAGCAACCTCGCTTGCTACCACCCAAAAAATATGGGTCTCGAATACACACCAGCAACATATCGAAATGTTGCTAATTACTCCCCTAGCCATAGCTTTCCCGGGCTTCTGGTGCAGGACATGGGCTTTACTGCTGACTCCATGGACGACTTCCTCGACCAGGGTGCTGCCGAGACTCAGGAGCCCGCCGTTCGCTGCCAAGGTTGTACGTGCCGAGTTTCTTACTTGCTTAGGCAGGTCCTCCATTCTACCGGGAATCTGAGACATTTCCCACATCCTAGCTTCTTCTCCGTCGAGTTTGCAATTTGAAAGGATCTTTCGGTTTTTAGGGTGGTGTGCTAGGGGGTGGGGGGCCTGCCTGTTGAAGCGCTGCATGGTGATGCTTCCACGTAGAGAGCGGCGGAGGACTTGCAGGAGCTGGTAATCAATGGCAACCCGATTGGAGATGATGCTTGGCTTAAGACAGTTCAGCAATTCAGCCTTAGCGGTCATGCGATCCAAGGAGGGATTGGCCATCATAGCCGAGAGCCATGCGCACAGAGTGGGCGTTTTCGGTGTGGCAGTACTCCTGAGCCCGAAGGACGGTGTTGTGTGTGGCAATGGGGTCCCGTATCCCATTGTCCGTTGTGGCAATCGTGAGACAGAAATTCCCTGCCCGCATACCAGAATCACCATTTTCCCTAACATGAGCACGAGATGCGGGTGCTCGCGGCATATGGGTGGAATGAAGTCTTCAACAGCTGTCCGTGGTACCGCTATTGGCGACTGGTTGTTCTTGATTGGTGATTCTGCCTACACTTCTAAACTCAGCCCCGATAAGCTGTGTAAAGACCGCAACAGTCCCTTAAGGCCTGAGCATCGGCTTGATCAACCTGCGCATGTCCAACTGTGGGCTCACCAAAGCCTCGCAGGCTGCATCGAAAATGCAGATGGCAGCATGCTTCCGGATAGCGTCGCTTCGTCTTTTCTCTGTGTGTTCAGCTAGAGGAAGTCTGTAGCCGTAGAAAACGCCGATGCACGTGGTAGGCAATGCTCTTGAGCCTCGTGTCCTTGTCCCCGAACCTACAGCGCCTGGGCCTCTGCCATGAAACTTGGAAGACGTGTTTTCTGGTTCTCCGACTAGTAGCGGCCCGACCGAAAGCTTTGCAGCGTGAGTTGAGCAGTCTGCAGAAGGTCGCCGCATGTCGCAGCTTGCGAGCCAGCGGTTCACTGTGGCATGTTCGTTGAGGTCTGGATGTGTCGTACAACGACCTGGGGCCAGAGGGATGCGCCTCGCAAGCACCGGAAGCCTAGGAGCCCGAGATCGCATGGTCGACCCTCGAAGTGCGCATTGTAATCAAGCTCCAAATGTGTTTTGCTTCTAGCTTTATCATGGCTCACTGTTCGCAGCCGGCCGAGGCTCCGACATGGTAAAATGGATGGATCAGAACGACAAGGACATAGCGGCAAATAATTGGCTATTGGTGACTGCATTGTTGAGGGTCCAAGCCACGAAGTTTCTCAGGCTCAGACTGCTTTGTATTGGGAAAGCACTTCTTAGCAGGTGTGCATACGATGGTTGTGCAAGTCTGACGGCTGCAGAGCAGATGGGTGTCGAGCCAGAAACACAACGATTGTCGGCTGGAAGACCCGGTCGCTGCAGGAGTCGTTCTCCCTGAACTACTTGGAGATTTCGGGCTGCTCTTTGGGTGACGAAGGCTTCAAGCAGCTTGCCTGGCTCCCAGTTTCTCAGATTCTCGCCGCGATAGACAGCACGCGACAACTTACATTTTGTGCCCCATGTATTCGGGGTTCCATGATGTTTGGCAAGGTACCTGTGCTGGGCTCACTGCACTACCTAGGCGCGTGGGCTGTTAGCTGTTCACTGCACGATCCTCCGCCGCATGCCCTATGCCACTGTCTGCTTATCAGGCGCCAAAACAAAGGGCATGCCTTTGATTCTTTTGTCCACGTCTTATTGTCGTCATGAACCGCCTGTGTTTGTGAGTCCTTCACGCCGCAGTCGAGTCTAAAGTCTAAACGTCGAAAGACAGACTTCGCGATAACGCGCAACAGCGTGCCGCATAGATGGTATCTGGTTCAAGGTCCCAGGCAACCCTTCGCAACTTGGATCAGCCTCGCATAGCATCAGATGTCGAACGCCGTTGTTGGCATTTGCTTGCACACCGAAAGATTGCATGCAGGCCTTCGCGACAATGGCATCACGTCAGCAGGCCCGCTTTGGACGGCTGAAGGAAGGAGTTTCAAGCATGAGAAACGATGGATGCGTCTGATTGCAGGCCTGAAGGCAGTGATGAGTTCGAACCAGCCGGGGTCCCAGACACCGTTGCGTCCTATCTTGCGAGGCTTCTTTGTTGAAGGCTTTCGGTAGGTGGAAAAGGTGTCCACTGTCCAGCACAGGCCGGTCCTTGTGGCCCAACCGGGACCTAGACTGTACACGCTGGGCGCACTTCAAGCCTTTGCGAAGGATGGTCAAGCTACAGACACTGGATCTCGAGGGCAACCGGATCGGAGAGCTTGCCTGGCCTGTTGAAAGCCCGGTTGGGGCATAATCGCGGGTCAGTGGTTTTGGCAGTTCGAGCGGGGGGGCTGCAGAAGACAGTTGAGTCGCACATTCCATTCACACACTTGACCCTCAACCCTGTAAGTTTACACAACACCACTGCAGGGCCAGTACAACCAAGGTTTAGACCAAACACCACCACAGCTTCGGGTCTAAAAGTGAATGCTCGTGGGTACCACCACCTCCACAAGTGCGAGTCAGAGCGTGACAGCCCTAGTTCAGAGCTCTCTCGCAGGTAGTCGATCCTGCAGCATGGTGTTGTCGAGACATGCGAAATCACCGTGCCGTTCAAACATGCCTCGATGCAGCTGCATAGATCGGACGAATCATGCGGCAGCGCGGAGTTCAAAACGTGGCATGCAAAGTATGACAGCGTGGAGAAGTGCTTGAGTCAAACATATATGATTGAGGCGGTCGCGTAGCTGCAGCGCAGAGTAGATCAGATGCAAAGTGGCCCAGGCAGGCTCAAAATTAAGTGCGAAAGCTGGCAGGGGATGGATAGCCCACCCGGACGGGATTATTGCAACCTTTGCGGAGGGCAGACAGAATGATCCGCGTGGAGGTTCTCTTCAGCACAGCGTGCAAAGCGGATTCACTTCGACATACTGAAAGGGGAAATTTACTTCGAGCAGGGAATGCCGGCTGGATGCTTTCGGCCTCAGCTGAGACATCACGCATCAACATGTTTTCGTAAAGGCTAGACAGCTTTCACCAACTTTCAGAAGATCAGTAAAGGTTCCCTTCACTTCTTGCACCAAGTTGACGGCTGCTTGTCGAGAGGTCATGACACCATAATCTAGAAGCCTGGAAGCCCTGCTTCCCACGGCCTTTGCCCGGCAAACCGAAACTCCGGAGATCAAGACACCCACATGGGGGTTGATCAAAATTATAGGCCCTTTTTGGGGTCTGCATTATGGTATATTCCTTCCAGTCTAGGGGACCAAAAGGGGCCCATAATTTTGATCAACCCCCACATCCTTTCCGCTGCTGAAGTTCTGGGGGAGAGCTCGGGAGACAGGCAGACATGGGACCTGCAATGCTGGAACGGGCTCAAACTGCGCGAAGAACGAAAGGGCATCGTCCAAGTCACAGCATCATACGTACATACATAGTAAGTAAACATATCTTATAGTATAATACCCGTATCATACGGGTACCTATTATTTAGGGTACCCAAAAAGGGACCATAATTTTGACAACTACCCATATGTTACATAGTTGCATACATGCCCTGCCCCGGAGCCTTTCGTTGCCAGGCCTGGCCTTCATGCGCTGACTGAGCGTTTTCAGAAGGCGTCGACCGCCTGTGCATTCGGAGGGGGGGGGGTTGGGGGGCTGGTTTGTGTTTCAAACCCCTAGCGGCCCTAGCGCTTGCACTGTGATGTGGCCTTGTCCAGTTTTTCGGTTCGTGCTGGTGGTCTCTTGGAGATTTCGGACCATACCGAGTTTCTTCGGAGTGGGTCTTGGGGTGCATGGAGGGTCAGAATGCAGGGCCTGAGACACTCGAGCCTGGGAGGAGCACAAGCGTTCCCTCTGGAACCCAAAGCAGCTCACTTCCATGATCGACCTGGAGCGGGCCTCAGCTCTTCAAGCTCTTTGTACCCTACAGGATCGTAGATCGGGTGATTCCCTAGATGGTCATGTAATTCTCCCAGAGAGTTCAACCCTGTCGGCTAAATCCTCCAAGCCGAAGAGCTGAAGCTGCTTCGGTCTTCATTCTCTTGTGTGAAGGCGTGAATGGCTTGTTGGCAAGTTCAGATTTCAGCATCCACGCCAGGTGATCCTTCGGAACAACGACATCTCGCCTTCTGAATGCACTTGGATCTGATTTGCTGATGGGCTTGGGGTTGAGCTTGGAATTCCCTGCATATCCCTGCATGGCATCGCTTGTGTACTCCATCACTATCCGCTGCCCAGCAAGGGCTGAAGAAAACCAACCATGCGCTCTTGGTGTCAGGCCAGCCTTGGCTGCCTCCACCGAGGCCAGCTCCGAAGTCACGTGTGTAGGTAGGGTGTGTGTGTATATATATATATATATATATATATGTACGTACGTATGTGTGTATACATATATATATATATACATACTACACGCACATGGCACCTCCCTCCTGCTTCCCTCCCTCCGCCTATCTATGTGTAATATTTTTCTTTTATACTATGTTATGTTTTGCTGTATTGTATGGCAATATATCACATCTTGTATCTATGTTTTTTATATCTATATGCCTGTATGTGTATGTACGTATGTACGTACGTAGGGATGGATGGATGGGTGGATGTACGCATGTGTGTATCTATATATACATATAGATAAACGGAATATGAATATATGTAATATATATATATATATATATATATATACATACACACATTGTGTACATGTGTTTGTGTGTGTGTGCATGTACAGCCATACATACATACATACCTATATGCATAAGTACGTAGACCCATACATCCGTACATGCCTACATGTCCTCATGCCGACATACCAACATACGAACTTACGCACATAAATACGGACGTACATAGATGCATGCATGTATGCACGCATGCAATACAAAGCTACAAGCCGACACACCGTTCTGAACAGAACACCATGCTGTAGTGGTCCTTGTCTCTGACCACGGATTGTTTGCGTTTCTGCATGCCAGCAGCATAATGTCCGTCCACTTGGAGTGGCAGGTGCTGATTCCCGGCTCATGGTGTTTTGTCTTTGTGCCTCCAAAACACGACTGCGATTTGTTTCCTCATGCCCTGAGCGGAAGTGGCCCGATTGTCCTTCGCAGCGACGCCACGTGACTTGGTCGTCGCGATCCGTGAGTGGCTTCGTGAAAGGAACCTTCATGAGAGCCTTTTGAAGTGTCCTCGTGATATGTGTATCATGCCGTTCGCTGTCTGCCAATCGCCGGGCGTTGGTTCTGTCAAGACAAACTCTTCGCAGATTGTTAGCCGTTCCTAGTGAAGAGCTTCAGACTCGGCCTGGTACGGGGGCTTCTTCCCAGGGAGGCAGACTGGGAGTTCGAAAGATGTCTATCAGTGTCGGGAGGGCGTTGCAGGCCTTCGTGAAGATCTATAACCCGCTGATGACCATCATTTGGTGAGGTATGCCAAATGATAGCTGCCTGCCTGTGGGTGTAGGCATTATTTTGGCTAAGTCATTGCCGTAAGATTGTTTCAGTGCAAAACATGGCTACCTTTTCAATGTGTCGTGCATGCCGGCTTCGTAAGTCCCAAGTATGTTTGCCTTTGTCTGTCATCGATGTTGCTACCCTGCTACCCTTTCTTATCGACTGCCATGCTTGCAGAGTTCCCCGGCGAAGCCAGGTGGCCTGCTTGCATCAACAAGTAGCAAGACAAGGGTTTCGGTTTCTTGGCCATTGTGCTGATGACTCTTACAGGGCCTCTTTGTGGGGCTGACATTCTTGAACGTCGCATGATTCTAGCCCCGGATGTCTCCACATGCAGTCATCGGCCGTGCGCGCATTGGCGCTTTCTCTGCCCTTCCAAAGCGAAGGAGACTTGGGGATCGAAAAGCGATCGGCGCAAAATTCTATCTCTGCGATGAACGGGTTATCTGATGAGCTCTGCATCTTGTCCTCAGCTCGTGCACCGTCTCCGATGTTCATCTTGGCTTAAGGCTAAGCTGGGAATCTCTTACCATGACAGAAGCGACCGCTGTGATTCGCGACCAATCTGGCTACATCAATGTCTCTTTCAAGAAGGACATGTCCACACAATGACCCAGCGAAGCCTGCTCCATCCTACTCAAGCGCAGGAATTCGATGAGTCTTTGCAGTTCACTGGCCGGATCGGCGGTGGTCTCTTGTTCGAACTTAGCTTTGCTTGCACTCGGTAGGTGGCAGGAAGCCAACTGTGTCTCATGGCCTCAACCATCTGCTGTGTAGGTCGTGCATCTTGATCGTACAGCAAGTGTTTTCAGTCTTACCAAGGTCTGTTGCTAGACCTGCGTCGCCGCTTCCCACTCTACCTCAGCGATTGGACAGATGCCTTCATTTCGGGGAGACTCGGACCGTCATGGCACCGGAAGCCGGCGCAGTTGTTGTTGCTGGGAGTGATCCAGCGTTACAGAACTCGCTGGCCTTAAGGAACCTCCAGAAGACAGTGACGACGATCGTGTATCTATTTGCAGCAGCACTAGCTCCAGCAGTCACGCCGCTCAGAGATGAACCGGTGGATGGGGTGCTGAGTGCTCTATATTCTTCAGGATGGAGTTCCTGTCCGTGGATGTTGTAGCATGATCCGCTTGCTGTGCACATTGTCAATCACCCCTCAGCGAGGTAAGCATATAGCACCCGGACATGTCATGCGACCCGAGGTTTGGAAGCCAGTTTTACGATGGTACCGGTGGCCAGTTCGGCGTGCCTTGGAACGGTGAGAGATGTGGGGATGCGCTCATTCAGCAACCCTCTACCCCAGATCTCTGAAGTGATTACACGATTTCGACAGAGTCAGCTCGGATGCCTGGTCGGCGTTTGACCGAATGCTTTTCCAGAAGCCTGGGAAAAATGTGAAAGGTGGCAGAGATGATCCTGTCCACCGCGCTTAGCGGAGTGATATGCTCCTTGTTGCTTGGCTCGTTGTATGTAGTACAAAATATTATGATGAACAGCATCAGCTCAGTTGTTTTCGCGCTGGCTCAGTGCCCCGTGGTCAAGCTTTCGCACTTGCCAAATGGAGTCTGAAGAAGCTCGGGATTTCATACAGTACAATGCGGAGCCAAAGTCAAGACGCCTAATGGCCGTGTCAAGGTTGTTTCTTGCGCTTTTTCTCGTCGTCCTCTTGCGGAGGTTTGCCGGCCAGCCGCTGGCCATCGTAGGACCTACTGGGCCTTTCCTGGCTTACACGCTGGTTTGTTATGACCTCGCCGCGGCTGCAGCTCGGCTGGGCATTCGCTTGCGCAATCGAACACATACCAAAACAATGTTGTAAACCAGCCGGAGTCCGGAGTATGAGGCCCTGCACCCTGAAATGCAAGCTGCAGGTGGACCTGGAGTTCCTTCCCTTCTACTTCTGGGTTTGCATGTGGTGTGCCGTTTTCACCATCCTTGTGTCTATCTTCGACCTCTGTGCACTGATGAAGTACGTCACCTTGTTCACAGAGGACCTGCAAAGCTTTGAAAGTGGAGTCGCGAGCCTGTCCCAACTCTGACGGGTTTTCGTGGGTCTGCTGCTCTTCTTGGCAGATGTAGGCCTGTAGTGGAGCATGTAGAAGCGATTGTGATGATGATAAAGATCATGAGATCATGATGGCGATGCTGCTGATGATGACGGCGACCAAGGCATTTGGCTCTGTGCCGGAGCTTGCACGTTTGCGTTGCAATGCCCTGTTGCTTGGAGGATGTCTTCGTGGGCCTCGTTAGCTTCGTGTACATAGTGGATGGGCTGCGGCCGATCATCCTGAATTTCACGGAGGACCCGGTGACCCGGTGAGTCTGAGAAAGCCAACATCATAGCTTCCCCACTTCCACTTCAGCGGACTGTCGAGGCGAGGCTTAGCCTGGATGGTGCAGTGTTCGAGGCTTTGCTGTTTGCCTACACCGTCGGCTGCTTTGCAGCAAACCTGAGTCCCAAACCATGGAAGGTCCCCCAAGCCACAGTGGCCCAGTCCTCAAACCTCACGATCATCATCATCATCACGGTCACCGTCCTCTATGTTTCCGCCATAACCATCACCGACAAGATCATCACCATTACCATGACTGGCACTGTCAGTATCATCAGTACCGCCAGAATTGTGCTGGCAATAAATGTCAGACCGACGATCATCGCTATCATAATAATCATGCATCCTAATGGCCGTCATGTCAGTGTCATTACCGATAGCACAACCATCTGCTGCCATGTTATTTGGGCCTGGCTGTGGCTGCTGTTGTTGTTGCTGCTGCTGGTGCCGTTGCCGTTGCTGTTGGTGCTGCTGCAGTTGTTGTTGCTATCACTGTTTTTGCTATCACTGTCGTTATTATTTACTGCGTTGTTGGTAGTTACCTGGTAGTTGTTGTGTTGCTGCTGCTGCCGCTGTTGCAGTCGCTGTTGCTGTTGCTGCTGCTGCGGTTGCTGTTGCTGTTGCTGTTGCAGTGCTGTTGCCGCTGCTGCTGCTACTGCTGCTGCTATTGCTATTGCTGTTGTTGTTGTTGTTGTCGTTGCTGTCGCTTTGTTGTGCTGGTGCGGTCATCGTACGTGTGGACAAGCGTGTACTGCATGCTGCAATGCTCCGCGAAAGTCCAAGGCACAGCACTCTATTTTTCGCATTTCCGGCGGTCACCGTGGCTGACCAGACCAATACGCAATTTTCTCGCAAACTTTGCCGTGACCATTGCGTTGGTGTCGGCTTCTCTGCTGGCGGCTGGTCCCAAAGCAGACATCAGAATGCTGCCCATGGATGCTGACTTTGCCCCATCCCTAAAATTGGAGGGGTTGGAGAAGCGAAGCTGGATTGTAAATCCTGCAGGGATGGAGCGGCCGTTACCTGCGTGGGCAATTGCATATGCAATTTTTCCAGCCTTGGGATTTACAGTCTTGGGATACCTGGACGAGAACTTGACTAGCCTAATCGTCAACAGGCCATCCAACAATCTGAAGAAACCTCCTGGCTACCACTTGGATCCCAGGTTAATGAGTGGTATACGTGTTTGTTTTTTTGTTTCCGTGTCCTACATTCATAAAATCGATGTGGTCCAGAACAGACCCGGTGTTTCTGAACAGTTGAGGATCTCTTCGTACGAGGCCTGTTTCTTATGCCCACCTGTGGCATTCTTGGCCTACCCATGTCAGTTGCTTCGACTGTTCCCAGCATGACGCACCTGATCTCTTTGACTACATACGAAGAGAAAAGAGTTGAGGAGGGGATTCGCAAAGAGCCGGTGAAGGTGGTAGAGCAGCGCGCGACAAACTTCATCATCCACTTGCTGCTGGGCTTCTCGCTGTTCATGGCACCGGTTCTGCGCCTTCTGCCCAAGTCGGTCCTGCACGGAGTGTTCTTCTACATGGGGATCAGTTCGCTGACCGGAAATGCTTTGTTCAATCGGATGTGCCTATGGATGATCTGGGACACGACCAAATACCCAAATTACCATTTTCTCGGAGACCACATGTCTGTACGGCGCGTACACCTTTACACTGCCATTCAGGCAGAGACGGTTTGGAAGTAAATCCGGGAGCAAAACCAGATCTACAGGCCCCAAGTCGGTAGAAGCCCAACTTGCCCTGGAGGTGGTGTGCCTTGCAACGCTCTATGCCCTGAAGACGACCTCGGAGCCGGGTTTTGCAAGCAGGTTTTAGAAGTTCTCCGCGAGCAGCCAGGGTTTTGATCAGTTAAACTTGAACCAGATCGGGCAGACAAAGGAAAATCGCATCTACGACATGCAATCTTTACTTCCTGATAACCTCCTGTTCAGTTTCGCCGGCTTGGAGAGCATGGAATACAGCTGAGCCATCAAGTAGTCGTTCTGCTGATCTTCAGAGGAAGTCGCTGTGGTATTCCCTCTCTTCATTGCGACGTTGGCCGTCATCCGCCAGGTGCGGGCTGTGTTTCGACGACAGACCACAGGTCCCTGTTCATTGCAGATTCAGATAACGCTGTGTTTCGAGACACAGACCTACTATGCCATCTCCCCATCGCAACGGTTGTGGAGGGGGATGGTTCCATGGTCGTCGGTTCAAAGTGGACTTCGTTTTTCTTCTGTGGTCCTGTTAAAGACTGCACCACGTCTACCTCGAAGTGTGCAATCATTTGAAGACCAGAGCATGAAGCAACAACAGGGTTTCACGACACCCCCAAAACTGTGGATTGCTGTCCCATGTCCCTGACCAGGATTTCAGGATCGCCTTCCCCCGGTGTCAATCCAGGAATTCGGATTGAATAGTCGAGTGAGGTCTTCAAAGTGCAACTGTAAAGTGGTGACCACAGAAACATACTAAAGGCGGTTCCTCGAGCCTCTGCAGCACTTCACTCTCACTGCCCCCGCACCTTTCCTCGCGTGGCTGTTGAGCAACATGCATGTTCGTCGGTGGTGGCCGTGTTTGCAGGCCGTTTCTCACAGCAGACCCTGTCTATCAACAGTGCCTCCCCAGCGCTACCTGGTGCTTGTGCAGAAATCTCTCCAACGCTCTTTCATGTCATGTAGCTTGGATGATCGTATGCAACAGTCGATGCCGGTTGTACCAATGCCGAAGCAGACTCCGAGTTTGGGCTGTCTGGCCCCCGTCTCGCAGGCTTTGCGCAGCATCTTTTCAGAAGTGGAGCTCCAGCTGTTGGACGACGAGCCGGTCAGGGAAGAAGAGGCCCCCATTTTGCCGGGCGCAATCCCTGAACCCGAAAGCGGAAGCAGTTCATGAACATGAACTGGGAAGTTTGTTACGTCGTGGTTTAACCATGAGGGTTATTCAAAGCATGGCCATGGCTTTCCTGTTCTGAGAGTGATTCCTTAGCGTTCCATGTTGCTGCCGTCTGATAGAGCCCCAGCCAGACGCCGCTTCTTTTCGGTGCACGACATCCTCTGTCAGCCTGCACGCAGCTGCTAAAACTCCAATATACGCTTGCAGGAAGAGGATCCGGCGGCTGACAAGCCGGACTTGTTGGAGTTAGGCATGAGCCGAGAGGACGAGGAAAAAGCCCAGGTGCCTACTGGTACCCCCTTGCCTGCTCTTGATCAAACTTGGGAGTCATAAGCAAGCCTAAAGACCTATACTTCAGTTCCTGGAGCCCTACGACCCCACGACCCATGAAGCTTTAAATTAAGCTTGCTTGTGGGAGAAGTTCAATCTCGGGTTCAGGGTTCAGAGAGCTGCTTCTCAGGGACTGCTTCTGTGCCCCAGCAGGCTGAAAGACATCATAGAGGTCACGGCGAAAGTTAAGAAAGAGTGCCGCCTTTTGCCTTTGTAGCATGTGGAGGCAGCTCAACTGGCTTTGGAAGAAGGGGCAAATGATTTCTTGCCGCGAAGTCTGAGCTGCGATTGACAGCCGCGTGTGAGGTCAAAGTAGTCTGAAGTTTCCAAGATGCCGATCCCTAAGCTTGTGTAGCTCAAACTCAAACTCAGGGTGAGCTGCAAGCTGGAGGGAGCCATTTGAAAGTATTTTTTGAAGTGTCATCCATCGGAGAAGTCTGGATTACGGCATTTGCTCTTGTGGCGGCACAGATTGCCGCGTCGGCATTCTGAGTTCCGTTGCCCGCACTCTCCTCTCTGTTGGGTGGACGGCTGGGTGATGGCGAAGAACAGGACAAGCCTCAAAGTTGCAATTTCGTTCAGCTGCTAAGGTTTTCCTCCGCCTTAGACGCGCAGGATATGCTTTGAGCACCAGCAGGGATGAATCCTTTCAGATGCTGGAGGTTGGAGCGCTTTCGATCGGCAGTGGCTCTCTGGAGGAGAGCTGTCTCGACCTGCCCACAGTTTAGTTTTCACCGCACAGATCGTTTTAGTGGGTTCAGTCAACACGAGCCCTACGTGCTCCACTTCACGCCCAAGCCCTTGCTTCGAATGACATTAGCTCTTCGGGGAAATCGTATGGTAGTTTGGGTCGAATCTGGATACCTCTGTTGATTGAACCGTCAGATATTTTTCCAGTCACAGCAACAGCAAGGGGTCCCTTTTTCCGCTGCGCAAGAACACGGGGCCTACGGAACATTAGCCGATTAGTGACAGCAGGCCCTACTTGTTCGCTCTGCTTAGGGTCACCCCAGTGTTGCACGGACGCCTGTCTCAGACGAGTAGTGACACAGCGGAGCTGTTGTCATGGTCCAAACTTTGCAAACTCTTGTCTTCGCAGAAAAAACAACATGGGAAAGGGTGTTGTTCAATTAGGATGATGAATAAAATCAGTAGCTATCGGGTGTTGTTGGAATGCAAAAATTGTCGCCCCGACCCGAGTGCCTTCATCCGCACGCAAGCAAGCGACAGCAGCATATGCCAACACAATCACAGGGCCCGGACAGGTAGCAGATGATGTGGGTGAATCCACAATTTGTCTTCGCACGTAGCTGCTCAGGCTCCAAAGCAGATCGTCGAAAAAAGCTGCCTCTGGTCGTAAGGTTGAGCAGGCACACTCGGATCCAGGTAGTGGTAGTGGCAGCTGGGTACCCAACTCGCGCCATGGAACCATCAAAGAAGACTTCGGACGAGCAAGACATTGCCGCGCGAGCGGAGCCTCAGCAAGCAAGGTCGCCTCGGAGAAGCCTTCAGACAAGCTTCATTGGGTGTTCCAGTTCCACCAGCTTGTCGAGCTGTTCACGGAATCAGGGCAGGCGGTCGGTAATCAACCGCTGCATCCTTCGCTTGAGAGACTGCTTGTTCTTCACATGTTGCAGGGGCTGAAACTGTTAAGCTGCACTGGCCGATTTGAAGAGGCATATCATCTGCTGGATAAAGTCTTGACCCTCAACGCTCAGGACAGTGCTCACTTGCACGCACTGATCCATGGCCAGGACCGGACACTGGAACTGCGGAGCCGTATTGATGACAAGCATACGTAAGTGATAACCGCCCTGATGTGTAACGGTCTGCCATTTGAAGGATACGCGGAATTTGGCGCAGTCGCTGGAGCAAGTCTCGCATCACACTGGAGCGCTGAAGCGCATGATCTCGAACCTTGGCAGAAAAGCAACTGGATGCTGCAGCTATGTGCAAAGCGGCCTGGTGGTTTGACTCTTGGGGTATCTCGGGGTTTTAAGCGCCGAGCCGGGATCGGAATGTGCGGATCATGCCAAGAGTTCTGAACATGCTTTCTACAGGACACTGGCATGTTGCGACTGATGCCAAGGCCTCTCTCCCTCATGGAGCCTGTCGGAGCTGGTCAGGAGCCGGCTGGTCCTTCGCTGGTTAGTGTGTCATTTGTGTCCCGGAAATGTGCCCTGTGCCAGGAGCACCATGACATCGAGCAGAAGAACCAATCAAAGGCCAGCCAGCGCAGCATAGCACAGCGCAGAGACAGTGACGGCGACGGTGTTGCTTTGGCTGGTGCTGGTGGCACGAATGACGGCTGCACTGATGATGCTCGGTGATCGTGGTGATGCTGAGGATGAGGATGAGGAGACGGAGGAGGGTGATGCTGGAGACGATGACAGTGATGGTAAAGCTCACGAAGTCATAAAGATGAGGGTAAGCATGGTGATCCTGATGATGACCAGCAGGAGCAGGACGACGACGATGAAGATTGTCATGACAATTGTGATCATAAGTGTACGGTCACGAGGTTGACCAAGAGAAGGAACAATAAATGATGACCAGGAGGACAGGAGTACATTGAGCATGTCAGGACGTCCACCGCCAGCGCTGCTACTTCTGTTGTCATAAAATCCTTTGCTTCATTTTGCAGCTATCGCTGCTCGGATTAGGTTTGGTGGGTCGATCGTCGCAAGCATTACACCCAACCATAGCGGGACCGCTGCTTGTCTGGGCAAGTCACTTAGCGAGCTCGGCGACAACGAAAGTCGCAGGACGTCGTGCCAAGGCAACGTACCACAGACCCCGTACAGTAAGATAACTCGACACAATATTTCGCCGGAGTGCCAAGTGCCAGGTGGGCTCCTTTGCTGGCGCAATGGCCTCGGCGCTCATCAACCACATGCTTATGCCGCCTAGCTGCAAGCACGGCCGGGCCCGCCATAGGCCCTTTTAATTTCTCAATCGCGATCACACTTGCAGACCCTCGACGATTACGTTCTCATCATCCATAGATTGGTATCCAAGCTGCAAAGGTTCGGAATGTGCTGCTCCTATGGGATGATTATCTTCAGTGAACAACGGAACGCAGCGCATCGAGCTCTTGGCGTGAAAATGTGCTTGGCGTCGAGGCCTCAGTTGCTTGTAGATTCCAAGTTTGTAGCCGGCTTGTGTGCGCGCTCCTGCCTTCAAGCTTTAGACTCTACGATTTTACAGTTGGCCGTTTCAGCTCTGGACTGTGACTATGGGCCCGTCGCCATCTCAGGGCATCCTTCATCGGCGGTGGGTTGATGTCTGTCTTTTCCGGCATTCCGGTGGCCATCGGCGGGACAGACCTCAACCCTGCAGTGTTCTACGGCGACTGGGTGATCGCCATCTCCGATGCCTCGCGGCGAGTTTAGAACAATCGCACATCTTCACTGGAGGGCCCGATGCTGCTCACACCCCTGTTTCTACGAACGAAGTCTTCGCATAGCCTCAGAATGTGCAGAACCGGAACACCCGCCCTGATAGCCGAAAGCTCCACAACCTTCCCTAAATCCCCCAAGTCTGCCAGGATCTCACTCGACAGCTGGGCCTGGAAGACTCCGTCAGCGACCTATAGGGCTTTGGGTGGTTTCGAGCACTACGATGAATGTGAGTCAGTTGCGCCAGGTTCAGCAGCAGCAGGAACTTACCTGCTCCCCTCACCGGTCTTGTGCTTGAGGGATTCCTTGTTGTCCCCCCTTTACATTGGAGGTTCCTGGCAGGGAGTCGAAACACAGTTTCCTGTCTTCCCCTGTCAGGGTTGGGGCATTGGGGAGTGTGTTGCGGGGGGTGGGTGGAGGGGGGGAGGAACACGAAAGGAAATAAGGCCTTCGGTGATCTGAATCCATGTGCACATCATTCTTTACACGTGTTCTGATGTGGGCCCATCCCCTCAGGCATTTTGCCTTTGGTAATCCTGCCAAACTAGTCCTCCAAGCCTCCCTCGCGAAGAAGTTATGTTGGTGAGGCTCCATTTACCAGTTTCCTCTCAGACCCCCCACTCCCCCCACTCCCCCTCCCCACTAAAGGAAGACCTAGTGCCAGTGCTGTCCTGAGGCGAGCTACACGGCTTCGTCTGGCAGATTGCTGAAGAAGGAAGACCCCACCATGTATTTCTGCAGGGGCTACACGGCTTTATTATCCTGCACTGGAATTGCTTCCGGGTATCTCTGTCAAAAGGGCCGGAGGTCCGACAAAGAAGCTCAACCCAGGTGACCATCTTCTCGCTTATCCCCAGGACGAGCACGAGCCAGCAGGGTGTTCGTGCATCCATGTTGTGGTGGGGTCTTCGGTGCTGCGCACGCACTCTGCGATGTCTCTGTGATGTAAGGTGGCATAATGTGCTTGTTGCGAGGAGTGCGAGTCGTACCACGCGCAGCTGCGGGCGACAATCATCTTCTCAGTGGCCTTCTCGACACTATTGCTGGGTAGCTCGTCGATAGCTGGGGATGCAGGAGTGATGTGTGGGATGCAAAGTTTGTCTGCACGGTCGAGGTCCGAGGTGCCGCAGGAAGTTTAAGTGGAGGGTTAAAGGCACGAATAGACTCTAGACGTGGACAAGCCAGCTTATCCTTTGCAAGAATCCATGGCCCTGACGCTTTCAGCCATCGTCTGGACCGTCCTCGGCAAGCTGAAGCTGACCCGATACGTCAGCTACATGCCGTACAGCATTTCCGAGGAGGGGCCTTCAAGACTTGAGGTTCCAAGTCAAAGACAAGTCGTAATCGTATTGACCTCAACCGATCGTCGAAACTGGGACACGCCAAGCAGTCGGATGCAAAGGAAGTGGGCAGGCTGAGTAGAGATGATCTTCTTATGTTCGTGTCTGTTTCTGGTGCAGGCCTTCCTGGCCTGTGTCGGCTACAAGGTGTTCTACTACGCGCTCAAGTTCTGCGATTTCGACCCCAGGCAGTTCTTCACTGCCGCCTTCATCGGAATCGCCCTCTATTTCTGCAAGGTGCTTCCCAGCAGTGCGAAACATGCGTAAGACCAGCGTAGGACTTGCATTGCGCAGGGGGGCTGTCGTCCTGGCAGACTTGTTCTCTGGCACCACTGCATTATTTTGAAGGGAGAGTGAATTGGCAAAAAGACAGTCTTTTCGAACCATCCCCCAGCCTACAATCACAGATTCCCGCTCTGTCTGCAGGCACTTCACATCGGGAATCCCACCATCATGATGCCTCTGGGCCTGCTGCTGCCTTTGGCAATCTTCTGGGGGATCCTCGAAGGCATAGAGAAGTAGCCATTTGCCGGAGCCCGGATTTCCAGCCTGGGTACCTGCAGCTGTTGAACCGCGCATTTCTTCGCAGGTTCCACATGCATCTCTGTTGCACAGCCCAGGATTGTGGCCGGGACAAACCAGACCCCTGCAACAGTGCGCGATGCAGGTGGGAGCCGTGGGTGCGCGGCAAGTGCTCGCGTCCATGTCCGGCTGGGAAGAGCATGAATGAAACTGCAGCTTGCTTTCGTGCTACTTCACACCAGTTTCAGGGTGGCTGTTTCCGGAAGTGCAGAACGAGCCCTTCTACCTTGTCTGGGTGGACAGCATTGGGCCACTTAGCTCGCATGCCTCAGCCTAGGCTCTCTGCTCTTTGTGCGCCCCAGCATCATACCTGGGACCTTGTCTTGCCCTGCGGTCTCAGGTCCGTGTCGAACATCAATTTCAGCGCATGGCTGACAACATTGCCCAATCTTGCTGTGTTCATGGTCGTTTCGACCATGGACTCTCGGATCCCGTTTACTCCATGCATGGCAGCTTTTGAGACGTCTTTTCTGGTATGCCTTTACCTGCACTAAGCAAGCCGCTGCTGGTGCGATTCTTGTCCTGCTTCTCCAGGAACGATTACGAACACCGAGTCATGTGCAAACTTCGCCAGGCTCAACACTGCGGTAAGCTTTCCTATGTTTTCTGCGCAGATTGCCCATGGCGTGTACGTTTATCTGAGGATTGTGTCCTCAAGCTCCACGCCACTGAAAGCAAACTCCCTTTGAATCTTGGCAATGGGCGCAAAGTCAACTGCCCAGCTGTTGAGAAGGCATTCAGCTGTAGTCACTGCAAGTTTGCCCGAGCACTGTCGCTGCGAACAGAGATCATGCTTCGTGCCGGGGGGGTGCCAAGTTGTCACATGCAAATGTCATGTGTGGCTGAACAGTTGCATGCACTCAACAACTGTACAACCCGAGATGTAGACCTCGACGAGCAATGCTATGTTTGTTCTGCCAGAAGACCACCGGAATCCGACCACCGAAATCCTTGCTCAGGAAGGTTTCCACTGATAGTGAAGCATTCATCTTCGGCTGCTTCAACTACCTTCTGGCATGCTGTGGTGCGGCGACTGGCTACATGCAGCTGAAGTTCAACGTCATCAGTCCCCTGTCTTTCGAGAGGGGTTCTCATGTGCGGTGACGGTTCCTTCACCGACCCGATGCAGCTACATCAAATTGGACATTGGACGAGTCATACCAGCACGTTTCACAAAGGCCGCCGTGGGCCGTGGGTAATGATAAGCTTTGATGGTGCCAAAGAGTGCTTTGCCGAGCCAAGGCTATGGAGTTATGAGAAATGCACATGACCGCAGAGCTGGAATGATCTATGCCGTGCGCCGGCCCCAGCAAGATGCTGCAGTGATCCTTTTGGAGCCGTGCCACTACCGGCTATCACATTCTCGCGGTCTTCATGCACTGTCGTCATTCAGCACACACCATCAAAGTTGTAGCACGGCTCCACCATGCGAGTCGTTTGCTTTCATGATTCCAGTGGCTTTGCCGGTGATGACCTGCAAGGTTTTGCGGTGCAGCCTACTTCAGCACTGTGGAGCATTTCAACTACCTTCCGAAGCTGTCACTGGCTTGCTTTCATAGTCCTGCATGCGGGTTAGCGGTCTCATACATTGACATATACATGCACATTTACATATATATATATATATATATACCTATAATTACATACGTATAGATATTCTCGTCGCTGCTGTTCGTCAGCACCGATGCCTTCCCAGGACAGGCTCTCAGAGCTAAAGCAGGCACAACCTCTTTCACCACTCAGACTGCCGAAGCAGTTGATCGACTCCCGGCGATTGTAATTGCACCACGACGCCAAAGACAGCAGTCCAGCATGAGCAGTTGCGAAGACTACACACGGGACAGCACGAATAAAAACGAATCGCGGCAAGGATGGACCGGCAGCACGAAGCCCAGCAACTACCAAAAGTGACATTCCTGGTATAGGGGGAGTCTGCCTGCAGCAGTTGTGGTCGGACGCAAAGTGGCCAAGAATCCTGCCCTAATAAGTCGCAGCCGAAGCAGCAGCGGTAGGAGTTGTAGTCGTCATCGTGGTCGCGTGGTAAGCGCAGCAGTGGGCCCAGTAGGCACGGTAGGACCAACAGTTTGTGCGTCGAAGTACGGGTTGCAATATGGGTTTAGTTGCCACCCCTGTTCAAATCGCATTGAACCGGATTGACCGACAGACCTCTCGGACCCGGGATGATTCAGATCAGCACAGTGCATACTCCCAGTCGTGTCTCAAGAGTATAGAAATGTTCTGAGTCGTGTTTGAACCGTCATTCCTATGCAAGCACTTTTCCCAAATACCATTCAATAAGTATCTAGTCATCCAGTCTGGAGGATGATCACCCGTTCAGGGTTGTAGCAGTCTTGGTCGTAGTAGCATCAATGCTGGAAAAAGAACTCTGGCCTTTGTCCCTGTTATTATGGCTTGAAGACTGCCTTCGTAGTTGCACTTGTACTTGTTGTCGCAGCAGCAGCAGGAGGGGCAATAGTCGCAGCAGCAGTCGCAGTAGCAGAGGAGTAGTACTTATCTGTAGCAGTAGCCGCGTCACTAGCAGTCGCAGTGCCGTACTAGTACTCGTACTGGCACTGCCACTAGCACTAGCACCACTACAACAACTACTACTACTGCTACTGCTACTACTGCTACTACTACTACTACTACGAACGCCACCACCACCACCACCGCCACCACCACCTCCACCACCTCCACCTCAGCAGCAACACACTTCACTGCCACTACCGCTTGTAGCCACGGCAAGAAGACAAGAACAAGCTGGGTCTCAGCAACATCCTTGATCTTCTGAGGTTCTTAAGTGCGCTTCTGTTCTTCGCCGGTGCTGGCTTTGTCACTGACAACATGTGGGGATCCAGAAAGTTCCTGCATTTCAGTGAGTGGATGGAGATCGCCACCTGGCATCGACAACAGATTCTGCAACAGGGCTGGCTGCGGTGATTGCAAGTCGTAGTGTGAGTAGTATGGTCATAGTCGCTGTGTAGATGTACAGTACTGATGGAGCTGATGTGGCTTTGTAGAAATTTTAGAAGCAACCAGTTCAAGCTCAGTATTCTAGGAGGGACATCCATACCAATCTTGACGGGACGAGATATGTCAGTCCACATCCGAGCTACTCGAAACTGTCAGGTTGTGATCCTCATCGTGTTCATTGCGGCAGGCCAGCTGATTTGGGCCGTCGTTGCGGGACTGTGACCTGACGGCAGTGGTTGCGAAGACAAGTTCACGTCAATGTCACTCAGAGCATGCTGAAACAGATAGACATAGCATGGCATAGCACCAAACAGCCTTCAATCTTCCGTGAAACATCCGGTTCAATTTCGATCATCGCATCGATGTAAAGTTGTTGCATACCGATGCCGTCCACTTCAGTTGGTTTTCTTGATACCAAGCTTTTCTACCGTAATCGTCTCAAGTACTTTGTTCTTATTCCTACCCGTCTCCAAGGCGTCCAAAGGGGGTTCTTGCGCTTGGAGATACATGTACCTAACGCAAACAACGAAGCAGTCAACGCTGCAAACCCGATCTCAGGATTCTTTCTGGACTTGCCTTCATTGGCAAGCTGCTGGGCATCAAAGATGTCAATCAGTGGGAAACCCTCCCGAATAGACCACAGACTTTGAACTCAACGTAGCGGAGCCTTCGGGGCTGTTCGTGCTTCCTGTCGGTGGAGGTGCCTGGGAAGCATCCAGGCCTCCGATTGTCAGATTCGCATCCTAACACTCACAAAGTTTGACGCCCTTTAGCATTCAATGCTCGAGCCAGAGGCCACTGGTCTATAAAGCCCGATGCATCTTGATGTAGGATCTGAGGCTACTAGAGTCGGAAACTCAGCATGGGCGCGCACATGCCCGAGGTACGCACGTGTGCCCTCGTTGGATGGCCGACCCAAGCGCGGAGACCAGGCAAGTTAAGATGAGTTCGTCAGCCTTCGGGCACTGTCTAGACCATCAGTCTAAGACATCTCGAATCGAAACAGAGCTTTGGATCCGGCAAGAGCTTTCTCCCAAGAGGATCCTGAAGTTCCGACGTGGTTGCAAAGATGTGTTTTAGTGCTCGACGTGGTTCTGTACCCTTCAGCGCCGCTCTTCAGCTTTGCCTACTTCATGCTTTTTCGGTGGAGGGCAGTAGAAAAGTCTGGTGGGGGTTTCGTGTGTCTCGTTCTTCCGTGGCCGTAGACTGCGATGTAGACCGCTCGCAGGTGATTACACGCGAGCGGCCCGTCGGTGAGGCCAGTGTGAGACGCGGGAGGGAAATGCTCGGACAGGCTAGGTGCCTGCGAGAAGACTTGCCAGGAGAAGCTTAGGACATGTCGAGCACGTAAGAGCTGCAGAATGCTAGCGAGTAAAGTTGGCCGCCCTTCTTGGCCAAGGTCGGTCACCAGAGTTTCATGCACATCGCATCTGCTTGGATCCTGTCCTTCGCTTGCATTGGGATTTGAAGTAGGCCTTGGATTGTAGAGACTCGAGCCGTCTTGCATAGCGAAGCCATACTAGTAAGAAAGCGCGTCCATAGTTAGTTCATACAAGCAGAAGCAGCAGAAGGCAGGACTAGACAGGTATTGCAGGATCGGGTTCCGATATGCAAAAAGGCTTTCCCCATGAAGTTAAGCGAGAAGTCGAAAGCTGGGCTGGATATCTTCTGGAGCCAGGCCTTTGGGAATCCGCAAGGGTTCGATGTCTTTGGAGGTGTGATAGCCAGCCCACAATAGCCTGGCCTACCTCGGCAACAATCACACTGTACAACTCTCTGCTGTCAAGGATCGTGAACCTCAAGGGCTACGTCTTCTTCAGTTCTTGCGTGGCCGTCATGCGGTCCGTGGAGGAGTATTTCCAGAATGAGGACAAGAATCAGGTGCGATGTGTCCACATTCCTTCGAGCAGATGTTGTCAGCTACATAAGGATCAGCTGATAACGTCTCTCATGACACACTTCTGAGCTTGAAATTCTGACGGCTGTTCAGTCGGAGTTCCAGAGTTCCAGATGCCTGATTAAGTTGCCAAAACAGCCATACCAAGAAATCCTAGTTTCCGGAAGCTTCCGCCGGAGGTGCCTGCATACAGGAGGCTCAAGTTCCTGCTCTTCGACGGCTCGGCGCTCGATGGAGACCAGGTCGCAACAATCGAAGGAGCTTGTGTCATGCCACGAGCTCGTTCTCACCAGCTTCTTGGGGCTTCTCTCCCCAGCAAAATAAAACATGGGAATCTCAGTAGTCATGATCATGAACAGTAGTTGGTCGCTTAAACAGATTAAGCCAGTACTGCGCACATGCTCGCACTCTCATCGGTGTGTAAGTGTGTGTGTGTGTGTGCATGCATGCAGCATGCATGTACATGCTTGTGTACGCACGGCGTACGTAAGACATAGATCCAGAGGTCCGGCGCCACTCAGATTCTTAGCATGCCGTGCTCCAGGGTCACCAGACGAAATACATCAGAACTGCAGGAAAATGGTGTGTGGCGAAAAGCTCTCTCTGACAGCACCCGGCCGTGTCGCCATGCACAT
This sequence comes from Symbiodinium sp. clade A Y106, assembly GCA_003297005.1. Classification (NCBI taxonomy): domain Eukaryota; class Dinophyceae; order Suessiales; family Symbiodiniaceae; genus Symbiodinium; species Symbiodinium sp. clade A. The sequence goes on from BGNK01000170.1 coordinate 234,000, forward strand.
ACACACATTGACAGTTGTTATGTACATTGACCCGGGAAAGTGGGTCCCGGTTTCGTACCCCCCCTGAAGCCGAAATTCCGAAGCTTTTGAAGACGAAATTGTTCCCAAGGAGCTGAAGCTCAAATTGTGCGTGAAGACGAA